>OX424492.1:16000000-16315000 GCA_949152395.1 Agrochola litura | reverse complement strand
TACAAAACAAAACCACAAAACAAAACAACAAAACAAAACTAAAAAAAACAAAACAAAACAAAACAAAACAAAACTACAAAACAAAACATAAGAAACGTAATAAACCACATGCAACGTGGAAAATCGCCCGGTCATGACGGCCTCAGCATAGAACATCTTAAATATGCTGGTGTTCATTTGCCGCGTGTGTTGTCAATGTTTTTTAATTTTTGTATGTCCCATTCATACCTACCAGAGCCGCTCATGCGTACTATTGTGGTACCTATTTTAAAAAATAGGACGGGGGACTCATCTGACAGGGCTAACTACCGGCTTAATGCGAACCTCGCGAAAATAGTCGACCTGCATGATGCCCAGTTTGGGTTCAGAGCAGGGTTGTCTACTGAGAGTGCCATTTTAAGTCTAAAGCATGCTGTCGGGTACTACACAGCCAGAAGGACGCCGGTATACGCGTGCTTCCTAGACTTGTCAAAGGCCTTCGATCGTGTCGGATACGACCTTCTGTGGGACAAGTTGGGCAGCGTGGGTGTGCCGGGGGAGTGTATCTCTCTCCTGAGGTATTGGTATGCAAACCAGAAAAACCATGTGAAGTGGGCAGGCGCGTTGTCGGAGGAGTACAAATTGGAATGTGGCGTTAGGCAAGGTGGTTTAAGCTCCCCTCTATTGTTTAACATTTATGTTGACCAGCTTGTCGAGCGGCTCAGTAGCACACATGTCGGCTGCTACATTGATGACACTTGTTTTAACAATATTAGCTACGCAGACGATATGGTGCTGCTGAGCCCCTCCATAAGCGGGCTAAGGAAACTTTTGTCTATTTGTGAGAAGTACGCGGAGGCGCATGGGTTACAATATAACTCTAAAAAGAGTGAAATTTTAGTATTTAAATCAGGCAAACAACATCCTACCCATGTGCCTCCTGTATTTCTCAATGGAATAGCCCTAAAGCAAGTTCAAACTTTTAAATATCTGGGTCACATTGTGACAGGTGACCTCAGGGACGATGAAGATATTGAGTGGGAGCGCAGGGCTCTGGCGGTGAGAGCTAATATGCTCACGCGCAGGTTCGCACGATGCACGAGAGAAGTGAAGGTTACGCTATTCAAAGCTTATTGCCAGTCCTTCTACTCGAGCGGCCTGTGGGTGAGACATACGCAGCGAGCCTACAGAGCCCTGCGCACTCAGTACAATAATGCGTTCAGGATGTTGTTGGGTCTGCCGTGGCGATGCAGCGCGTCTGGGATGTTTGCTGAAACGCGCACTGATGGTTTCCAGGCCATCATGCGCAAAAAAGCAGCTTCCCTGCTGGCCCGTACACGGGGTAGCAAAAACAGCATTCTGAACGCAATAGCTGTACGATTTGACTGTCCCATTCAAAATCAGTGGGTCGTGTCTTGTGTAGGTGTGGCGAGTCATGGCAAATAAAAATAAAAATAAAGGTACTTGTTAGGTTAAGGTTACTATGGGTCTATGCCACCCGAAATAAAGTTTTATATTATTATATTATTAAAACAAAACAAAACTACAACAAAACAACAAAACAAAACTGAACAAAACAAAACAAAATTAAAAAAAACAAAACAAAAAACAAAACAAAACTACAACAAAACAAAACTAAAAAAAACAAAACAAAACTACAAAACAAAACAAAACTACAAAACAAAACAAAAACAAAACAAAACAAAACTACAAAACTTGCCTGCAAAACAAAACAAAACTTAAATAGCACAAAATAACACAAAACAAAACAAAACAAAAACAAAACAAAACTACAAAACAAAACAAAACAACGAAACAAAACAATACTACAACAAAACAAAACAACAAAACAAAACTACAAAACAAAACAAAAACAAAACAAAACAAAACTACAAAACTTGCCTGCAAAACAAAACAAAACTTAAATAGCAAAAAATAACACAAAACAAAACAAAACAAAAACAAAACAAAACTACAAAACAAAACAAAACAACGAAACAAAACAAAACTACAACAAAACAAAACAACAAAACAAAACTACAAAACAAAACAAAACAAAACAACAAAACTAAACAAAACTAAAAAAACAAAACAAAACAAAACTACAAAACAAAAAACAAAACAAAGCAAAACTACAAAACAAAACAAAACAAAACAACAAAACAAAACTAAACAAATCAAAACAAAACGAAACAAAACTACAAAACAAAACAAAAGAAAACAACAAAAGAAAACTAAACAAAACTAAATAAACAAAACAAAACAAAACTACAAAACAAAACAAAACAACAAAACAAAACTAAACAAATCAAAACAAAACGAAACAAAACTACAAAACAAAAAACAAAACAAAACAAAACTACAAAACAAAACAAAACAAAACAACGAAACAAAACAAAACAAAACTACAAGAAAACAAAACAAAAAACAAAACAAAACTAACAACAAAACAACAAAACAAAACTAAACAAAACTATAAAACACAAAACAATACTACAACAAAACAAAACAAAACAACAAAACAAAACTAAACTACAACAAAACAAAACAAAACTACAAAACTTGCCTGCAAAACAAAACAAAACAAAACTACAACAAAACAAAACAAAACAACAAAAAAACAAAACTACAAAACAAAACAAAACAAAACTACAACAAAACAAAACTACAAAACAAAACAAAACAAAACTACAACAAAACAAAACAACAAAACAAAATAACAAAACAAAACTACAAAACAAAACAAAACAAAACAACAAAACAAAACTAAACAAAACTAAAAAAACAAAACAAAACAAAACTTAAATAGCACAAAATAACACAAAACAAAACAAAACAAAAACAAAACAAAACTACAAAACAAAACAAAACAACGAAACAAAACAAAACTACAACAAAACAAAACAACAAAACAAAACTACAAAACAAAACAAAACAACAAAACTAAACAAAACTAAAAAAACAAAACAAAACAAAACTACAAAACAAAAAACAAAACAAAGCAAAACTACAAAACAAAACAAAACAAAACAACAAAACAAAACTAAACAAATCAAAACAAAACGAAACAAAACTACAAAACAAAACAAAAGAAAACAACAAAAGAAAACTAAACAAAACTAAATAAACAAAACAAAACAAAACTACAAAACAAAACAAAACAACAAAACAAAACTAAACAAATCAAAACAAAACGAAACAAAACTACAAAACAAAAAACAAAAAACAAAAAACAAAACAAAACAAAACTACAAAACAAAACAAAACAAAACAACGAAACAAAACAAAACAAAACTACAAGAAAACAAAACAAAAAACAAAACAAAACTAACAACAAAACAACAAAACAAAACTAAACAAAACTATAAAACACAAAACAATACTACAACAAAACAAAACAAAACAACAAAACAAAACTAAACTACAACAAAACAAAACAAAACTACAAAACTTGCCTGCAAAACAAAACAAAACAAAACTACAACAAAACAAAACAAAACAACAACAAAACAAAACTACAAAACAAAACAAAACCAAACTACAACAAAACAAAACTACAAAACAAAACAAAACAAAACTAAAACAAAACAACAAAACAAAATAACAAAACAAAACTACAAAACAAAACAAAACAAAACAACAAAACAAAACTAAACAAAACTAAAAAAACAAAACAAAACAAAAACAAAACAAAACAAAACTACAAAACTTGCCTGCAAAACAAAACAAAACTTAAATAGCACAAAATAACACAAAACAAAACAAAACAAAAACAAAACAAAACTACAAAACAAAACAAAACAAAACAACGAAACAAAACAAAACAAAACTAAAAAAACAAAACAAAACAAAACTACAAAACAAAAAACAAAACAAAGCAAAACTACAAAACAAAACAAAACAAAACAACAAAACAAAACTAAACAAATCAAAACAAAACGAAACAAAACTACAAAACAAAACAAAACAAAACAACAAAACAAAACTAAATAAACAAATCAAAACAAAACTACAAAACAAAACAAAACAAAACAACAAAACAAAACTAAACAAATCAAAACAAAACGAAACAAAACTACAAAACAAAAAACAAAACAAAACAAAACTACAAAACAAAACAAAACAAAACAACGAAACAAAACAAAACAAAACTACAAGAAAACAAAACAAAAAACAAAACAAAACTAAAAACAAAACAACAAAACAAAACTAAACAAAACTATAAAACACAAAACAAAACAATACTACAACAAAACAAAACAAAACAACAAAACAACAAAACAAAACTAAACTACAACAAAACAAAACAAAACTACAAAACTTGCCTGCAAAACAAAACAAAACAAAACAAAACTACAACAAAACAAAACAAAACAACAACAAAACAAAACTACAAAACAAAACAAAACAAAACAAAACAAAACAAAACAAAACTACAACAAAACAAAACAACAAAACAAAACTAAACAAAACAAAAAAAACAAAACAAAACAAAACTACAACAAAACAAAACAACAAAACAAAACTAAACAAAACAAAAAAAACAAAACAAAACAAAACTACAACAAAACAAAACAACAAAACAAAACTAAAAAAAACAAAACAAAACAAAAACAAAACAAAACTACAAAACAAAACAAAACTACAAAACAAAACAAAACTACAAAACAAAACTAAACAAAACTAAAAAAACAAAACAAAACAAAACTACAACAAAACAAAACAACAAAACAAAACTAAAAAAAACAAAACAAAAAAAAACAAAACAAAAACAAAACAAAACTACAAAACTTGCCTACAAAAATAAAACAAAACAAAACTAAACAAAACAAAACAAAAAAAAACAAAACTACAACAAAACAAAACTAAACAAAACAAAACAAAACCAAATAACAAAACAAATCTACAAAACGTGCCTTTTTTTTTTTTTTTGGGTGGGAAATTATCAAATAACTTCTCCCGCTCTGGGTGGAGCGGGAGGGCGTGTCAGACTCTTACTGACTAAAACCCACCCGTGTTCCTTCCTATGCCGTGTTGCCGGGGGCAACGATTTCCCTATCGGTTTTCTTCGAACCCCCGGCAGGCATTGGCCCTAGCGGACCCCGTCTATTCTGCGACCAGGCCTGTCTCCAGAGCCCAATCCTCCACCATCCTGCCCCGTGTGTCTGTAAAGCGGGAACCCCAAGCCAGATTTTTGGCGTTGAAGTCCCCGAGGACGAACACGGGGAGGGAACCGAACCCGACGACGACGACTCTCAACTCCACAAGGGAGTTGTGGAACTCGGCGAGAGTTCGGTTCGGGGAGAAGTATACCCTTACCACGACAATCTCCCCGAACCGTGCTGCCACGCAACCCCGTTCTCTCTTGACAGACTCGAGGGACGGGGTACCAGCGGCGGCCGACGAAATGAGGGTCACTGAGCCGCTCAGGTCCTCCACCCAGTCATCCCTGGGCGGGACAAAGTACGGCTCAGCGACCACGGCGATGTTAATCGACCACTGCGCCATGCTCTGGAGCAACAGATCCTGAGCGGCGGCGCAGTGGTTGATGTTCGCCTGGAGGAGGCGTAATGGGGCCGTTATTGACACTCCATTTCGACCCCCTCCCTAGCCCCCTGTGAGGGCACCGCCGCGGCGGCAACGGCGGCGCCGACGACAGTGGTGGATGCGGCAGCGGCGGCGGCAGTAGTGGCGGCGGCTGCGGCGGTGACGGCGGTGGCGGAGGGCTTGCCCTTGCCTCTGGCTTTGGCGGGTGGAGCGCAGGCCTTGCTCCCAGCCCGGTGATCGGCCGGCTTGCCAGCCGCCGCACATACGACGCAGTGCGGCGCGGCGTTGCACGAACCGGCCTCATGACCGGGCTGACCACAACGGAAGCAGTGGTCGCTGCGGTCCACCTCCGAGGTGCACTTCGCTCCCACGTGGTCGCCCACACGGCAGCGGAAGCACCTCATAGGTCGGGGCTCCAGCAGTTTGACCTGCGCGGAGACCCAACCCACCAGAAGCCTTCGGCCCTCCCCGGCTATAAGCTTGGCCGCCGACACGGGGCAGCTCACCGTTACGGCTCGCATCCCCGTGGAGTCAGGGTGGATGGTGCCTGCCCTCACCTCCTCGGCAGAGCACCCCCCAGTCCTGGCGACCGCGGCCACCACCTTTTCCGCCGTCACGCAGTCGTCCAGGCCCCGGATGCGCAAGTCAGCGCGTTTGGTGGGCCTGGACACTCGGGCCTCGTCCGGATTCAGGGTCGCCCTGAGCCTATTGGCCAGAGCGTCCGCTGCCGGGCCGCTGTTTGCACCGGGGATCTCCAGCATCCTGGCCCCAGTCGCGGTGATCTTCAGCCGGACGCCATTGGCCGTCTCCTTCAGATCCACCGCCGCATCCACCTTGGCGAGCACGTGCTGATAGGACACGCCCCTCTTCTCCGCCTCCGGCTGTAGTGTGATCACTACAGCTGCGGACTTCGGGGCGCGGAGCCTATCCGCAACGCTTCGCTTCTTGCGTCGCTGCCGCCTCGCTTTTCTTTTGGCCGCCCTTGCCGCCTTGCCAGCCTTCTTCTTCTCCCCGGCTACTTGCCATCCGGCGTCGGCCGGAGGAGATTCAGGAGGTGGTGGGGGCGGCCTTTTCGCCGCCTTAGCCGAGGCTCCCGCAGCCTTGGCCGGGGCCCTTGCCGCCCTGACTGGAGCAGCCACCGCTTTCGCCGGGGCCTCCACCGCCTTGGCTGGGGCCCTCGCCGCCTGTGCAGCCACCCCACCTTTGGTCGGCCCCGACGAGGCTGGTCCGGCTGCGGCAGCTGCGGTGGCGGCGTATGACGCCGCCTTCCGCTGACCCGAGGCCGGCTGGCTTGCCGCCAATGGGGGGCGCAGGACTATGGCCTCCAAGGTGGAAAACTTGCTCCGTAGAGCAGACATTTCCTGCCGCACCAGATTGAGGATCCGGTCCTCAGCAGTCACGGGCCGTCCCTGCTCGTGCTGCTCCCCCTCCTGCGGCACCTCTCGGGGGCCGGCTCGTCGGAGCCCAGCCAAGTCCGCTCGGAGCTCCGCATTCTCCTTTTGGAGAAGCTCCATGGCGGCTGTCAAGCGGGCGATCTCCACCCGCATTTCAGACATACCGTCCGACGGAGGCCCGGGTTGGAGGGCCTCCGCTGCCGCCATGATAGAGGCAGTAGCCACGGAGATGGCCTTGCCTCTAGAAGACTTCGTCTTCTTAAAGGCCACCTCGCTGATCGCGCCGCTACCTCCTCCGCGAACTTGACCGCTCGCTCCGAATTGGAGCCGCCAGCGGCGTCCGGCTTACCACCACGTTGGTCCAGCCTGTTTTTGGCCCGCTCCCTTAGCGGACGGGCCATTTCGGCGACCACCCCACCCTGAGCACTCTTCGTGGCGTCAGGCCGCATCTTCGTGCCCACCAGTGAGGCGGCAACCACCACTTCCGGCTCCTCTGTTGAGGCCTCGGATGACGAGACCCCGGGGTCGCTCTCCGCACTGATTACCGGTGTATCAGGCCGTTTGAGGCGACCCCGATTGCCCCGCCCCGGCCTCGAAGCGGAAGCTGCTCCCGCTACCGCTCGTCCTCGGCCTCTCCTCACCGTCGGCACTTTCGCGATCGGGAGGCTTTCCTCGCTCGAGGATTGCCCCGCCCATCCTGTGCGCTCCGACCCGCGCGACCTTTTGCCCCAGAATTTGGAGCCCCCACGTCCTACGTCTTGGTCGGACATACTTTGGTCCCCTGAGGGACTGGAGCCTCTTCGGCTCTTGTTGCCGTCACCGGCAAGCGGTTCCTTCTCCGCCAATTTTGGCACGTTAGCATCATTTTTGTTTTTATTTATATTTGAGTTATCCATACAGTTCCCACGAGTAATAAGGAAATATTCGTCCACCTAGGCAGAGCCTTTTGCCTAGGTAAGCCTACATACTGTAGAGGTCGGCAGGTATCTACAGGGGAAGCGCTAACGACTGGTCCCCCACCAGCCACTCATCCTCTCGCCGCGCTTCGAAACTTAGGATTAGGTGGTTTTTTATCTTAGAGGTGTCCTTCCTCTGGGCCGGGCGGTTAAGCCAAGCCCCCGGCGGCGGCATTAAACATGCCTCCGTTCGCTGTCCAGATAACCTGGCTCAGCGAACCCGCCGAAAGTTCTCCCTCAAGATCGCTCTTGAGGGAGAAACGACAGCCGCTTTGGTGCGCCTGCACCGCAGCGGCTGGGTCACGTCCAGTGTCAATCGACTAACGTCGATCGATCAGGAGCGACCCGCCTCCCTCGTTCCTCCACTGAGCCCTCTGCAAATCAGAGGGACACGCGGAAGAACGTCGAGGAGCATGCTGCTCCCCCGCCCGCAGAAATTCGCCACAAACAATACCCTCTCCGAAAAACTCCCAAACCTTTTCCGAAGAGTATATTGTTCATGCCCAGGGTGCACCGGCCTGACAACTGCTCTTCCCCCCGAACGTATCCATAAGGGACCAGCAGGTATCAGGCACACGTGGAGGTTTTCTGTACGCACCCCATCGATTATTACGCCTAAGAATCTTGTATGCGTTACTTCTTTGATTTTATTAATATTGTAAACTCAATATGTGTTGCGTGTTTAATATGTATACCCATGCCAAATTACAGCTTTCTAGTACTAAGCGTCTCTGAGCTAAGCCGCGGACAGACAGACAGACAGACAGACAGACGGACATGACGAAACTATATGGGTTCCTTGTTTGCTTGCAGTCATAGGCACTGCCCACGTATGTGAAAACTTAAAACTGTGATTTCATAGTTTTGGTCACTGTTATTGTGTGTAACATTCGCATGTCGATGACGCGAGCGAACCCATAAGATTTTCCCCTACTAGAAATCGCTCTTTGTAGGTTAAACATTATCTCTATGTACCTTAGTCTTTTCCCAACTATGTTAGGGTCGGCTTCCAGTCTAACCGGATGCAGCTGAATATTTTACATGGGCCGACTGCCTACTTGACTTCCAGAACTTAGTTATTGGGTAATACGATACCCTTTGTTAAGACTGGCTGTCAGACTTGTTGAATTTCTGACGACCCGTAGTCAAAAATCCAAGAATGACAGCCGGGACCAACGGCTTAGTGTGTTTTTCGAGGCATGGAGGGGTCTCGGTATGTAAAGATGGTCACCCATCCACGGACCGACTGTGGCAAGCATAGCTTAACCTGATCGATCGATTCGTGCGGCTGCTATTACTTAGCCACGAGCAAGTGAAACATTAAAGTAACGTTAACACAGGCACTAGCTAATAAAAAAACAAACACATTACACCACGCAGCGTTTATCTAAATCAACATCGCGATGCCGCAAGTTAGAGGAACTAGTGAATATTTATGGTGGCCTATATTCTAGGTGTATACTGGAGTGGTTGTCGGGTGTATTTGCGAGTGTAAATTGAAACATGTCGAGAGTTAATTGCGTCCAGGCCCGGCGTGGGAGGGGCCGTGGATAATCCTGGCCCCTGCGACCGGCAACCGACCCCGCGCCTTGCGACCTTTCGCCAAAGATAAACGCTCACCGACACCATAGCTCGGATAGTGCGAATTAACAACGAAAATTGTCGTATTTTGTTTTTGGAATTGCTGGTGTCTGGGGAATTGGTTTGTTTGTGAAATTGTTTCAGTTTTATTTAGCACGAGCCTTGTGGCCGATGAGATAATTTCCAATCGGCGAAAATTACGAATTACCATAAAAACTTTCGTCTCCTATTTATCACCACTAGTGTATAAAATTTCAAAAATCCCACCTTAGTGGAGTACTCTTGTGCAATATTTCATTCTTTTAGTCGTTTAGACGGCGCATTGTGAAAGAAGTGGCGCAGTCTACTTCAGTTTTGTTCTGAGGACTGAACATATACGTAAGTAGAATAACAGATTACCCTTTATGACTATGTATTCTTATACTTACTTGACAATACGTCAAGCGCATTCTGGATAGTAACCCCCATATGGCTGGCTTATATTTCCACCACGGCATATTCCTGGCCCTCGTTATGTCTATTATAACGCTTCCTACACATTATACTGTGGCGGCAGCTACAACGCCACTTGCGAATTACGGTTCATACTGACGTCACGCATAATCCTGCATCGCGCAAGCAGAGTTTACCGCGCGATGAGTATATACAACGTGAAACGTTAAATGCGCAAAACCTCAGACACCCCAACTGATTTTTAATTCAATTGACCTATTTCAGAGCGAAAAAAAAATCATTAAAAAAATTGTAACCTTTTATGTGATGTTATAGTTCGTAAGATTCGTATTAGCATTAAAATAAAAGCTATTATTATTCCGCGTATGAGAAAATTTAAATTGGTCGACAAATAATTTGTGTTTGTTCACCTATTTTGGCGGGTTTGCGCATGTGATGGCTTGACCTATTAATAAATAGACATGGCAACGTTTTTAATGAAGATTTTTTGAAAAATGTGACCTATATTAAAAAGTGGTTCAATTGATTCTGTTCGTTATACTGATCAAACTATTTTCAGGTTTTTTCGCATTTAACGTTACACGTTGTATACAATGTCCCGACATCAACCGTCGGGCAGTTGCCTACTAGACACAACACCCGCCTGGTCGGATGATCTCCCTTTTCTATAGAGGATGAGTGAACTTTACACACATTGATCAGCCAGAACCCAATAAACCTATTTCCTAAACACAATGTTTTCTTTGTTATACTTCATTCCTATTTACAGGCTTACGTATAAGGCTTGTATACAACAGCGTTCATTTACGAGCTGACAAGTTAAAAGATAAGGCACTCACTCCTGTTGCAGTAAAACGTGAAAAGAGCTTTTCTTTTTTTTTCTTTTTTATTCTGTTGTCTTTGCATATTCATCATTTCAGTTTACGGCGAAAAGAGTCTTGAAGTTAACTTGTAATTTATTTGCCCTTTATTATGGTTAAACTGAAAATCTCCATGAATTACTAATAATATAATAGAAAATGGCACCCAATTTATTAAAATTATATTGTTTCTCTTCAAGTTTCGAGCTAGTAATTAAATATTGAGTATTTGAAACTTCATTGTTCTTCTTCGAACTAAATGCTATTGATTAGGAGCTGAGACGGCAATTCCTTGAATTTCTGGTTCATTGTGCCATCTGCTACATTGCAAAGGATTTGGCTAGCGCACTCGAAGTTGGTATGGGTACTATTATTTTATCGATTTAATTATCAACTAGAGCTTTTCAGATACTATTATGCACCAAAACTACTTTAACACAATAACTTCATGGAGTAAAACAAAAATCATGAAAAATAATTTACTGATGCATTGCGTCTACGCAACATCGTAACCCGCAGTAGCCACCCTGCTACGATCGCGTGGTCTACGTGCCCGCGGAATTTCTTTCAATCATTTCAAGAATACCAATGAATACCTATCTAAGGTGCCTGCGTCAATACATACATATTTGAACGTTCTTGCTCCCAAAGTCACACAAAAACCTCACAATTTTCTACCCAAGATTAACACAAAAGTTTAAAAAGAAAAATTCTCCGACGTCAACCCTACGCTCTGCTTGTAGGCCACAAACTCCGCACAAGCCTCCTCGCGGAGTGTCATCGAGTAGTAAAACAAAGGCCTCCTTATTACACAGGTTGAGCTCGTCATAATTTCAACAAGTTTATGTGCGTTCAACAAGAGTAATGTCGTACCTGATTTATGTTTGTCGGCTGTTGTAGACTTAGGACGGAACAGGTTTATGAATCTTTGTTACCGGAAACTTTAGTGTAAGGAATGTGTGTGGTGTGGATTCTCTGTTGCAAGGGAATAGAGAATCTACTTGAAGAATTTACGTTTGTTGCAGAAAAGTGAACTTTAAAATAGTCACAGATTGGTCTGCAATATCGTAGATGTCGTTTCTTGAAATCTGACTGAAGACAGCAAAGTAGTCGGAGATGAGATCAGTTTCAGGCAAAAAGAAATACTCAACATTATTTTGGCTATAATTTATTCACTCTAACATAATAATTGAAATGATATCACCACAACCCCATTGGACTCATTGTAGCATTATCCTTGTACTTCGCCAAAAACTCAAATGTGAGTGGTCTTGAGGGGATATTCCTATAATCATCGCGATCCTCTCATACAAACCTAATCCCGATCTAAAAACGTCGTCGTAATGTAGGACACGCGCGGCGCCGAATTATTCGACTGTAAAAGAGTGATATTAACTTTACCAACTTTCTCTACTTGAACTCCATCTTAACATTTCGGCGAAATCATAATAGCCTTCTTTTCGGCTCTGATTCCTCAGTGTTGACTTTGAAAGTTGAATTCAAGAGGATTTGTTATCTTTATCTTTCAAATCCGATTGAATTCAAAGAAGATCCTATCTGCCAGTATCAGCTTCACAGTCATTTACAACTTGCATAATAGTGTTCAAAGAACATTAACTCGGAATAGTCCTCCTCGTTCTTTCATAAGTTTCTCGGTTCCTCATCGCTGCAACTTCATTCCGTTGTTCTTTAAAGCCTGCTGCGATTCAAAGCAATTGCAACAATTCCAAGTATCTCAAACGGAGCTCCAACTCGAATATTAACTGAGGATTTAGTATTTAGTCGAGAGTGGAAATTGAAACATGTTCAGAGTTAATTGTGACTAGGGCCCGCGGTCGCTTCAGTTCGCGCCGAATTTGGAATTCAGGGCGTCGACACAATGCAAAGTTTGGCTTGTTGTTCGACAAACTCTTTGTTGTGTTCATCGAATAATTAATGCTGGTGATTCGCGGAAATAGATGTTTTGATTGTTACCTTATTAGCGATTTGTTGGTTTCTATTAAACATATTAAATTATAACAAGAGACAGGCCAACCAAATCTTCGTTTAATATCAAGCCCTCTGCACTTACAATTAACCGTATGTATTAAGGAACAAAGACAAATCCTTGGGGTTAACACAAAAAGCACGAGAGTAACATGTAAAACCAGGAAACAAAGGTGCTCGACAGCGGGACGTTAAATTAAACAATTAAATAGATCATTAATGGATGAAGTGTGGATGTAAATGAATTGGGTTTCGACAGTTTTGTTTGTTTTCACGGGTGGGACGATGGCTCTTGACTGGGGCGAAAGCCGCACTCGCCCCGCGTTCGTAACCAATTTTACATTCCATATGAGTGACGAGCGTTGCTACATTAAAAGGTATTACTGAATCCTCGTTAATTTATATTGGCTTTTTGTTAATCGGTATGGACGGTTAATGATGAGGAAGCTCCTCTCTGTACGTTTAACCTCTGTGTACGCATACATTCTGAAAAATGATATCTCGCAAAAAGCTGATTGTTTATAATCGCAATTCATGTTTGATATTAATTTCAGTTGAAAGGATCAGTTTTTTTTGATGTAGCTAAAGTTAATTAAACTCTTGTTGAGAGTATCAGATACAAAAAAAATACTGGTTTTATGGTACCTACTGAATTATTCATTTGGGAAAATCAATGTTTCTATGTTATAAAATGCGAACGCGTTGTTTCTAGAAACCGACTCAATTTTTACTATGGAATCTTTTGCCTTATTTATTTGATTGGCTCAAATATTTAACTGACATTCTTATTATGATCATTTTTGATTATCTTAAATCTTTTTAGTCTTCTAATGATGATCTTAACTTTACTATTACCCAGTTACTGGGTTGTGTATGTCAGATAGGTAGTCGCTGCATGTAAAATACTGGTATTCAGCTGCACCCGGTTAGACTGGAAGCCGAACCCAACATAGTTGGAAAAAGGCTGGGCAGATTGAAGGCTCTTTTTAATTTTCTGGTACAGACCCATTTTAATATGATTAGACAGAAGACTTATTTAACTCGTTTTTTTCAGTGGTTTCCCAACTGGAACTGAACGGGAATGAACACGTATTTTTTTTTTCGTTTTGAAATTATCAAATAACTTCTCCCGGTCTAGGTGGAGCGGGAGGGCGTTTCAGACTCTTACTGACTAAAACCCACCCGTATTCCGTCGGTTGCCCTGTTGCCAGGGGCCACGTTGTTTTCGGCCCATATTCGCAGCCCCGGCAGGCATTGGCCCTAGCGGACCCCGTCAATTCTGCTGACATCTCTTTGAGGCGCGCGTGGAACACAACGCGCCGTCGACCTGGGCTTGGTCCTTATCAGACGGCGAGCTACCCATTGCTCACCGTCCGCAAGCCCGCGCCTACAGTGGCCGGAAATCGGCTCGCAATTCCCGCCCCGGGCGTCTCCTCCTGCGGCGGTTAGGGGCGTGAGGGCGCGAAATTTGCCTCTCCCTCACGTGTTCCGCCTCCTCCTTCGCGAGCATTACCGATTTGCAGAAGGAGGTGACGACCTGCCATTTTCTCTCGCTCCGTACCATGACCTGAACCAGGGCCGGACGCGAGAGATCACCGCTGCCGATCGCGTCCACGAGGACACGGCGATGCTCCGCCCGAGCCGGGCAGACTTCCACGGTATACTCCACCGTGTCCTCCGGGCGATCCACACAATGGTGACACCCGGGCGTTTCCTCCCACCTTATCCTGAACAGGATCCTCCCGAAGCAGCCGTGTCCGGTGAGGACTAGCGTCAGACGGAAGGTGAGGGCGCCGTGGCGCCTCTCAAGCCACGCCTCAAAAAGGGGGGTAACATGTCTGCCAAACCCTTAGCGAAATACATGGGTATTGTTATGAATAAAGAAAATATATGTTAAACTAGCTGTGCCCCGCGGTTTCACTCGCATAAGTATCGTTCCCGTAAGAATATCGAGATAAACAGTATTTTATGTGTTAATCTAGTTTATAAACTATCTGCGTGCCAAATTTCACCCAAATCCGTCCAGCAGTTTTTGCGTGAAATAGTAACAAATATCCATTCATCCTCACAAACTTTCACATTTATACTATTAGTAAGAGAATTATAACGCTTTCCATTTCATTCCACCTTCATCCACTCGCCTTAGCAACTTGTACCAATAATTTGTAACACATCGTGTTACAATACATGTTGCGTACAGTCGAATGCGATTAGTTAGCTTTAGATAATTACACATTCCATTTGTCCAGTTAATCCGGGCCTAATCGGATGGCGCGTGATAAGGGTCGGCCCACCTTAGGCGCGATACCAGTGACGTCACTACTTTGTAGTACCTTTTGCTTTTATAACGGGAAAACATTTCGATCTACACAATATATTGGCTGGGATAGTATTTGAAAAGTTTTTGTTTTTTTATTAGGTGGGTACCAACTGTTTTATTCGCACAGAGGGAAAAACTGGCAGTGACTTCAGGTGTTATGACAATTTATTAGTTTTTTTTTAAGTGAAATCTTCTTTAGGCGCGTTGGGAATTTTTGAGATGGAAAAAAACAATTGAATTCGCGACACCGTTACCGACACCTCATTTTTGTAAACGCGATTGTGCTTTTTATTTATATTACGTTACGGATCGATGTTCTATGCAAGTATTTTTACTTTAAAGGTTTTGGTTTTTTTTTTTGTCAACACGATTTTGCTCTTTATTTAGATAAGGTTACGGACCAATGTTTTATACAAGTACTTTTCTTCCACCAAGGCGATCTTATTCAAGTTTTCACTGTTTTTTTAAATGTGGTATTGAATTTAACCACCATTAATTTATCAGTCGCAGTGGCGCGGTTTGTGCCCTTTTGATGGTGATAGGCTCGCCCCCATAAGGTACATGGTACTTAAACATAACTGGTGAAGTGTACAATACACCTCTGCCTAACCTTTTTATTTTTTAAATAGAATTCTATGATTCATTTATATCGCAGATTGGCAAAATAGTATAATTTTTCAGTCAATGGGCAGAATGTTCTTCTTCATTTTTTTGACATAATTTTGACCCATGATCATTGGTGATGATGAACACAAAGATTTGGGCACCAAACGGAAATAATTAAATCAAATTCATTTAAAAAAATGGTTAGAGTAAAGTTATAACAATTAATTCCGGTTTAATCGGAGGGAGAATGATAAGGGTAGAACCCGTTTAAGGTTTACCTTGGTAGGTTCACCTTTACTTGAACCGTACGATTCAAAATATTTATATAAAGAAATTCTATACGTATATAAGTTTTGATGTAAATTATCTCTTTCATTGAAACAACAATGGTTAAATTTGGAAAATTTATGTTCTTACGTCTTACATAGTTAATTAGTTTGTCTTTCTTAACAAAATCAAGAATAATGCATTTCAGAGAGTTTTTCCCTTGAATTATTCTGATTTTCCCGTTGGGTCACTTTATATGTATAATAATAGCTGTTGACCACGACTTCGCATGTGTGTATTTTGAATTTCATTATATTTTAATACTTAATACAAATTTACAGGTGATGCGCCAGACTGGAACCTGTTTATTTGAATCGATTCAGTGATTTAGGCGGGAAAAGGTAACAAAAGTTAAAATTATTTTTTATTTTGAGTAGATACATTCAGTAGTTTTTCCATAATATCTGTATATAAAGGTCTGTTCATAAAATTTTACGCGCTTTTTTTTTTGTTATAAATCAACGTCTCACTAAATAAATAATAAAATATATTAATAAATACTAAATAAATAAATTAGTAACTGTACTAAATAGCGTGCATATTAGCCACGCTACCAACTAGTTCAAGCCGACGACTAGCGGAACCTTAAGAGATATAAACGTAACAAATACTAGTAACTGAAATAACGTCACATAGTTGCCACCATTTTGGGCTGTAACACCTCATGAATATGATACCTTCGATTTGGTGTGACTCGCAAAACTTTGACAGACACGGCAGGCATTTCCTTTTGCCCTTTTCATATAGAAATTTCACGGCTAGTAACCGCGAACGATTTGTGAATTTAACACGGGATATTATTTTACTCCATTCTTTTCCATTTTTTGAATCCACGTTTGATCATTGAACTGTAGTTGTGTGGAGAATAACCCTAGAGCCTTAGTTTCACAGTAAAAGATGATAAATGTAATGTTTACTGGCATAAAAAGCTATTAATATAATTAGATTACTCGCACTGTTATTCTTTTAACTAAAATGTACTGAAAACAGTATTTTACAAACTCGTATAACAGCGCAGGGAATGGCCCTACAGATGCAGTTCCACAATAAAAAGTGAAGAAAATAACACGCTTTAACGGAATATAACTTTTTTTTTGTTTGGCCATTCTTTACTTTTCAAAAAAAATTTTTGGTCACCGGCCTATTAGGCCTGTATCCAAAAATTTTTTTTGTCCAATTTGTAGATTATTAAAAAATATTGAACACGTATTTTTTATTTTTTGACGTAATCAAAAGATTACGGCGATACATTGAGTTAAAATGTGGCATGACGTCACGCCTTGCTAGATTTAATAGGTACTGCGTAATGACGTAGCGAGCCATTCCCCAACTTTAATGCGTGTTTTCTATGTTATTTTTTAATAATATGATAAAGTAAAAAATACGTGTCTAATATTTTTTTATTATCTGAAAGACGGACTAAATAGATTTTTTTTTCACCTAGGCAACTACCCTATTTAACCCAAAATGAATGATCTTCTTTGTGAAAGTAATGTCTGCGCTGTGAATATTAGTAACCACTAGCTGGTGTCTGTGGTTTCAGTCGAATCCTAGATAAATAAATGTATTTTTAGTAAGTACCTAAGTTTGCATGCTTTAGTATTAAGCAAAACATGTTCGATCTAATAATTTTAATAACACGTTGTATACCATGTTTTATGCAAATAAAAATGTCTTATCTTATCTTATCATCACGCCGGCGTTCCCCGAAGAGTTAGACAGAGGTGTACAGTATAATACACCCACATTTCGCCAGTTATGTTTAAGTCCAATGTATATAATAGCGGGCGAGCCTATTGCCATCAACCGGGCACAAATCCAGACTCCGGGCTGCTACTGAGAAATTCCAGATGGAAAAACCCAATAACACTTTGCCCGACCCGTGATTCGAGGACCTCATGCTCAGCAGTAGCGCTTGTGACCAGTAGACTATCAAGATAGTCGAGGCAGTTCTGAAAAGTTGTATATTCATAATTAGCCTAACATGATCCCACAGAGACTCCAGTTTTCCTCTGCGAAAGGGGGTGGGCTTCACAACGTGGGGCCCATAGATGTCAATAAGCTACGAGTATAATAATTATAACATATTGACATTTTAAGTAGTTACACAATTTGAAAGGAGATATGAAAGGAGATCTTCCAATTTGCTATAAACGCAAATTAATGGACATGTGCATTCTTCCTATCCTTACATACGGCGCTCAAAACTGGTCTTTGACAGTTCAACAGAGGACCGGGCTCGAGGTTTGCCAGCGAGCGATGGAGCGCAGTATCCTTGGAGTTCGACTTACCGACCGGATACCGAACAAGATACTGCGCTCTAAGACACAATTCGCTGACGTCACCCAAAAAGCAGCCAAGCTCAAGTGGGACTGTATACGTTTGCCGCATGTCGGATGCATTGTAGGCTAAGACCACTACAACATGGGTTCTTGAAAACGTCCAGCGGCATCGTGGAAGACCCAGGCGTAGATGGCTGGACGAACTTGACGCTTATAGGAGGGATTGGTCCATATTGGCTCAGGATCGGGTTGGGTGGAAAAAGGAAAGGGAGGCATTTGCCCTGCAGTGGGACAATACGGGTTAATTATTATTACACAATAAGTTTAATGACAAAATTTTCCTTAGGGGGCGAGCTTATTAAATATTACATAAGATAACGCTTTGTTTCTTCAAATTGTTGAGGTGTACCCACAACCGCTTATTAAATATCTCATGTGGTTAATTTATTACAGCCTAATTGCGTGCCTTTTTAGGGTTCCGTACCTCAAAAGGAAAAAAAACAGAACCCTTATTCTTATAAGGGTTCTGTGTTTGTGTTTGGTCCGTCTGTTACAGCCAATTAGCTTCGAATGTACTGGACCAATTAAGTTGAAATACACACATGAATTTCTGTGACCCAAACACGGACGTGTAACGTAAATAAATGAATTTTGAATATGAGGGTCACTTTTCAGGGGCACATTGAAAAATTTAAAAAAGTAGTTTTCAGACTGTACCTTGTAACATATCAAATGAAAGGGCTTGTTGTGAGAATTTCAACTTTAATAAAAAAATAGTTTTAAAGATATTTAAGAAAATACATGAAAATTTACCATTCCCCCCCTTATCTCCGAAACTACTTAGCCTAAAATTTAAAAAAAATTACGGTGAATGGTTCTTTACTCATAGATTACAGGAAAATCTATAAAAAGTCTATGGTCTTAAAATAACATGGTAAATCTCTCAATATTGTGCGTACAAACATTTGCAGTTGAAATTTATGGGAGAACATGTTTTACAACTACAATGTTAAGTTAGTTCTTGGGATAAGTTCATGCTAACTACGGAAACTTTCATTGTGCGTGGTCCGACACGCACTTGGCTACATTTTTTTTTTGCAGTTTAAGTGTAATTGGGTAACAAGTATCCTAAGTTACAAACATTTGATTCACAATTGAAATTTTTGTAGGAGGATAGGATGTCAAAAGCCTTTAAAATAAATGAATCATCCACCGCTAAGTACTGGAACCTCATTTGTGTGAAATAATTCTAATTAATATAAATTAAGCTCAAAAGCTGTGTGACAGCCCATAATTTTAATTACTTTTTCATTGTATGCTGTTTATTACATTTTATGATCGGTTTTGTAATTAACATCGTTAGCACTATTCACTAATTGCTTTTAATTTTTTTTGCAATTATTTTTACTGTAAATTATTTTTGTATTTTTTTTTTCACTTGTGTAAAAGTACAAAAAGTACCGATATAAGTCCATATTCATAAATTCCAGGTGGACCTCCATTAATATAATGATAATTTAAATTACGTTTTTTATGTTATGCAAATCGGTATTAAAAACAAACGGAAGAAGGAAGTGACCACCATTAAATTATAATTATTTCCCAAAAGCATTAATCTTGTCATTACGCGTGCATTTTAATGTGTTCCATGACTGACGTAAAATTAATATTTCATTTAAGTACCTCCCACGCTCTCTGAGTAGTCAGCTAATCAAAAAAAAAAAACGAACGGCCAATATAATCTGAATAACTTTGTTCTAATTAAGATGACCATAGCTCACACCCACAGACGAAGAGGCGTGTTATGTCTGTATTCTCTAAAGTCAAGCACACATCACAGCCGCAACGGGCCGCAGCGCAACGCATTTTTACACAAAAAACCTGCGTGTAAAGAGCGTTGGTTTATAGAAAATGTACGAAAATGACGAAGGGGAATTTTTGCAATGTGATGCGCTGCAGCGCGACCCGCCCCAATCTGCTTTAGCCTTTAGTATGCATTTCATGCGTCATAACGACACCCGTATTTGTCTACTTCTTCATAAGTTTAAAGTGACACGTCATAAGAGCTCGTTCGAATGGTAAGACGTAGAGTAGTCTATAACTTTTTGCAGTTCAACGCGTTCGGAAGCTGTGTAAAAACCGCGGCTGCCAACACGAAAATAACTCATGTGTTGAGAGACAAGAAAATGTAATAAAAATATTCAGTGGAGTTGAAAACAAAAATATGGGACGGAAAATGAGAACAGAGGGGAAAATCGCATCAGTTACTTTCACGCAACCTTACTGAATATTTTTTGAGAGTTTATTGAATAAATATACATAATTTTCTCTTTGATGCTTCAAAAGTGCTTTACACTGGCGACGTGGCTGTTCTAATACCTTGCCGCCTACCGACAACTCTGAAATAAATACTTGTAGGTACGTGTCAATGTTAGGAAGCATTACGTTTGTAGACATATCTTATTAATGAACGTAACATGTTTTGCTTTTGTCAGGTGCTCGTATTTCATAATGGCATGTATTTAATCGGACCCTAAATAATTCCCTTTTTGATTTCCTGAAAATATTTATTTACCCTCTATAGACTAAATGTGCCTCTTTTTTTGAACCTCAAGTAATTCCCATTTTCGTGTCCTAAAATAAGCCTATTTTTAACTTTCCGGCCTTTTCTCATAATTGGTCACACAACATAACTTAACTCGTTTGGTTGGCGTGCCCTAGCTTAGTTGGGGTGCCCAAGCTTAGTTATATTTCGACCAACTATGAGAGAAGACAGTGAAGTTAAAAAGAGGTTAATTTATTTTAAAAAAACGTACATCATTAGAAGACCAAAAATTTATTAGAGCCTCATTTATTAAAAAAAGGGTACATTATTAGAAGGTTAGTAAGTTTTTTAGAGGATCAACTAAATATTTTCCTTCCCCTGTTTTCCTTCCCTTTCTTTATTACCTTCTTATCAACCTTTACTTGTCTCAAGGGCTAAAGAAGAAACGAACATTAATCACTAGGCGCTTAATTCACAGCGCATGACGATTTCAGACTCGTTTCACAAAATCATACACTAAGTCTTAAGATTTTATTCAAATCTATGGGTAACAATAATTGTGCTTGTTGCAAATATTTAAACCAAAATGCGATAGAATTGTTGTATTATTTATTTAAAAATCGTTTGAATTTACGTAACGTTTACGTCGCGTGTTAATGCTCTCACCGCAGCCGATCACACGTACGACAACCACACCACATCGCAGCCATAAAATGTGGGCAAGCAGTGGTTACCTGTGAATAGTGTCGCTGCAGCTTCTTGTAGTTGCGCTGTGGTAACACCACAATCAATTCAAATGATCGTCCCAACGCTGTGTTTGCAATGTAACCGGCCACTGCGCGGTCTCGCTGGTGGTTGCGTTGTGACTGTATCGCCCACACAGTCGATTTTGACGGACAAATGTGGTCCGTGTGAATAAACTATTCATTTTCATACAAATTTACGTGTTGTCGTTGTGGTGTGGTTGTGGTACGTGTGATCGGGCCCTTAATCAAACAAATATTACCAGTAACTCTGGCCAGTCTTCGTTAATTTCACATTCACAATATTCTAGAGAGCATATTCCAGGTGACATGCAGTTTATTTTTAATTAAGCGCTTTTGAATTTGAAATGAATGCACAACTCTACGCAGGGTTAAAATGCATGCTAATATAAAACTTTTTGTTTACATATGTTGTTTATGGTTTTAATATTCATCATTTTATTGTTTAAGTTATTTTTTTTGGTGAAAATTTGCAATTACATCCAGAGGGCATTTAAAAAAAAACTCTCACGAGGTTACTTACACAAACAAACCTTATTAGGACGGTAGTTAAATCTTTTATTTGAAGTGTAAACTTCTTTAGGCGTGTTGGGTATTTTTGAGATGGGACTAAACCATTGATTTCGCGACACCATGACGACACCTCATTTTTGTAAACGCGATTGTGCTCTTTATTTAGATAAGGTTACGGACCGATGTTCCATACAAGTATTTTTCTTCCACCAAGGCGATCATGTTCAAGTTTTCACTTCTGTCGGCACTCCCGGAGTGCCACTGCAGATTTCATACCTGCCTGCAACCTCACCCTAATTAATAATAATAATAAATC
This sequence comes from Agrochola litura, assembly GCA_949152395.1. Lineage (NCBI taxonomy): Eukaryota > Metazoa > Arthropoda > Insecta > Lepidoptera > Noctuidae > Agrochola > Agrochola litura. Next base: position 16,292,571 of record OX424492.1, on the reverse strand, counting down.
TTTATTACTCCATAAATGTATTTACATTATTTTGATCTAAAAATGGTTTAAGTTAGTGCTCAAGAGTGAAAACCCTGACTTCTAAACTAGGTTTATATACATGTATCTTAGAAGCCAGTGTCGCTTCAAAATGATGTGCATATAGAAAATAGGACAAATTGTATACAATAATCCATTAGGGCAAAACCAAGAGAAAAAAAAAAGATAAAAAGGAAACAAAACATAATTTAAAAACAAAATATTAAATAAAAGTGTTGTGTATGTCTCAAGTGTGCTTGTTTGGAGTTATGTATGTGTGGGTGTTTGAGGGTGTGTATATGTTTGCGAAAGAGTGTGTGTAAGTGAATTAACCAGAATCTAATTTTTCTTAAAAAGCTTTCTGAAATATCTAGCATACAACACATCAATATTTATACAATCCGTCAACTCACTGCAAGTCTATTATTAAAGGGTATTTCAATAGAGACGCTCGAACTTCGACAGCGTATAGCGGCCATCTTGGTAAAGTGACAGCTGTCAAATTTGATAGAAATATTTATTTCTACATACATTCATAAACTCACTGAACATATATACTCACTATTGGTGATGTTCTTCAGGAAGGTCAGATGCATAGTACTCACAACCAGCGTGTAAGTAAGTATGATCAGATGTATGAAAGTAAACGAAGCAAACGGAGTATGTAAGGATCGTAGTATATGGCGTTCTGTAGTTGCTGCCTACCCCCATGGGAAGAACGTGTGAGTTTATATAATTCATTTCTGTAACGACAATAAATGCAAATGCTGCGAATACTTATGCTTAGATTATTGTGAAACTATCAAACAAATCCTAACATAGAAATTAATAAAAAAGTACGTTTAAAAACTGTAACTCGACTACGGAAAAATAATAGTGATCTAAAAAGTACGAAACAAGAAAATATCTCAGACAGAAATCAAGGCATAGGTACAAAAATGGTCAAGGTAAAGCCACGGCTTAACTTTGGCCGTTTTTGTACCACGGTATAGTCTACCCATGTGCCAAATTTCATCCAAATCTATTCAGCCGTTTTAACGTGAAAGCGCAACAAACAAATAAACAAACAAACTTACTTTCGCATTTATAATATTATTATTTATCTTATCTTATCTAATATACAACGTGTAACGTTAAATGCGCAAAGCCTAAAAATAGATTGATCAGAATAACGAGCTGAATCAATTGAACCACTTGTTAATATAGGTCACATTTTTCAAAAAATCTTCATCGAAAACGTTGCCGTGTCTATTTATTAATAGGTTAAGCCATCACATGCGCAAACCTGCCAAAACAGGTAAACAAACACAAATTGTTTTCGACCAATTTAAATTTTCTCATACGCGGGATAATAATAGCTTTTATTTCAATACAAATACGAATCTTACGAACTAAAACAGCACATAAAACCATTAAAAATTTTTTCATTATTTTTTTTTCTCTCTGAAATATGTCAATTAATTTAAAAATCAGTTGGGGGGTCTGAGGTTTTGTGCATTTAACGTTACACGTTGTATATAAAATTCTCGTGTCACAGTGTTAGTTGCCATACTCCTTCGAAACGGATTGATCGATTTTTATGAAATTTTATGTGTATATTTGGTAGGTCTGAGAATCTGTCGTAATCTATTTTTCATGCTCCTAAGTGATAAGGGGGTCCACCCCAAACATTTATATGGAAAAACGTTTGCCGGGTCAGCTAGTATAGTTAGAAAATTATACTTTCCACCTTGTATAATACCTAATTGCTAATACACACAGACACTTTCCCGGGGATCCATACATAGGTATTAGGTAAGTCGGACAGGTATCACGAGTGGCGCAGAATCCGGCGGCGACAGATGGTCTCCCGGCATTATTCTAGAACAGTTTTATCGCCACAAACTGCACTCGTCTGCCAACGGCTCGGTTTCCCTACTATCTGACGGTGCTTGTTTTATGAGATTTGCTGTCCTCAATTTATTAAAGCTGCATTATTCTGTTGTTATTTTTCTATTGTTTTAATTGTTTTTGTTGGGCATTTTTGAGATGAGAAAAACAATTGAACTCGCGACACTATTACCGACACCAGCTTTTTGACCATTATAAAGACATCAACGCGCTATACATTTTCTTTAGGATTAATGACATTTCAAACATTGAAACATTACAACGACATGATTGACATTTCCCTACTTCCATTTTCCTTTTTTTTTGTTTACCAACTTCAGAAAAGAAAAGTATTTCCTGCACAGTAAAATTGTTCAAGTTTACACTTCTGTCGGCACTTCCGGAGTGCCACTGTTTTTTTTTTTTTTGTAGTAGTGACAGTGTCGAATGTCAGTCAACTGCTTGACAGAGATGCTATGGGCCGACGAAATTTAAGTCCACAGCAAGCAACTGTCTGGTAATGGTATTAGGTATTTATCCCGATTAGCGTGTTAAAGATTAGGATTTTAAAAGTTTTTTCATTTAAAATTTTAGGATGACGCAACCATCTTGAAATCCGTTCGCTGACAACACATTCAATATCGTCTACTAAAATAAATAAAGTGGGTTTGACCCTTAATTCGCGGTGTATTTGTTATCATAATCCCCTCTGGCCCATATTCGTCATGTGTCGGGGGACCCTGGTCGGACCCCGAGACCCCCTCCCACTTACAAAGTATTTGTTTCGTTTCTCAGTCGTCATTTGTTTTGTGACAGGATTTATTCGCAAATCCGTGAAGATAATTGAAACGGAATATTACGTTTTTCGTAGGATCGGACTTTGTACGTCAAATTCAGGCCACGGTAATCTTGTCAATGTTTGTGTTTTTCTCTCATAATAGGTACTTGTTATGAAGTAGTCCACTTAGAGCATCCGTCCGAATAGCACCTGCGACTCAGCAGCCTACTGCTGGGATGTATTTGTTTTACAGGACGTTATTAAATTAAAGATATCGATAAAATAAATTTCGTATGTACGTAAGTATGTGTAATTAATGAACCTTCTAGTGATTTTTATTGAAATCTTTCATTTAATAACGTCCTGTAAAACAAATACATCCCAGCAGTAGGCTGCTGAGTCGCAGGTGCTATTCGGACGGGTGCTCTAAGTGGACTAGTTCCTTATTATGGGTGGAACATTTATGAGACATTGAAGAATAAACTGTAACGAAACTGCGAGAAAGACCGTGTTCTCTTTAATTAGACTATTGAAGTAAAAAATCCCTACTTACATTCGCATTCATGAATACGATTTCCAGCAGAGTATTTCTAACAATCTAAATAAAGAAACGAGTCTAGTTTACACTTAATGTAATATGCATTGCTTGACAACAAGCGCCGTGAGAGGCTGCTAATCTAATCCGCGGCTTAGCTGAAGAATAATGAAACACACCCGCACTCACAGACACCGAAATAAATTTCCCTCCTGAAGACTGTTACGGGTGAAATTTAATAAAGCAAATAGGTACAATGTTACAAACTGGGATGCTTAAACATATTTTAAGAGATTTATAAGCGGGAAAACAAAGCGCGTTATTTACAATTAATTTAGAATTATGTAGGTAATGAAAAGTGTAAGTCCGACGGCTGTTTATCGTTATCTGTGCCTATTATAAAAAGCAAAATCGACGTGAATTTGTAATGAAATATTTTGTAATGTACTTTTGATGTAGGTTATTCGATTACACATATTATTTCTCTCAGAACATTGTGTTGTGACTCGAAGCGGTTTTCCTTGTTAAGCTTTTATTTTATTATGTATTTATGGTTTCTCCGTTGGAGGGTATTAATGTATTATTTCATTAAACTGGTTTCTGCTTCCAGATATTTTAGTGGTGGCTGCAGACGGACTTCACGGCACCGGAACTAGAAGCCGCGACGGTGTGCAGTACTTAGGAGCAAGTAACTATACACAACTATTTTAGTTAAAGACTATGTTTGGTACGATACTAATGTTTTGTTAGCTCGTCCACAGGTTGCAACTATTAGCATTATTTCAGTCAAAAGATGTCCAGATATCCACAGCTAGACATAATAGGTATTAGGTCAATATTATTTCAGACATTTCGTTTGAAACAACTACGTCCAAATTGAAAAACGCCATAGGAAGATAACGTTCTGTAACGAGAAACTCTGGCACGTTTGAACCAGCATCGAAATATCAAATAGACATGTTAATCCCAAATGTATATTATCACATATTATCAGAGTTTCGAATTGGATTCGTTCGCTTCAACTCTATTAAAAGTTGGCGACACCGACGTCACACCACGCGGCGCCGGCGGCGGGCGCAACGGTTTCGTTCGAAATACGAAAGTCGCCGACATACTCCGAATCATAGTTACCGGCCATTAACATTTTATTGTTCCGGATTTAAATATTTGAAATTAATATTTTCATTCCTGTAAATGATAAATTGTAGGCTGCTATGTATGTTTTCTAAATGGTTGGAAAATAAATGCAATGGCAAGTACAGTGTTACAAGGATCTTTTGGCGCTCGAATGACGTTGACAGGGATGGAGGCACTGTTGGTAAACATTTGTGAAATTGTTTGGTAACAATTATTAAACAAATCTGTTCAGGCATTTAAAAGTTATGGTGGAACAAAGAAACTTAGATACATGAACTCTGAAAACATTACATTCCTTTTTGCGCAGTCGTGTAAGAACAAGATGGTGGCGGTGTAACCGCTACAGTTCCAATTTTGGTAACGCGCCAATAGATCTTTGTACAGCTATAACAAGGTATAATGTGCTGAAACACGTTCAATAGCCTAATTGTGCATGTATCTAAGCAAAGATTTAAATCGTTAGATTTGCACTCACCGTACATGTGTCGCGAAAAAAGGGTCCAGAATGAGAACAATGCTGCCGTCCTTACGAAAAGTGCAATAACTCGAGTTTTGCGCCGAATTGAGATAAGTACATATTCGGAATTTGCAGAACGAGATCTATATATTCTTTTTAGACACTTTTTACGTATCTATGACGAAGCCGGTTTTAATACTAAAACTAACTGCATAACTAGTACAAACAAACCAAAAATAAAATCTTTACCCGCGTTTTTCTCGAAATCAGGTTTAACCTAGTTATTGCACTTTTCGTAAGGACGGCAGAATGAGCTCACACATTCCATATATGGCGTTGCCATGGCAATAGCGACATTGTGCGTGTCAGAGGTGTCAAAATGATGAACGATGTCAAATCTAATGATTTAAATCTATGCATGTAAATAGATTTATGATTCCCCTTGTAGTTATATCAAAGTACAGTAGGTACCTGCAGTTTAGAGCTACGCAATGTTCATAGCAGTTATTTTTTATTATACGTTTAGGCAATGTTTCCCACCACAGCTTCAACGCAAAATACTTAAATTTCTTTCAATATAGTTTGAGCATCGTAGCTTGGCAGAAATGATTTTGTCCGCTAAAAATAATAGGTATATTATATAGTTGCCCGCCTGTAGGTAACATTATGAAAGCTGCTACTCAATACGAACTAATTTGATTTCCAAGAAATTCTTTAATCTTGAAAGACATCATTTTTTGTAAAGATTTTCACCGAAGTGTCGGACTTCCAACATAATTCCTTCCAAGAATTTTATAAACAGTAGATATATTATAATTAAAATAACTTTATAAGGTGTCTAACTTCATTGAATTAACTTTGTTTAAAACTCAGTTTAATGCAGAAAACATTAATATTATGTTACAGTTTTTTGTCCAAGCTCTTGCTCCAGATTTTGCTATAAGTGGGTTCATATTTTTTTTTCATTTGCCGACTCTGTAGCACCGTCAGGAGAACTTAATTTTCCTAGTCTTCGTCTCTGCGGAGTATAATAGCAACAATAGCTAATGTAGACTTGTATTTTTAACGTGGGCTGTCTTATTATAAGGGATTAATTTATGGGAACGATGAATAGAAGTTTTTAGTAAGTAAAACCACAGTATAATAACGTAACAGTATTACGTCAGCAGTGACCCTTAAACAATTACCTATGGCCATCCGCATCTGTGCTTACCTGGCACGCACTCGAGACTGTTGCGTACTGGTATACACTGAGATTTCAAAGCGCGTCGTTTCGGCGTTTTCTACGAAGACGTAATACTGTTATTTATTTATACTGTGGTAAAATTTCAGAATTTCAGTGAATTAGAAAAGTACGGGTCTATTTTTCTTTTAAACAGTAGGCGGTGAACATCGTTTTGTATTTTTAAGATACCACTGAAAGTGAGTCAGAACACTGCTAGTCACCTCATTGTATAAACTAAGGCGTGATGATAATTACTCTTAGGTAGGAATAACAATGTTAATAAGTTGAAGAACAGATATAAACCAAACACACCAAGACCTCATTCAATTCTCTTGGGAATCCATTAAAAAAAAAAAAAAAACGGTACACATGTTCAGATTCCTACCTAATTCCTTATCAAACAAACGCAGTGACACGTAAAAATCCTATACTTTCAGGCTCATGAATAGTCCCCAAAGTCACTCAACGAGCTATGGAAGGAGCAATGCTCGGAGTTTCTCTACGTGACATGATCCGGAATGACAAAGTCGGAGGTAGAACCAAAGTTTGTCGGAATTAGCAAGTTGTCGCGGCAGGGCAGTCCTTTTAGATACGAGAAATGAAACCACTGTGAAGGAAGCTTCTCGAATTGTGATCATGGGTTGTGAGAAGTTAAGGTACTTATTTAACAAAATAAGTAAATAAGAAAAAGGTCATGGGGAATCAATGTCCCTTGACAATGATACCCTATGACCTTTTTCTTATTTATTTTATTATTTATGTACACACGGTAAAATAGAGAGATAGATACGACATTTAACTTTTGAGCGTTTAGAGGTATGAGGAACAGGGTGTAAAGTTCACTCATCCTCCATAGAAAAGGGAGGATCCTCCGACCAGACGGTTGTCGTGTCTGGCGGGCAAATGCCGTACGGTTGAAGTCGAGATCTTGTATATGTCACGGCTAAAACCCGAAGTGTGGCTACACCTAGTTTTAGCCGGCTAGAACTTGGTGCGGTTAGCAGTTGGTTAAAGTTAGTTGTAGCAAATGAAAATTGCTGAAAGGTAGGTTAGGTTAGGTTAGAACTGTAACCACATAACACACCGCACGAGCCGAGCGAGCGAAGCGAGCGGTGCCGCGGCAGCGGCCGGCGAGTGCCAAGATCCATTTAGGCAAGTTTAACCAACTGCTACCGGCCGCACCTAGTTCTAGCCGGCTAAAACTAGGTGTAGCCGCACTTCGGGTTTTAGCCGTAACATATATATTTCGATTGCGCGGTAAATTCTAATTGCGCGATGCAGGATTTGTGTGACGTCAGGATTATGTGTGACATCAGGTCTTTGATGCGTAGTTCGCATGTGGCAATGTAGATGCCGCCACAAGTGTACAGGTCCTACTGCTTATTTCTTAAGAAATTTCTTCCAGCAGACCTACGAAAGGAGAAATGAAAAAGAAATGTAGACAATAGTGTGTGAGAAAAAGAAGAGAAATATATGATTATGTGACGTCTTAAACTAAAATATTAAACAACAGTAAGTTTATAAAAAATATGTATTTGAAATCCTCTTAACAAGCCCTTTTATTTGATATGTCACACGGTACCATATGCGTTTTTTGAAGTGAAAACTTCTTCTGGCGCGTTGGGCATTTTTGAGATGGGACTAAACCATTAATTTCACGACACTGTAACGACACCAGCTTTTGACCATTAAAAAGACATCAACGCGTTCGTTGATAACCGTGGTGCGTGGAGTAAAAGACATCAACGCGTTGATTACCGCGGTGCCGATTTATTTTCAAGTTTTCACTTCTGTCGGCACTTCCGGAGTGCCACTGTTTTTTTTTCGTTTTTCTCTATAAGTGAACCGCTTCGAAATTCATTTATTTACGTTACACGTCACGTCCGTGTTTGGGTCACAGAAATTTATATGTGTGTGGCTTCAACTTAATTATTAGTTTGAATATATAAATAAATAATGCTATATTTTGTGTTGAAAATCAGTGGTCTTTATTATTCGCGAAGTCCATGGGATATATCGCTACTTGGTTTGTCAAGGTCAAAGGAGTTCCCAAAGGAGCAAAGGAGCCCATGGAGTTTCTTGCCCTTTTCCTTCTAAATATATAGGAGTCTTTGGAATGGGCAAATAGCTTCATGTTTCTGTCTGACCGACTCCTTAACGATTTAAAAGTGCCTGTAAATGATTTAATTGAAATAAACGCTTTGAGTTTGAGTTCAAACGATGTTCACTGAGGCAACGATGTAAGAAAAATAAATAAATATTACAAGTAGGTACTAGATGCGGCTACTCATTGGACTTGTCTCTATTATCTAGTCAATACTATTGTATAATAATATATATTTATTTGTAATCAAAACTCCACGTGCAAAGTTTCAACTGGATCGGATTAAGGCGCGGGACATACAAAAGTGGCGAGTAGCGTGGGCGTGGAGACGGTGTGGCGCGGGCGTTGCGCCGCCAGTATCACATTTCATACAAAATGTTTAGGAACGACGTGGCGCGGAACAAACACACAACGCCCGCGCCGCGCCTCTTGTGTATGATCCGCGCCATGTGCGTCGTTCCTATACATGAAATATGAAATGGGCGGCGCAACGCCCGTGCCACACCGTCGCCACGCCCGCGCCACTCGCCATTTGCGCATGTCCCGCACCTAAGGAAAGTGTTTCAAAAATCAATATAAATATTCGACTCGTTGTTGAATGATGGAAATGACCATCATCATTCTCCTGTCATCTCAATTTATTCGGGGTCAGCGCAACCTTTCTTTTTCTTCCATACTTCTCTATGGGTCGTCATCATGGTAATCACTCCCTTTCTAACCATATCATCCTTCACATAGTCCACCCATCGTTTTCGTGGTCTTCCCCTACTCGTATAGCCAAAATACACTTTACACTTTTTATTTTTAACCGACTTCCAAAAGGAAGAGGCTTTTTTTTTTCTTTTTTTTTATGTATGTCCACCGATTTCTCCGTCAATTGTGAACCGATTTTGAAAATTCTTTTTTTGTTTGAAAGGGTATGCTCTCGAGGTGGTCCCATATAAATTTTATTATCTTTGCTTTGATAGTTTTTGAGTTAGCTTCAATAATACGTACTTTTTCCCATTAGTATGTGGATGATATGATAAGTTCCTGTCACTGTTATTTACATAGCAGGTAGTGGTATTCGAATTTGTGTGGGGTAGGTACCACAACTAAAAAGTGAAAAATAAAAACTTTTTACAAAAAAAACAACCGACTTCCAAAAAACACTACAAAGTGAAAAATAACTTTAATTTCGGAAGTCGGTGACAAAAAACGAAAATTCAAAACCAAAGACACCGACTTCCGAAATTAAAGTTATTTTTCACTTTGTAGTGTTTTTTGGAAGTCGGTTGTTTTTTTTTGTAAAAAGTTTTTTAATTTTTTTACTTCTAGTATATGTAAGCTCGTGCTAAACTGTAAGGAGCTCGTGGCTAAGTACTAACAGCCGCACGGGTCGATCCATCAGGTTAAGCTACGCTTGCTGGGGTTGGTCCGTGTATGGATGACCATTTCTACATACCGAGTCTCCTCCGTGCTTCGGAAAGCACGTTAAGCCGTTGGTCCCGGTCGTCATTCGTAGGTCTTTGACAGTCGTTACGGGTCGTCAGAAGCCCGAAAGTCTGACAACCAGTCTTACCAAGGGTATCGTATTACCTAGTTTGGTTGTGGAGGTCAGATAGGCAGTCGCTCCATGTAAAATACTGGTATTCAGCTGCATCCGGATAGACTGGAAACCGACCCTAACATAGTTGGAAACAGGCTAGGTAGATTGATTGACTTGTAGTATAATGTAATATGTTGTGTTGTGTGCCTTTTTACCCGACTGCAGCGAAGCCAAAAAAAGGAGGGTTATGTGTTTGACCTGTATGTATGTATGTTTATATGTATGTAGGTGTCCGTCTTACATAGAGACCTCGTAACTACAAAACGGCTGAACCGATTTCGATGAATGATATGTCGTTAGATTCTTCTTTATTTATTGCGCAAGTATCACTGTGTATATTAAAATTATAAAAAATCAAAATGTGGGATTTTTGGCGCCAATATACATTAAAAAATAAGTAAATCTTCCAATCCTATCGAGTGAGGTATCAAAATATAGGGGTTTAAAAGGTGATTCCAAAAATATATACAAGTTATTTTTTTAAATGTAAGTAATTTGGAATGAGAAATGATAAAACAATCCCGAACTTTTGAAGTGAGTAAAAGGCCGTTTTTGTTTCTTTTCGATTACTTATGTATTTTTACAGTCGGGTTATTTTGTTTTTTTTAATTCTATACTCGTAGTCTGTGCTAAATAAATGTATTTTCTTTCTTCAAATTTGCAAAAAACAAATCTCAAAATTTTATGATTTTGGTTATGTTATTTTCTCGTTTACATAAGTTCCAACCCTCCCTATTTAATTATTGCGCCGCGCTCCCGGAAGGGCATACGTTAATTGCGGTACTAACACGAAAACATTACTTAAACCTTTGAAACCCGACCGCCTGGTTCTATTTCATTGTTCACTACTACTTACATTCGGTAGGTTTGAACTCACAATAAGGGTAACAATGTGTGTACATATCTTTGTGACAGGCACACCGGTCTTTTGCGGCACAAATGGAATAAACACCGAGCTGTGGCATAAATAAATAAGCATTTCTAACTTAGCTTTACAGACATCACTAGGATTTCGTTTGGCTAGAATGGCTAGAGTATCATTACGTACATTTACAAACAACTAGCATTCTGTACGTCATTCATCTACACTCGTTTGAAAACATAACATTTTCTATCTACTGCTGTTCTATTTTTTTGTCCCTCGGCAAACTTCGTGTTTCGTCAGTTGTCGGATTTCTATCAGGTTGCCCCATAGATAATACGCTTAAATACGAGTTGCCCTTTGCACTTGGTGCAGACCGGACGCTCTCAATCGACTTGGAAGTATACAGAGTTGTTAATACTCTTTTAACTTAATATAATTTATTAAAAAAATGGGAGGAAAGCTGCTAAAGTCGCAGGCACGGCAGATAGGAAAATAGTTTTACAGCTCTATATAGTTCACATGGAAATCAAAACAAAACAATAATAAAGTACTTAGTTATGAATTCAAATTATTATACACGATGAATCTATTAATTGATGGACATGGAATTCGTTTGTATTTGGAAATCCGATGATACCCGAGGGACATTAGAAATACTGTACTTATTTAGGTATTCTTTTCGCCTTTTCCGTTACCATGGCGTTTTTCCCAAGAAAAGGCATTGGTTACATAATGCCTGTCAAATTCACGTGCTTAGCACACATGATTGAGTTAAGGGGAAGTGTGACTTTGACAGCTTCACGCAAACATGAATGTTCGTGGAATCTTAAATGATGGTACGATGTTACCGATTGAAGGCAATCAATTAAGGGCAGGGCGCTCGTAAATATGAATAAGGTTTTATGTATTTTTCATGAAGCGGTTGTTCTTTATTATCTTCTTCTTACCGTGTCGATGGCAATCTAACGCTCGGATCCTATTATAAACAAAAACGAATCGTTTTGCTTACCGATGGTAGCCTTTTTATTGCTAAACTGGGTATATAAATAGATTTGTAAGCAAATTTGACCTATGATAGCTACTTTCATATGCTATGCAAAGCTATGAGGTCTTTGCTTCATTATTAGTAAAGATACAAGAGTCTTAATTTTAACGGTCCGTAAATTATAGGAATTGGTCGTAAATGGACAGTGGCCAGATGGACTCGGCCCAGAATAGGGATGATGACTAAAAATTTATTTTTGTCCGTCAGGAAGATTATAAAAAAATATTGGACACGTATTTTTCCTTTTTTACGTTATCAAAAGATTACGGCGATACATTGAGTTAAAATGTGCCATGAGTATGTAGATTTTATACTTACTTGTGACGTAGTGGCCCCATTTCCAACTTTAATGCGTTTTATCCAAGTATTTTTTATTAATATGATAAAGCAAAAAATACGCGTATTATTTAAATATTACGTAAATATTTTTTTATTATCTGACTGACGGACTCAATAGAATTTCTTTTTTTTTTGACTCAGGCATCATCCGTATTTGGCTACGTATTTGGCGCCATTACTAGCGTCCATCAGTTCCTGTAACGTGCAGCTGACAGGACACGCTGGACATAATAGTAAGTGTCTTTATTATTATGTTGGTCATAACAATAGAAGTTTCTCGACTAGTTCCGGAGTAGTTCCCTTTATTTACTGCTCACACGTTTATATAAACTTAAGAGAGACCACTCTAGTCGGGTAAGAAGTTCGTTTGTAGATACGGCTGTGAACACACTACATGAAGGTGCGTTTACATGTAGGTATGCTAAATTCGCAAACCTCATTTGACTTCCGACAGATTTTCTAGTCACTAAAAACAGCTCATTTGAGAATAAGCTAATCAAGCCCTTCATCCAATAAAAAGAAAAAATAATTAACTAATTTCTGCCCGCGACTTCGTCCGTGTGAAATTTCTAGTTTTAACATAAAATATATCCTATGACACTCGGAAATACTGTAGCTTTACTGAAAGAATTTTCGGAATCGGATCAGTAGTTCCATAGAATACGCTCTACATACAAACTCACAAATACCTCTTTTTACTATTATTATAATAGGTGACAAAAAAAACGATGTATCAAAAAAAAAAAAAAAATTGCGGCTCTCCGGGACTGCCGACAGAAGTGAAAACTTGAAAAAAAATCGGCGCCGCGCTAATCAAGGTGTTGATATCTTTTACTCCACGCACCGCAGTAATCAAGGCGTTGATGACTTTTACTCCACGCACCGCGGTAATCAACGCGTTGATGTCTTTTTAATGGTCGAAAGCTGGTGTCGTAACAGTGTCGCGAAATCAATGGTTTCTAAAAAATGCCCAATGCGTCTAAAGAAGTTTTCACTTCAAAAAGTACACAAAAAAATTGTCTTATCTTTCATTCACATATTTTCTTCTATAGTTAATAGTGATGAAAACCCAAAAGAAATAACGTAATGAAGATAACTTTCTTTATAAAAGGTGTTTCTTTACTGGACTCAATTTATTTCGATATGAATCCCGTTTTACATCATGTAATTTCGTTAGATTACTTGACAGCAAATAGCCTTTAAAATTTTATTATGTATCTTGAACGTTCAAATAATAATAAAGAGCTTATGACAGGTAATAAAAAATCATGCAACAGTATTTTTTTCCAATTTATGTTAACAACTTGTTTTATAACTCAATATCTGAAGGCTTAGCGATAACAGATTTACGCATCAATTATAACTTTTCCAGCCATTCGTTCGTTCGGTATGTTTCCATTCGACTTCGGAACGGATTTTCTTTGTCATTCAATAACTCGTGTTGTGTGCGACCTAGAATCCGTCCGAAGTTAAGATTTGTTAGCTTTAATTTTAGATCCTTTGTAACAAAATCTCGCTTTATTTATATCAAAGGACAGATATTAAAATATCTTTAGTAAGCCATCCAAAAATAGACTACTTCAAAACTTTTTCCATTAACGAGGGGGAACTGTTTGGTGCTGCGGTAAATAAATAAATCAAGTGACAGCACATAACAATTTGGCTGTCAAATGTTCAGCGTCAGATATAGACGGGTTCGTAAATCATCGTTGAAAAATTTGCCAGTTACTCGTGAATGGGAGACTTGTGCGGATTATGCACGCGCCATTAGCTCAGTTCGCGCCTTTGTGTGGGGCGCTTCGTGAGCGACTCGGACTCATTGTGATTCGAAAAGGCCTGCACCCGAGACAGACTTAATTACACGCGTCTGCATTTCCAGCTTCAATCGAGTGTAGTGCCCCGACCAATTACATTGTTTACTAAATGCGGAGAGAATTTAAATTTAGAATATCAGACTCGTCTCGTGTTTGCAGATTGGAGAAATTTAAATACATACTGTATACTTATCATACGGTTATAGGTTTGTTTTGTTTTTAATTATGGGGCAATGAACTCGGTTCGTTTCAGAATATCTTTGTGTACCTTATCAAACACATTCAGCGTACAATTTGATCCTGTTTAAGTACCACTTAGGTGAAAATTAGTTTTCATTGACATCTACACCAAAAAGCTTGGCGTGAAATAAGTGTTTGTAAAACCCTTTGGAATTCTACGCCCTCTGAGTCGAGTTTAGCAAGCAGATGCTTTCGGGATGCACTTGAGTGGTTTGGGTAACATTTGCAGGGAGGATATTTAAGAAGAAAATAATGTCCTTGTTGCTTTTATTGGCGCTGTTTATAATATCATAGAAATCGTCACGATTTGCCATCTTTCACACTGAAGTGAACGTTAATACACGGGCGAATTTGTTGAAAACAATTGCCACCTATCCATAAACTGACCGCGGCAATCGTATCTTAACATCGATTGATCCACGGGGCTGGTGAGCTGCCAGGCTCCATCCAAAAGAATTTTTGAGGGCATGTTATTATTATCTGGCCAACAATTAGTCGGTTTACCTGGTGGCAAGTGACCTTCGCCGCCTATAAGATATCTGCAACGTAGGCTTGTTAAATTGCTTCCAGAAACAAAGCTGTAATGTTTCATGTCTATTTTATTATGCTTAAACTCAGCAATATTTCACGGCAGAAATAGATACGGTACCTGTCGAAATATTTCAGTATCCGAGTTTCAATAAACCAATATCCGTCTAAAAGCAAAAGTTAAAGAGAGTCAATGCAAACGTTGACGGAGGAAGTCTCACCCGCACTGAATTTATAATAGTAGCACATTCAGCTGTGTTGCCGGATGAATCGCGTATGTATCTAGGTTTTAGAACTTGGTCTAATACTAAGCTCGTTGGTACTATACGTATGGCTCAACGTAATAGGGTTTGCAGTGTTAATGTGATTAATATTGATGGGGCTTTTAGTGGGTGTTAATTTTTTATTTAAGGATTGGAGTGGGGTGTTTCAAATATAGAATTGACAGAGTATGTAATTATCATAGTTAGGATTATCTGTATGGTATAGTATAGAGTCTAAACGCCCCCAGTTACAGTATGAACAATATATGTATAGATTAACTGACACATTAATGATTATAGTCCCCTAACCACAGAACACATAAACATATTATTACAACATAGATTCACACCTTATGACAGCTATTTCTAGAACAAAAGCGATTTTCTTTTGTTTTCCTCTAAAAAAGGAGTAAAGCTGAGACTTTCCAGAGGTTTTCCGAAGTTGTTCAGGGTATAAAGAAAAGTTATTCAGTTCAAGTTTAAAGAGTCAACTGGGAGCTGCTTGTTTTGGTGCTCGGTACGCGACTAGCTATCTGTTCCGACTCGTGAACTATCACGATTTCAGATCGTTAAGCCAGATACCTACTTTGATATCTGACTTTGTGGTTTTTCGCAGAAAGTAAAATTTCGTTTGCTCTTTTGCGAAGGTTTAGCTGTTCAAATGATTGAGGGCATTCTTTTATAGACCTGCGACAAAGGCCAATGAACTCTCGAAGTTTATGACTGATATTGACGCAATATTGATCAGCTGCACAGACATCAAGTATTCGACATCCCTAAATACAAGTATGAAACTCAACACCTTACTGCTTTAAACTCAACCATCTTGTATGCAGCTTAGACTGGCTCAGTCGCATCAAATATTGATACTCGCTTCAGCTCTATACATCAGCTAAATAAATTATAACCCCTCTTTACAAACATATGCCAAACCAATTGAATGCAATCATTTCGTTCATATCACAATTGCCACGTCCAAACCGCATTTATTTGACCCAATATTGGTGATACGGAAATGTGTTACATAATTGAAAAATATTTTAATTACCAATATATATTGTGGGTCGTTGTTTCGGCCGGACATTGGTTTTATTGAGTGTAGTCGTATACAGGGTCATATTAAATTAGCTGATAGATAACGATATCTAAAAATTATAAAATGAAAATGATTTAATGTTTTTTTTACCACAGCTAGTAAGTAGTGTTTTGACTTGAAGTATGAGTTGAAAAATCTGTCTTTCTCAAACATGCTTGGAAATTCGAACATTATTTTGACAACCTTCTTCGAGATAAATCGAAATTGCTGTACTGGTCAAAAACAAGCGAGTAGGCGGCTAGCAATGTTACTATGAAAATCCATATCTATCGTGTTAGGCGGCCAAATAAATAACTAGAAAACTCATATCTGTCGTGTTATTTATAAATGGAACGAACTTTTTACTTCGACCCATGGCAACCATGGAGGAAACTTAAAACAAACATTTCAATTAAATTTGGAACTGACTTAGCAAATAGAGCTGTTTAAAGTAAAGAAGAAACAAATGAAAATATTGGCGCGTGAAAAATTTTCTTTTCTCAAACATGCATGGAAATATTGTCATTATTTTCGAACAAAGAACACGTGAAGTATCGAATTTACGGTCAAATAAAATCAAATCCATTGCAGGCGCGTTTTTTGAATTTGGAACATTACAACGCTCCGGCAATGTTGTATGAAATGGCGTCCTGGGGTTATTAAATACTCTTTGATTGGAACTCTTTTATCATTCTTGGCATACCAAAGTTCTCTTTGCTTAATACAAATTGCACGGGGTTGTATAGCCTTAGATGCGTTTGCCTTTCGGCACAGACGATAAATAGAAAATTGGCGGCAAAGCTGAAAATTCGTCTTGATTTGTTATTTACTTAAATAATAGATAATTAAAATGAGTTCCAACGGTTCAGAGAGTGAAAAGGAGATTGATTGTACTCCACCAGATTTGAGATCAGAAGCCAAATTAGCAATGTACTATTGTTCATTATTGATTCTGGAATTTATAATTTATTTAATTAGTTTGAATTTCCGCGCATTGTTTGAGAAAAGTACTATAGAAGCCTTGGCCGCAACCAGGCATTGATGGACTCAAATATGTGTGCCTCAGCTTCGCCTCGGCCCACATTTTCACGATCGTCCATCAATGTCCTAATTGCTGGCCGCGACAGTAATGTGCTATTTTTGGGGGGTCAACGACAACTAGTAGAGTTTTGACTTGAAGTATGAGTTGAAAAAATCTGTTTTCTTTTGTTTAATAGTGTTAATATATCGATACCCATACCCAATCACGTCTGTGAAGTTTACACAGCAAAAAAAAGGATTTTTAACTGATATTTCAAGTGACTATAACTAACAGCAGTCGATGACCCCAATTTTTTAATGAAAAAAAAATACAATAATAATTTGTTTTGCTTTATGTTTTCTGTTGTAAATAGATAGACTTTTTTTTGGGTGGGTAATTATCAAATAACTTCTCCCGCTCTGGGTGAAGCGGGAGGGCGTGTCAGACTCTTACTGACTAAAACCCACCCGTGTTCCTTCAGTTGCCATGTTGCCGGGGGGCCACGATTTTCTTTTCGGCCTTATTCGCAACCCCGGCAGGCATCGGCCCTAGCGGACCCCGTCAATTCTGCTGACATCTCTTTGAGGCGCACGTGGAACACAACGTGCCGTCAACCCGGGCCTGGTCCTTATCGGACGAAATAGATAGACTGAATACCACCTCTCCATAGAGGATGGTGGTTGGAGTGGCCATTTCTTTATTAAGTATCGGGTGTCTTTTTAGAGGCGGAGAACTTTAAATTGAAAAAAAATACGGAAAAATATGTTTTAAATTCATGAAGTGGGTTTTATTCGATAGATAATTTTAAGTCTTTTTTTGAGGCGACCCGTCCGCACGAAGCACGGTTTTTACGACTTGACAAATCATCGAGATTTCTTTATTATGTGTAAGGTTATAATATTAATGTATTATATACATAAACCTTCTGGAATAAATATCCTAAGTAATGGTGACAACCGCAACAAAATCCGTTGCGTAGGTAATTTAGAAGAACAACGCGGACACACAGACACGAAAAGCGACTTTAATTTACAATACATTCTCTAAATTATGTTGAAAACCTCGTCAAAATCCGTTGCGTATTTTAAGTCGTGTCTCCTGCGCTTGTTTTTTCTAAACATTACACAAAAAATCTAACACATAAACATTTGTTTTCATACACAAGTTGTCTACTGCGTTTTAAAATATTTTGTGTAAAAATTATCTCTATTCCAATCCATCGTCAATTTATTACAACTTGTTCACAATTATTCACAAGACGATTTAACCTCAACACCTGTGTTGAATGTCAGTGACAGACGTCCGCGGTACGCGAAATGGTTGAAAATGAAAAAAACCTTTCCCCTCTTCACCCGCGCGAGGAATGTTTTCCATGCAGCTCGAAAACAAAAACATCGGTTTTGCTTATACACAAATATGTATGGACACGCCTCTTTGTTTCGATGTTTTTGTGTAATTTTTCGAAAAAACAACAACAACGCGGACATATAGACAAACGTGAAAAGCGACTTTGTTTAATAATAGTATAGATATAGAAGAAATAGATAGAGATTGTATATAAGTAAGTATATAGTGTATTATTCATAGCTGTGTTCTCAGTCTCTATAGAGATAAGAATCTATGGGTGCCATAAAAAAGTGACAAATGTTTTAATATCAGCAGGATGGGATGAGCATTCATCTGTCCATTTGCCGTTCGCCTCTAGCTATCTATGGTCAGTGTTTTATGTCAAGTGATGATGTCATAAATAACGATGGGAAGAATGAGATAGGAATCATTATTCTTTAAATTCAGCTGAATGTTTTGTGGAAAGGAAATGACTGTGGTTGGATTTTGTATAGCTACAACACATACAACAATAATACATTGTTTTATAATATATGTATATATGTCACCGTATAATTATGAACATCGTTAGATTACAAACTATAGAAAAATAATGCATTAAATTATAAATGGCTTGTTGCAGTTCACAATTATTCGACAATCGGTTCTCTCAATCTTACGGTGACATTTACAAACGACCGATATCAATATGTAAGTTAGGGAAAAAAATTAAGCAAATTGCCTACAAACTTGAACCGCCCATTATATTATAATATTAACTGTCATTCTATGACAGTAGTATGAAATGGCTTTAACAGACACGGCTACTTGACGTAGGGTGTCAAATTGCTTAAATGAAAGAAAATTTAAAACTCATATTAAAAGTACACTTTGTAAACAAGCATATTACAAATTAGAGGATTATATCCGAGATAGAAGGGCTTGGAAACATGCTGGTCCTGTTCCATAGGACAATTTAGAATCAAAACAAAAACTGGTTGCTAATTATTTTAATTGTATAATTTATTGTTTTTTGTTACCTGACATTTATTTTACATTCTGTGATTACTTCCTCACACACTGACGTATTCATAAAATTTTAGGAAAATCGTATATTTTTACAATGTTTGTAAATATGTGAGCACAATGTATCTATCATATAATTAATTTATCTGTTGTTGCTTTATTTTTAATTCTTTTTACCTATTGTGGTTTAGTAATTTTATTTTAGGTGCATCGTCTTCACATTTAATTATTTAACTAATGTACCTATACAAAATATTGTAAAAAAAATTAAAAGAGTGACGGTGGAGATTCTTGCCTATTCTTCTCCATACGAAAACTACCTTTTGGAAAGGGCGACTAGAATCAGTTCATTATTTTGTAAATTTTGACTTTCCAAAGTGCAATACAAAAAAAAAAAGTGAAAAAAATAATTTTACTTTGACTTAACAATTAATTTCCCTGACTTTACACACTTAGAGGTATATTTCTTATTTATAAACGTTGCTTAAAATTAAGTGACGTTCAAACGTCAAAAATATATGGTTAAACAGTCGCTAATCATTACTTAACTTAAAGCAAAGTTTATTAAATAAGTCCCTTAGCCTTCAGAGTTATTAAAATAATTCATCTAGCGATCGTGCTCACGAGCTGATGATCAGCAGACTTTATCGTTGACTTACCTGCTTTAAAAATCACATCGATTACTCCCTCGTAACACGTGTTTCCATACCAAACCGAATTTCATTGAACGAACCGATTGTCACTAACCCTTGTAAGCACAAATCAAGTTTATTCAATTAGCAATAACACATTCCACTCGCCTAGTTTAATATGTTCCTAATCAGTAAACGGTACCTTTGAATCCCACGATAGGGATTGCCCCACGTCCCCGTCTTCCTAGAATGTTAATTATCAAGGAACCCACATCTACAGTGTGTATCAGAAATTAGTGTTAAGAGGAGGCTCCCTAAATTGTAAATTAATTTGCATTAATATTCTGAAAAAGTCACGCATATAATCAAAATGGAACTTTAGATTTTGATTTATTCGATATTTTTCTTTCCATATATAAGACAGTTACATATTGGAAAATTTTCGCTCGATTCATTTTTTATTCGAAAATCATTTCTTTTTTTAAAGATTATTTGAAACAAAAATAAGATTACTCGGCTATTATGTCTAAAATAATTATTGACAGTAAGAAAATATTGTTTATTATCCAAATATATGATATTTTTTCTCTGGATCAATTATTACTTTAGTTATAAACGAAATAAGAATTGAGACTTACGACATTTAGTTCCGTGCTCGAGCCCGACCAAAGAGCGCACGCGATATTCAACTTTATTACTGATGTGTTAACGTTTAGCACATAGTGGAGTGGTGGGGTGCAAGGGGGCGGAGTTTGCGTGGAAATTGTCTTAGGAGTGCCTAGTCTTAAGGCGTGTGGTAATGAGAGCGGACGGGTAGTGAGATCGATGGCGATTGGAACTTATGCACATTCGGGTGACCCTAAGCATTCGGCCGTTTCCGTCAACCATCGAGAAAGTTTGACTGTTGCGCACGAGTCGTTACTACTCTGCATGCAGTCACGAGGGACAGTTTTGTATTTTTCGCTCCATGCTTATAAAAAACTGCTGATTGCCAGTGTCCAGGTAAGCATGAAGATATATTCTTATTGTTTTATGTTTTTGCTTATTACATACCGCGAAAAAATATTCAAAGTCAAAATCAGCCATAGTATCAATCAATAGTCTTTATTTGTAAACATAGGTATAGGTATATATTATATTAAATATGTGTATGAGTATTATAAGTTATAACCTATTTATTTACTATTGTTCCTACCTATTTTATTTCTAATTTTACATTAAAAAAAAAACTCTTTCAAACAGAGCACCTGCCATCTAATCTCTTTACCACCCTTGGTTGAAAGGTAGAGAATGCCTAAGGCATTAAGTCCGCCTTTGTACCTTTTTGAGTGTGAAAAGTTTAAATAAATAAATAGGTCACAACAATGTGCAAGATGTTACAATTGTTATATTATAATTTTTTCTATGTTTTGCCATTTGGTGTACACACAAAACTTCAATACCTACTCGACCCAAATGTATAGGAGAGCTGATATCTTTTTGCGATTACGGTGTTGCTCCCATATAGAAAGTTGTTCAGTTTGATGGACTGTAGCATACCATTAAATAGGACCTCCACCTTTCTGATACACCCTGTATATAGGAGCGAGTTAGGGATGGACCGCTCCTATCACACACGTGGCCCAACTTTCAGGGTTGGTACCTAATAGTTTTAATTAAACGTTAGTTAAGATTGCGCGAATAAATTGTGTTTTAATGTACTCGTGTACGGAGGTGCTAAAATTTTGTAGTGGCGAATTTGTTGAAGAATAAATGTGACTGCTCTAAGGTGAATTGAGAAAGTTTGGACTTTAATGCTGGGATTCCATGAGTACTGTATTTATTATATGAAAAGTATTTACAAAAAAAAAAACAACTGACTTCCAAAAAAAAAACACTACAATGTGAAAAAATACTTTAATTTCGGATGTCGGTGACTTTAGAATAGAATAGATTTATTTTTAAAATAATTTTTCATTAGTTTTGAATTTTCATTTTTTGCCACTGACTTCGTAAATTAAAAAAAAAAAATCATTTGTAGTGTTTTTTTTGTAAAAAGTTCACAGGCAGCACACAAGTCAGATAACTGACCGACAATTTAACCTTATGCAGGAGTTAATCTTTATTATATATGTATAGAAGCTGTGTGTATTACGAAGTTCTATTTTAAGTTTTTTTTTGCTATAATAATTCTATTAGCTGAGTTAGTTTTATAATTTGCGGATTTTATTTCTTAAAACTGAATAATCATCATAAAAAGACCTGTTACTCAAGAGTAAGTGTAACCTTTTGTATAATATGGGTATAAAATTCCATTATCAAGCATGATGCTGGTTATGGATTTAAGTTATATTCTGTTCTCTTTTAGTTGTATTACACACCACATCTTGACAGTTATTCAGCTGCTGTATAAAATAGGCGTTATTTCTGTTATGAAGCATATAGTAACTTAACAGAAATAAATATAGCTTTTGTAACTACTTTATGCCGTTTTAAGTACGAAAATACCATCATTTGCAGCTAACTTTGGTTAAAGCAATAGTGACAGATTCTTATGCAGAAGTTTGCTGGGTATTCACGAAAAGTAGACTTTTTTAAGCTAGAAGAACTGTTCTGTAACGTTAATCAGCATTTAAGCGGCTAACTGCGCTTTGTTTTGTAGTGGTTGTGTGAAAATGCCTCATTACAAAAAAAAATTAAAGAATACTCCACATTCATGGAAAAATAGAAAAAGAACAGGGGGCCTACCACCAGCTCAAAAGCAGTATTATTTTAATATTACTTCAGTGGGAGAAAGAGATGGAGCTATACGTCCTGTAGAGCTTCATCTCTTTCCCACACTGAAGTAATATTAAAATAATATTGCTTTATGAGCTGGTGGTAGGCCCCCAGGAGGCATTCGAAGAAAATGCTTGTGTGGAATGAGGAACAGGATGTAAAGTTCACTCATCCACCATAGAAAAGGGAGGATCCTCCGACCAGACGGTTGTTGTGTCTGGTGGGCAACTGCCCGTCGGTTGGAAGTTGAAATCTTGTATGTATGTCGATCGCTCGGTAAATTCTAACTGCGCAATGCAGGATTTGTGTGACATCATGTCTTTTGATGCGTAGTTTGTATGTGGCGGTGTAACCGCTACACTTTGATAAAAGCTAAAAAGAACAAATAATATACCTATACTGTGGGTTTTCATTACTATAATTATGACTGAATTCTGTTTGATTTACAGTACGAATGAGTGTGATTATAGAACAGTTATCGAAAAATGTTGAGTGCAGACCACTTTTAACCAGAGCACAACTTAATAAGTGGACACATAAGGTCTGTTATACAGACATAAGACGATAAGCCGCTGTGCAATCAGATTTTATTCAGAATGAGCGTCGCCATATCGAATAACATAACCTATTATAATGATGTGGAATTTTATACTCAAATACTCAAGTTTAATAACGAAAACGATATAATATTCTTATAAAAGTATTACAAGCTTATTTTAAACTCGATAAAATATTAAAAAAAATATTTCACACGTAAAAACATATCATTAGACGAAATGTTGTTTATTTCTCCAAAACCCGGCGGCGGCTTATCAGGAAGCGCGTGAAAATTTTACACGAAATGTATTTTTAAATACATGGTAAAGTTGCATGCGCACCATCAATTTCTTCCTCTAAGCATAAATAAGGGTAAAATTTATTTACGATAGGTAATATGATTTGGCCATATATATTAGGGACGCTGTTTGGATTTGTCAATTTCAATTTAATTTGATTAACTTCTTGATAAAAATACTGAAATGAGCTAAACGCTGTGTATTGTCTGAATATCTGAGCTTTGAAGGACTTAACCATTAGTTCATTCATCATTAATTCATCATCTGGCTAACAGAGCTGTAATACTTGTATTAAAGAACAAAATGTTTTTATGCAGAAGATACTCAGCTTGTCGGACAATTATTCAAAAGTTATTCATCTGTTACGTTGCTATTACACAGCTATTAGCAATATAATTTTGTGCCCAAATTGCTTGAATAACCTCTGAGTAAGCGCCAAATCAGCTAATTAGGGTGGTCTTATTCAGCGATTAGTTTCTATGACTGCTGTTAAACAAAACTTACTCAGAAGGTTTGTGCTGGCTGGGTTTTCATTTAACATATTATTTATTTATTTTTCACTTTTTACTTGTGGTACCTACCCCACCCAAATTCGAATACCAAAACCTGCCATATAAATAACAGTATCAGGAATTTATAATATAGACAAAGTGGGAAAAATTCGTATTATTGAAGCTAACTCAAAAACTTTCCAAGCAAATTTAATAAAATCTAAATGGGACTACCCGCAAGTTTCCTCTACCAAATGAAAAAAGAACGAAAATATCGATTAACAAACAAAAAAAAAAGTAAACATAGAACCTCCTCCTTCTTGGAAGTCGATTAAAAAGATACTTCCAAGCTTTAAAACCGGTGAATTTGTTAATACATAGATACAAACAATTTACTTTAAAAGCCTAATAAATCCTATACTATTAAACGAACAATATTTGTACAAATATTTATTGGTTTACATATAGATTTCCACTCACGTTCTCGAAATCGGCTCTAACGATTTCGATGAAAGTTGCAATATAGGGGTTTACGGGGGCGAAAAACCGATCTAGCTAGGTCACATATCTGGGAAAATTTGTTTTCTCCGTATTTTCACCAAAGCAGAGCTCGGTCGCCCAAAGTTTAGAACAAGATAATGAATAATGACATGGCACCATGGAATTAGTAAGTAGGTACCTACTATTATGGCAGTATGAAATTAGTAGGTACTATCCTATACTATTAAATGAGCATTCTCTATTTTCACCAGAGCAGTGCTCGGTCGCCCAGGTACTGTCATTTTAATCTAGTATCAAACGATAAATCTTCATTAATATAATTAACGTAGGTACTCAAACAAATACTCATCGAATGCATGAATGATACCTATATATTAATTTATAATCAAAAGCTTTTCACAATAATGAATCCAATAATCAGCTTATTGCATTATAGAGCACATGTGTGATATAGAGCTATCTATCGAAATCCATTTTAATTATAAACCGTCATGTTATTGAAATGATGACGTATCGTGGTGGCCTGAAGGCTTCTGGATTCAGCAATAGCTTAGATATCGACGTCGATCTTAACATAATCTAATCAGCCTATAATGTTCCCACTGCTGGGACACAGGCCTTCTCTTGGTGAGAGGACCGTAATCCACCACGCGGGCCCAGTACGGGTTGGTAGATGTCATTTGTCTTCGAATTTTTGGTTGTTGGACATGCCGGTTTCCTCACGATGTTTTTCTTCACCGTTTTGAAAGCAGTGGTGATGAAATTACTTATACAAAGTAAAGCGCCTGTCTGGGTTCAAACTTACGACCTAAAACTCGTAATGCTGGTTTCACAGCTGTCCGGGATATCCGCACGGGCCGCCCGCACACGGGAGACCCGTACGGGTAGCGCCCGTAGTGCTCTGAAACGAGGGAGTTAGTACGATACGGTTGCTAGCGTTGTACGGGCTTTACCCGGAGCGGTTCGCATCCGGAACAATCCGCGTCGCTGTGAAACAATGTTCTAGCGCCTCACGTGTGTCTCTGTTCCGGGAGCCCGTACGGGTGGCCCACACGGGTCTCCCGGACAGCTGTGAAACCAGTCTAAGTCACGGCTGTTTTGTCAATTCGTAAAAACCGTGCGAAGCAGGGGTGGGTCGCAGACTGTTGTCTATATTTGCTAACATGCAGTATATTACTGCTCATTCTATCTCTGTCTGAGCAGAATGTTTACCCACAGGCAGGAAAGAGTCGGTCTATGTTTATCAGCAACTCTTTTTCAATAAATCGACCTATTCTCATTATTCATCATCATTATTTCAGCCGAAAAACGTCCACTGCTGGACACTGCTTTCACGAGGTCATCGGTCCACCTTGTGGGGGGCCTTCCAACGCTACGTCTTCTGGTACGCGGTCGCCACTCTAGAACCTTTCGGCCCCATCGGCATCTGTTCTGCGAGCAATGCGCCCTGCCCACTACCACTTAACTCCATTGCCCTTTGAGTGACTTTCAGCCTTCTAATGAGGCACGTTTCAGTGCCATAGATCATCACTGGAAAAACCACCACAACACCTATTTTCAGTTCGTGTAAATTAATTCACGACCACATTGTTTCATTTAACAAAACTAATACCTGAGTGACCAAGCTCTGCTCTGGTGAAAATAGAGAATTCTCATTTAATAGTAAAGGAAAGTTCATACTAATTCCATGTACTTATAGTACATACTAACTCCATACTGCCATAATAGTAGGTACTTACTAATTCCATGCTGCCGTATTTATAGTGTATTATCTATGTTCCATGCTGCCATGCCATCATTATTCTAAGGTAGCCATCTTGTTCTAAAGTTTGGACAACCGAGCTCAGCTCGGGTGAAAATACAGAGATTTTTTTCCCAGATATGAGACCTAGCTAGATCGATTTTTCGCTACCGTAAATCCATTATTGCAACTTTCATCGAAAACGTTAGAGCCGTTTTCCAGAACGTGATAACAAATATATATACAAATTTTGCTCGTTTAATATATAAAATATAGAATGTCACTAAACGCCGTTTGCACACCATCACAGCGGTTCAAAGAGTAGAAAAAAAAAAAAAAAAATCGCGTTTCATAGCGATATCGCGGTGATAAAACGACAGTGAGCTACCAGCTTTAACCCCGAGTAAATATACTTGAGCGTTAATGTGCCCAAGGCTTAATGAGTTCTAGAATTGTCAACAATACTTACTAAACCGTCGGTTGAAGTTCACGAATAAATTATTGTTAGTGACCTTTAATGGTCAAGCACAATTTGACTTTGTCCTATTTAACTCAGAGGTCAAGTCTGTAACGTGCCAACTTATATTAGCAACATTTTGACCTTAGCTTGTTCTACGGTGACAATAGAAACCGTCACAGCACAAGTCATAGGCTCTTTATTATGAGGTGTCACGGAGACATGAAAATCTTTTGAGAGAACAGCTTAAATAATATGGTTCTTCTAATGTTTGTCACAATGTAATAATGAGCTAATATTAAAAATGTAAAATCTGTTTCTTGTGCCGTTTTCACGCCCTGATAAATCGACATAATCAACTTATCAAAATTCACTAGGCGAAGATCATCCTGAAAAAAATAGTGGCATTCCGGGAGTGCCGACAGAAGTGAAAACTTGAACAAGATCGCCTTGGTGGAAGAAAAATACTTGTATAGAACATTGGTCCGTAACCTTATCTAAATAAAGAGCACAATCGCGTTTACAAAAAAAAATACTTCCAAAACCTTTAAAGTAAAAATACTTGCATAGAACATTAATCCATAACGTAATATAAATAAAGAGCACAATCGCATTTACAAAAATGAGGAGTCGGTAACGGTGTCGCGAGTTCAATTGTTTTTCCCATCTCAAAAATGCCCAACGCGCCTAAAGAAGTTTTCACTTCATAAATAAACCCTATGTGCGGTTCTAAGCATGATCTAAAATTAAAATTAAACATTTTGAAATTTTATGTTGTACAGGCAAAGTTTTTATACCATTGTCAGTTTTCAAATAAATATCTTTTGAAGCTACGGCACTGTGCCGACTATTGCATTAAAAACAATATTTAATTACTTTGTAACAATCGACGGTCAAAATAGCACAGTTGATTTAAACCTAAAACCTTTTTAATGGCTTGGCCATTTTAGGAATATAAATTCTATTCTATTTTTATTAAATGGCAAGCAAAGCCGATGTCGACCATTTTGCCAATTTCTAAAGTGAGTTGAAAAAGCAAGTGTAAAGCACAGATATTTAAGGTCTCATTAAAATAGATGGACAAACTTTTAGAAATCATTCAGACCACCAAAATAAGGACAATGGTAAAAAATAATAAGAAAAACGCATTAGATACTTACACAAAAAATATTGGTTACAAAAATTGGTTAATTATTTTAGGTCGAAATTAATTCACTTTAATCAGTGTTTTTTTTTGCTTGGATATCTTTGGTTAGACGTACTGAACGCTGTGTTAAAATTTGTCCATCTATTCTATTGGGACCTTATATATATATATTTAAATTCATTGTCAGCGTCTGTCAGTGTCCAATTTTTAATTCAGTCTGACATGTAAAGAAGATGGCTGAATGTCTTTCTGCGGTATTGAAATTAAGACTCAATATAATAGATATAATGCTGAGTCCGTAAATCAGATTCTATCGTGCAATGAGTGGACAAAAATAGCCCTTAAGGTAACGAACATATTTTGGCTGTGACTGTACCTAAGTTATTATTATTAAGCCTTTATTCCCAACATAATTATATTTTATATAGTTAAGTAATTAACATGTAATTAAATATATTATTAACATTAAAAATTATTACAATACAATCTTTGTTACCTATATCATTTGTTTAATTTATCACGTCAAATAAATTGTCGGCGTGTCCTTGTGACACAAAGGCCTCCCCCAGCTCTTTCCATTCTGCTCTTGTTTGAGTTACTCTGTGCCATAGTGGACCCGCGTTATTCTTTGTCATCAGACCAACGTTTTCTTTGTCTTCCTCGTTTCCTTTTTGTTTGAAATCTAGGGGTCCATTCTGATATATCTTTCATCCATTTATTCCTACTCTCTCTCATCATGTGGCCTACCCATCTCCACTTAAGTTGTTTGGTTTTGACTATGACATCTTCGATTTTCGTAATTTTTCTAAGTCTATAGCTCTCTTTCTGTCTCTTTTTGTGTACCCCAGCATATTCCTCTCCATGGCTCTTTGGCATGTGGTCAGTTTTTGATTTTGATTTTGTGTGTTAGCCCAGGTCTGGCATCCATAAGTGAGAATTGGTAATATGCATGTGTTGTACACTTTCCTTTTCATTGCAATAGTATATTGTTTACTTTTTAGCACTTCTTTGAGAGACCAAAACCTTTTAATGACAGTTTAAAAAGTAATATTGCCTTTTTTAACTCGGTGACAGAAGTTCTGATATCTAGTGAATGTTCAGAAAACTGTGCTTTTTAAAGTCAGCTCCAAATAAATCCAGCTGCGGTCGGCGAGACAGCTTAAATTCGCGCGAGGCAACTTGAGTTTCATTGTTTTACGGTTTTCATTAGTTATCGCTTAATTTCGGCCTGCCCGCCATGCTGGATGTGGGCTGACAGTTAATCCCAGATGTTTTAGGATGAAGCTGAGTAACGAGAGAGAGAAGTCTCTTTAAATTAGATTTAGAGTCTGTCCTTATCACTGTGTGCTTATAAAAGAATATTGGTAGTGACGTAATGTTTAAAAACAAAGACTTTAAAATCGCTGGTTGAATTTTCACCACCTGCGGATGACTACAATACTAAATTATAATGTTCTCTTTATAATATTAGTCTAAACTAATACTATAAGAGAAAAGATTAGATTTTTTGTATGTTTGTTTGTTATGCATTCACGCTAAAACGGCTGAACGAAATTGAATGAAATTTGGCACATAGATAGACCATGACCTGGGTTAGGACATAGGATACTTTTTATCCCGTTATTCCCACGGAATCAAGACTTATGCGGGTGAATCCGCGGGGTGCAGCTAGTATTTAATATAACTGATAATGAGACTTGTGACTTTGCGATATAATTGACAATGCGATTTGTGACATGTCCCCCGACCCTTGCTCGACAACGAGTTGCTGTCCTTCCCCCAGCGACGACGCCCTAAGCCGAGGTGCGTACTCCACAGGGGATGCCCTTAGCGAGCGCTCGCCTAGTTTTAATTAGCATAGTTTTTGCCCCTGGCTGGAGGCTATGAGTGTAGAAGTTTAAGGCAGCCACTGGAAAGCCCGGTTAAGCATCCATGACCTTAGTGGTAAACTGCGAGACGACCTAGACAAAAAAATAAAAATTGTTACTTGTGACTTTTACAATTCATACTGATATGAGTTTATCTTGGACATTACTGACATGCATGAAGGAAAACATCGTGAGGAAACCTGAACTTATAGTCAATATATAAGTCTGAAATCGCCAACCTGTCTTGAGCAAGCGTGGTGATAAATGCTCGTGCCTTCTCTGTATGAGGGACAATAATAGGCTGCTATTAAAATGCTTAATATAAAAAAAAAAACATAATTGTCACATTTCCCGACAGGTAGATACCGTCTAATTAAATGGGAAACTGAAAGCATATGTAAAATTTTTGGACTGTCGGAGTGTCGCCGGTCGGTTTTATTAATTATTTCTTCCTCTCATAGAGAGGAGGCCTGTGTCCAAGCAGTAGGAATATTATAGGCTGATTATGCTTATTCTGAATTTGGCTATTTTGTCTGCAGATAATTTCATGCAAATTCTTTGTCTGTTAGATAGTTTCTTTCAAACCACTATGAACCTTATTTACATAAAAGTAAGTACCATGTTGTACTGAATCAAATCCAGTGGAATAATTGCGTAACACTGATAAAATGACAATTGATCGCAATGTCTTTCATTTTGACAGTTCGACCACGATCATTGACCTTATTGAGCAGACGAAGTTTTCAAACCTATAAAGCAATGGATTAGGAATTTCCTTTAAAATCCTTGGATTGTGATTGAAAGTGTGTTACGCAATAGGTATGATGCCTAGGTAAAAAAAAAAAGAAATTCTATTTAGTCCGACTTTCAGATAACAAAAAATATTAGACACGTATTTTTTGCTTTATCATATTAATCAAAAAAACTTTTTACAAAAAAAAAAACAACCGACTTCCAAAAAAAAACACTACAAAGTGAAAAATAACTTTAATTTCGGAAGTCGGTGTCTTAGGTTTTGTGTTGTTTTTTTTTGTAAAAAGTTTTTATTTTTCACTTTTTAGTTGTGGTACCTACCCCACACACATTCGAATACCACTACCTGCTACCAGTGACAGGAACTTATCATATCATCTACATACTAAGTGGGAAAAAAATACGTATTTTGTAGCTAACTCAATAACTGCCCCAGCAAAGTTAATAAAATTTATATGGGACCAATTTGGGAGCATACCCTTTCAAACAAAAAAATCATTTTTAAAATCGGTCCACAAATGACGGAGAAATCGGTGGACATACATGAAAAAAACAATCATACGCGTCGAACATATAACCTCCTCCTTTTTGGAAGTCGGTTAAAAATAACTTAGAAAACACGCATTAAAGTTGGGAAGTGGGGGTCGTTACGTCATAATTTAGTATGAAATCTAGCAAGGCCACATTTTAACTCAATGTATCGCCGAAATCTTTTGATTACGTCAAAAAAAAAAAATTACTTGTCCGATATTTTTTGTTAATCTACCTGCCGAACAAAAAAAAAAATTTTGGACCCAGGCCTATTAGGGTGCTGGCCTTCGGTCACTGAGTAGGTATTTAAATCCAGTGTCACAGTCATCTTTAAAGGGAATAAGGTAAAGATATAATAATTTAACACCCAATTGCAACCGCTACCGCAGTATTGCAGCATGATCAAACCGCTTGCGACCTACCGATCTGTCCATTTCATCGCCTTACAATTTAGTAACATATCCTGTACAGTCATTTATTTTCTCCTACTACATCTCATTGTACTATAAAATACAATAGACGTGGATATATTTAGTAACCTGTTCCGCTTAACTATTTCTAAAGAGCCATAAAAAATACTGAAAGAAATCGACACGTGTTTCACCTCTCAACGAGGCATCCTCAGGATGACGATTGACTTGTCGCGAACCCGAATACGGCGTCCGAGAGAGAGTTCAGCACTCTGCATTTAGCGCTCGGTGTGGCAACACGCCGTGTTCGGGTTTTTTATCTAAGCAGAACAGGTTGCTAAATATATCCACGTCTATTATATTTTACAATGGATTTCCGCAAGGTCACGCTTGAATCAACTAACTATCATTGTACTACATTTTACTGTATTCATTACAATTAATACTGTATTCCCAGTATTTTGAAACCCACAATCCCACACTACATAGGGCTTATGTCAAGCTGCAATCGTTATTTCACAAGAAAATCATTTTGAATTTTGCTAAGTGTATGTAACATTAGGTAGTACCAGCACACAGTTCAGTAGGTACCTATACAAATTCATGCAATAGTTCAACAGTCTTTTAATCTCTAATTCTCTACCTAGATACAAATATTCTCCCCAAAAATGTCTGTTTCGTTACAGCCAGACTTATTCGCGTTATAAGGTTTTCCTAGTCTGCTTAGCAAGCAAGAGAAATACTTGTAGCTAGACTTAAATAATTTAATCTTATTACGCGTAGGTGGCCTGAAATTAAGACAAATTCTCGCTACGCTGGTGTTTTCTGCGTTTGCGAGTACGTTTTGGTTTTTCGTCAGTTCATTTCGATTAAAACTTTCTCAAGACCGTCTAGAATTTGTTGGTGTAGGTTGGTAATTTATTTTAACTTTATTTTGTGAGTTGAATACATATATTTGATATATTATACTAGCTGCGCCCCGTGGTTTCACTCGCATAAGTCTCGATCCCGTTAGAATATCGGGATAAAAGGTATCCTATGTCCTAACCTAGGTCATGATCTACCCTTGTGCTGAATTTCATCTAAATTCGTTCAGTCGTTTTAGCGTGAAAGCGTAATAAACAAAGAACTAAACCAACAAACAACACACTTTCACATTTTTATTTTTAGTTAGGATGTTTTCATGTACAGACGCCAGCACATCAGGTTACTACAATCTGTCAAATTTATTTAATAGATTTTCAACTTCATCGCTTAAGTATAAGGTTCAAAGTTGATTGGGAAAATTTGACAGTTTCGGGTAGCTTGATGTGCTGGAGTCTGTACATACACATTCATGTTTTATTTTAGACATTGAAACCAGCAGTGGCGAGTCAGTGATAACGGCCGTGACTTACGAGTTGTAGGTCGTTAGGTTCGAATCCTGCAGGCGCTTTACTTTGTGTAAATTATTTCATCACCACTGCTCTCAAAATGGTGAATGAAAACATCGTGAGGAAACCGGCATGTCCTAGAACCAAAAATTACAACAAGTACAAGTACTTATTTTGTATTGGTGTAATGAATTTAATGAATTGTATGTATTTGTGATTAGTGTATTGGGACTTGGTGCCTTATTAAGTAAACTCCCTCTCACCGAGAGGCCTCATTTTTTCTTTGTTTTTTTGGGTCGGATATTTTCAGATAACTTCTCCCGCTCTGGTCGGAGCGGGAGGGCGTGTCAGACTCTTACTGACTAAAACCCACTCGTGTTCCTTCAGTTGCCTGTATTGCCATTTGCCAGGGGCCACGGTATCCCTTTCGGACTTTCCCGCGATCTCGGCAGGCATCGGCCTTTGCGGACCTCGTCAGTTCTGCTGACATCTCTTCTTGTGTCCCAGCAGCGGTGACATAATAGGTTGATTATGCTAGACATTGAAACCTGTTTGAAACTGTTGGAAGTCAAATTATTATTACTAAGGTAAGTAATAGGTATATTGCTAATTTACAGAATATGAAAGTTCACGTCTTTCAAGCACGGACCACGGACATGCCTTGGCGGCCGCTGCTAGAGGCAGCATTGTCAACATTTTCCATACAAACCAAGCATGTCACCGTACTCCCACTGCGACACAAACGACGTATAGCTTTGAATGCCTTTTTTTTTGGGTGGGAAATTATCATATAACTTCTTCCGCTCTGAGCGGAGCGGGAGGGCGTGTCAGCCTCTTACTGACTAAAACCCATCCGTGTTCCTTCAGTTGCCTGTATGTTGCCAAGGGCCACGGTAACCCTTTCGGACAAATCCGCAACCCCAGCAGGCATTGGCCCTATTGGACCCCTTCAATTGTGCTGACATTTCTTTGAGGCGCGCGTAGAACACAACGCGCCGTCGACCCGGGCCTGGTCCTTATCGGACGGCGAGCTACCTATTGCTCACCGTCCGCTAGCTCGCGCCTACGGTGGCCGGAAATCGGCCTGCAATTCCCGACACCCAGGGCGTCTCCTGCGGCGGTTAGGTGCGTGAAGGCGCGAAATTTGCTTCTCCCTCACGCGTTCCGCCTCCTCCTTAGCTTTGAATGCCTGTCGTGACAGAAGTTGTGCGCTCAACGCATTTTCGGCGCCACGTATTTTTTTAGTACTCCCTTTTCTAGTCGTTCCCGGCGCGAATCCGTGTTCTGTGGTTTTATGAAATCAACAAAAACAAATGAATAATACTCCATGTAGCTATCCTCCAGCTATCCTCCAGCTGTAGCTATTATAAAACAAAAGAAAGAGTACACTGCCTTTCAAAAATACCGAGCAAAACAAACAAACATCTTACACATACTATGAAGGGTTACATAGCATACATCTGTCCATAAACTATTGGATAAAAACTCCGAACAATAGCGCCAGTGTATATTTTTCAACCAACTAGCGAAGCACAGACACGGTCCGATAGGCTGAAACGTGTTACGTACTGACATTGACAAGTGCATTAAATTAACCTCTATGCATTCATACTGCGTCGATAAAGTGTTCGGGGAATATGGATGCTAGCTGGAATATTGTATTTTTGAGCTATTTTTTGCAATAGAGGCACATACCTTTTCTACGTTTTCCTAAGGATACAAATGGGAGCACCAATTTGCATGTACAATTGGTAAGCTCGAATTCTGAATATGGCTAGAGTTACACAGATATAATCGCTCTTTAGATTGAAAGGAATTTTGTGACGAGATATCTTCATAAATAGGTAGTATTTCTCTCCAAAATTTCTATGGGAGTTATTATTAAAGGGTTATTTAAGTTGAGTTTTAAGTAACAATAATTATTTACCAAAACAATTACTTTAATAGTTAAGCTAAGTATGAGATAATAATCTTGCGTTCCTTGCCAAATATTACAGTGGTCTGAGATCTACAAAATAACCCCAGTTTTAATTAGAATCAGGTCATTTGAAGCTGAGACCGACAAACACTTGAAACAAGAAAGTGTCAATTGAAATCGAATTCATTGAACTGCACTGTCAAAGTTATATTAGGCTGGACTTCTATAGCGACAAGTTCAGAAGTACTCGAGAGGTGGGCAAATTGAAACAGTACAAATATACAGAGCTTTGTGCTAAAACC
The DNA here is from genome assembly GCA_949152395.1 of Agrochola litura. NCBI lineage: Eukaryota > Metazoa > Arthropoda > Insecta > Lepidoptera > Noctuidae > Agrochola > Agrochola litura. Next base: position 16,257,601 of record OX424492.1, on the reverse strand, counting down.
AAGCCCTAAGTTTGAGTTTTGTTGAACGTTGAGTTACTTCGGTGTACCTATAAAGCAGTTTCTCCGAGCAAGTTTACCTCATAATTGTACACTCGGTATTATTTTTATACATAAGTATACTATGTTTGCGTTCAAAGAAACTTCAGCTGCACTTGTAGTTATCAAACCTCTTTGTGTATGTGAACATAAAATTGCTTCAGTGTTTGTTGAATAATACGTGTGCACTGTTAATGACTATTTGATAGAACTTGAAGCTCGTAACGTTCCCATTGTTTTGTTTTCACCTGCACTGGGGAACTTGTTTGCATTTTTATGAACTATAAAAACAATTAGGACTACGAAACTAAAGATAATTTGTTTGTTAGAATAGATAGTTTGAATTAGTTTGCGAACTTTATTTCACAATTGCAGACCCAACTTTTGTTTCGAATTGAATAGATTTTCAGTTTTCAGTAAGAATGGATTTAATATTTAGCTTCAAAATTTTCGCGGTTGGATTTTATTTAATAGTTTAAGAGAGAGAGACCAGTGGCAGCGGTTCTAATACGCTTTTGTATTTTATATTTTCGATTCAATGCTTTAGTATTTTATGAACAGTGACTTTGCGCCTGGATTTTAATATATTGCGGATATTTAGAACAACGGTATCTAGAATCTGATCTTAATTACGGCAGCTTTGACAAGGTGTTCTCTGGTTCTCAAAACGCACCATCATTAATAACTCGACTGAGCCGTTCAATACCGAGTATCATAATTATTACTGACATTATAACTCGTGAATTCAAATTGATTTATCAATTTCCTTTAAAGGAATGCCAACATTCTTCTTGATTACTGTCACGTAGAAACACTTGTTACACAGACGGAGCGAGGCTGTAGGCAATGTTGACATCAATCACTTTTGCTTTGCCATGTTTAGATTGCCCAAATTAAGGGCGTTTGTGAGCTCCCTTTTGTCTCGAAGAAAAATAATGGTGATTATTCAACTCTTCTCTTTATTCTTTGAGCACATTCGTGATTCAATTACGTGTGTGTCGTCTGTGACGTATATCGATAGATTGTGGTTTCATTGCTTATCATTTTGTAGAACGTAAATAACATGAAACGAAATTTTACATAGTTTTATAGACATAATACTCTTTATTATGTACACCATAAAAATTACAGATATAAATGTAGAAATAACCCGATTTTTCTAACTATGTGTCTATCAACGTCTGAATATTACTGTGTATGTAGATTTAAATAATAACAATAACAACTTAACGAATAATATGACATAATAATTGTGGAGACGACACGAGTTGTAGGCGACGGAGCACTGAGGAGGTAACCGGGCGAGTAAATTCAATACTAACAACCGCAACCGCATACTTTGACAGCTCCAAGCGCAGTTAGAAAAATCGAGTTATAAGTGAAGAATTTTCATTATTCCGCCACAAAATTAAAATAATATTTTAAGCTTTAAAAACATGTGAAACAGCGTTTACCTGCGCGGGGAATTATTCTCGGCAATTTTTACTGCAATAATTATTGTAGCAATTAGTGGAGCAACACTGCTCCATATCGCTCGATGCTAAGATTCTAGCAATTTGTTGCAAGAGATACCAGTACCACCATACCATATTGAGCGGTATGGAGCAATTAGTGTTATTGCTCCATTACTCCCGGCAATTATTGCTGAAAATTTAACAAATAATAGTGAAAAGGATATGCAGACGAACATCAGGACGGCAACCAGTTGGTTTTCTTTTAAAGTGAAGGCACCTAAACATATTTGAAAGATGTTGTCAGTAATATACGGGTGTTGAGTTGCTAGATTCGTTTTCTCCTCTACCGATTACTATTTCTCCTTATAAAGTTTATTTTGTTTATGTAACGGGTGATTTTTTAAGAGGTATAGGATTCGATTTTCAAAAAAAACACAAAAAATTTGAAAAATTTGATGAAATTTTTATTGGAATCGATAGAACGATCAATATAATTTAATGTTCGAAGATGATTTCATGCAAATGCTGGCCGCGGCTCCGGTTTAGATGGCCCATTCGCAAGGCCCAATTTCGGCACACTCTCTCCAACATATCAGCCGGTATATCACGAATAAATGCTTCAATATTGGCTCCCAGTGCGTCAATCGTTGCTGGTTTATCCCTGTAGACATGAGCCTTAACATGGCCCCACAAGAAATAGTCCAAAGGCGTTAGATCACACGATCTAGGCGGCCAATTGACGGGCCCAAAACGTGAGATAAACTGTTCACCGAAGGCGGCTCTCAATTGGGCCATTGTTTCGCGTTCCGTGTGGCATGTGGCACCGTCTTGTTGAAACCACATGTCAGGCATGTCCAATTCTTCCATTTTGGGCAAAAAAAAATCGCCAATCATCATCATCGACCAAACTGCCCATAAATTGGAAGAAGTGCGCGATGCACTCTCTTAACCGAGCATGCATTTTGATAGTAAAATTAAATAATTTGCAAGCGTTGTTCGTTCGTAAGTCGATTCATGGTTAAATTATAGACCAAACTGAACAAGTTTGACAATGACACAAGACACGATTTACGCGTGATCTGTTAAAAACAGTATTGCCAAAAAGATACCAGCAAAAAAATCACCCGTTATGTATTAGTATTTATTCTTGTATTTTATTGTTATTTCCGAGCTCTCTATCCCGTATGGTGCACCGTGTTTTGTACTCTGCATCACGCCTTTTTTTTTTGGGTAGGTAATTTCAAATAACTTATCCCGCTCTGGGCGGAGCGGGAGGCGTGCCAGACTCTTACTGACTAAAACCCACCCGTGTTCCTTCAGTTGCCTGTATGTTGCCAAGGGCCACGATATCCCTTTCGGACTTCTTCGCAACCCCGGTCTCTGCATCACCCTAAGGTTGGCTGGTAGAAAATGCCTCAGGCAATTAGTCCGTCTTTGTAGATCCTAAGTATTTTTTACTTGTGCCCAAAAAAATATTAGTGAGTATTTTTTCAAATAAGTTTTGGAACAGCTTAATTTCTCGATAATCAATCTGCCAAGCCTTTTCCCAACTAAATTGGGGTTGGCTTCCAGTCTAACCGGATGCAGCTGAATACCTACCAGTATTTCACATTTTTTTATTTCTCGATAATGTACCTGCATAATCTGGCCGTTTCGTCCGCTTCCGCATAAGTGGGGTGATTGACAGTTTGGGCTTAGCTAATTTGCGCCCAATTACTTACGCCGTGATACAGCAGATTTGGAGCTTAGGAGCAATAACATAATGAGGTCAGTTTGGGTGCAATGCAGTGAGATAGCGAGATAAAATAGTGGAAGCTTAATTACTTGGTAAATAAAGTTTCTTTCGAGATTTGACGAAAAGACTGGAGAATATAATTATGTGTTAATTTAGATACAATATTTTTTAGAAAGAAACACTTCCGAAAATAATAAAAATCAGCCTTCAGAAATATGATTTAATTTTCATTAGTTTAAAAAATAAAACGAAGCAGGTATCCTTTTATTAAATTTTATCTTTTAATAATTTTAGTTTATTTCTTATTTTTCGTTTCATCCTCGAGGCACTCGTTATCTCTCTACACAACAATATCTGTTTTACTTGTTATCACTGACCTTTATCAAAACCCACGGATAGTCTTATTGTAACTGAGTAAATAATATTTAATATTTTCAACGTCTGTCATCTTATTGTTTGGTTTCCAGTAATGGTCAATGGCCGCGCTCACCCCCGTTCTTCGCAGGTGTCGAAAAGATTATTAGGTTGGTAGGATTTTTATTACATATGTTACGGTCGCGAATCACATTTTGATGAACATACCTGATACTGACCTACAAATTGGAAAATTCGAAGGCAAAAATTGAATTTCGTGGGCTACCCTGGCGCTTTCGCCTTGAAAGAGCCTTTTATTCTATTTCTTAGAAGTTGGTTAGCTAAAATCCTCCTTGGAAATCTAGAATACATAAGACAAACATCAATAATCTGTTGATTTATTAATTCTACTAAATAGCATTCCTTGCACCTGAAATACAGGGTGTAACAAGACGACGTTGTGTTCTACGCGCGCCTCAAAGAGATGTCAGCACAACTGAAGGGGTCCGCTAGGGCCGATGCCTGCGGGTTAGGGTTATAGGGTTGCGGGTTTGTCTGAAAGGGTTACCGTAGCCCCTGGTAACATACAGGCAACTGAAGGAACACGGGTGGGTTTTAGTCAGTAAGAGTCTGACACGCCCTCCCGCTCCGCCCAGAGCGAGAGAACTTTTTTTTTGGGTGGGAAGTTATCTAATAACTTTAGATAATTTTCCACTCAAAAAAAAAAAAGTTTGCAACAAGACTCTTCATGAAGCTATCATCTACACATTCTGTTAATCAAATTAAGTAACTTTAAAAAAATAATCTCTGGGTAACGACTTTTATTTTTGGTGTGAAAATTCGCTGTTTACTGTAGTGCGCTATGTACCGCACTCAAAACATTGTGCTTATGGGTAGGTACATGAACAGTACAGGGATCGTGGGAGTATTTAAACTTGAGTTATAACATTTAAAACTTGTTTTCGTAGAAAAGTTTGAACGTTGACCTTCAATATCTCCGTAACTAGAAGATTCTCAGGTTGAATAAAATATGATGTATTATTATAACCAGTTCTTTTTTGTAACCAGTACAAAAAAAAAAACAGTGGCACTCCGGGAGTGCTAACAGAAATGAAACCTTGAACAAGATCGCCTTGGTGGAAGAAAAATGCTTGTATAGAACATTGGTCCGTAACCTTATCTAAATAAAGAGCACAAAAGCGTTTACAAAAAAAAAAACTTTTAAAGTAAAAATACTTGCATAGAACATTGATCCGTAACATGATATAAATAAAGAGCACAATCGCGTTTACAAAAATGAGGTGTCGGTAACGGTGTCGCGAGTTAAATTGTTTTTTCCCATATCAAAAATGCTCAACGCGCCTAAAAAAGATTTTAAGTGACTTTCGGCTTCGTTATGGGTATTTTTACACCCGTTAGAAAAACACTGCGCGACCTGGGAATCGAAGTTAGGACCAAATGCTCAACAGTCACGCTTAAACTTGCGATCACAAGACCAACAAGGCCGTCAGTACGTAAGTATTTGTAGGTAAAGACACCTATAACACAACATCTCGAATATGATTGTGTCGAACCTGTCAACTATTGCACAATCTATGAAAAGAAAAGAAGTAAGAAAAGATTTTTTTATTTGGGACACGCACAAGAAATACAACATTAAAACTAAGAAAATTATAAAAACAACAGCAGTTACAGAAAAGAATAATAAAATAATAAAAAAATTGTGTAAACAAAAAAGCAGACCTGAGCGGGGCCAAAAAGGCTCCTATCGAACCGAAAGGAATTGAATCCATGCTTAACAGTTACATTTGAGACTCCTAGACCAATGAGGAGTCAGCAGGTAATCAAATAACACGCCTACAACATAATTATACCGAATTAAATTACTCTGAACCTGTCAACTATTGATAACTTTCTGTGTGCACTGAATAATTCAGTGACGAATTTCATTGATGAAATTCTCTGTTGATTTGATACTAAAATTAAATCATCATTTAATTGGATAACGCAAATTGATGCATTTGTAGCCACGTTGACTGAATTAATTAGTCTGAACGTAATGTGTGTTCATGGTATTGAAAGAACCCTTTTTGATTTTAAATGTAATGTTGGAAAAATTATTATTTATTATGAGAATGATAATTAAATGGGAAATGCATGTTATGCATGTATGGAAAGGTGAAGTGGGCCCTGGAGGGGGGAAAGTACCTTAAATATTGTTGCTACAAAGTTTTACTCCAAGGAAACATGTTTTTTTTCTTAAGTAATTAAAATTCCAGACTGGCTAGAAAAAAAGTAAAACTACCCACATTTTTTAACAGTCACTTAGGTACTTAAAATAACACCTGTATTTTATGGCATCAATCAATAGGGTCAATAATAAAGGATGCAATCTCTCTCACAAGCATTTCATCTTAAATCGAAGGAAATCATGAAGCCTAACAAATAATGAAAATTATCACTGAAAATTTTCCATTTGCATTAATAAAAGCGCCTATTGGCATATTAAAAGTGATTGTTTTTTAGTGATTATGTATTAATTTATTATTTTGTAAGAATATTTTTTGTATTTTATCTATGGGTCTTAGTTGCCTGACAATAAAGTCATTATTATTTTATTTATTTAAATCTCAATTATAACACCTTTACAGACTCATCCAAGCCGATGTTATAAGTCACAAAGTCTACACAAATTAACAAAAAAATTAATAAAAAAATAACCTGTAAGCAGAATTACAAAGAATTCTATTATATTAAGTAATGTAACAATTATCTATTATAAACATGACAAATTTTATTCTATCAAACCTTTATTTGTGCCATTTGAATGAATTGCGGCAGATTTTGCCCAAATATATCCTCCGATGTCGTAATAAAATTAAATAATAAAGATACTATGTTTAAAAGACAGATTTGATCCTTATGGGTTGACTAGTTCGGAGAAAGAGTCGGCAAATTAAGATTTGCTGTATCTCTAAACTAAAAACGACCCAGTGTAGCGTTTTGGCTTCACAACGGTATTTAGTCGAGTAATAATAAAGTTAGTAAGTGTCTAAGCACATCACTAAAGCGTACGCGCATCACTATGCAGTTTCCTGTCATTACTCGGCCATTTCACCAGTCGCTTGCTACAGAAGCGGGTGTTTGTCCAGAACCCTCAGGATTCACACTATGTGCCCCGATCCAGGGCGGGTTCATAATTATTTATAGTTTATTGTTTTACTTTTTCTTTTATTTGTGTTAAGCATATTGTTTTAACTCTAAATTTTTATTTTTGTTATGCATATTGTTTAACTTCGACTCTTGTACGGTATCTCTGCAAAAGCCCCCTCCATGGCTAGAATTAGCTTTTGCAGGAAAAACTGAGCCTGGTGACCTGTAACACAGGTTTTTCCAAAAAACCTATATGCACCAGTCTCTCACAAAGGTGGAATACAGCCGAGACATTTTTTGTACACATTAACTTTAAGTCAGCTTTGTGAAGAGAGAATCGATCCCCAGGACCGATTGTTGAATTTAATTGAATTATTGTAGCTGTTATGGTATGCAGGTATAGTGTGTCACATGCAATTAACACTTTTTCCCTTTGTGTTCATGCACCTCCTGTCACATACATTACCTCACTATCCACATTCGCCTTCTTACATGCGTTTCCAGGGTTCTACTTCCACGCTGAGGATTGCTTCTATGCTGCGGAAAGCTTTTACGTTGAGTATTGCTTCTACGCTGAGGATTGCTTCTATGCTGAGGATTGCTTCTACGTTGAGGATTGCTTCTACGCTGAGGATTGCTTCTACGCTGAGGATTGCTTCTACGCTGAGGATTGCTTCTATGCTGAGAAATGCTTCTACGCTGAGGATTGCTTCTACGCTGAGGATCGCTTCTACTCTGAGGATTGCTTGTACTCTGATGAATGCTTCTACGCTGAGAAATGCTTCTACGCTGAGGATTGCTTCTACACTGAAGAGTGCTTCTACGCTGAGTTTTGCTTCTACGCTGAGGATTGCTTCTACGCTGAGGATTGCTTCTACGCTGAGGATTGCTTCTACGCTGAGGAATGCTTTTACGCTGAGGAATGCTTCTACTCTGAGGATTGCTTCTACGCTGAGGATTGCTTCTACGCTGAGGATTGCTTCTACGCTGAAGATTGCTTCTACGCTGAGGATTGCTTCTACGCTGAAGATTGCTTCTACGCTGAGGAATGCTTTTACGCTGAGGAATGCTTCTACACTGAGGATTGCTTCCACGTTGAGTATTGCTTCTACGCTGAGGATTGCTTCTACGCTGAGGATTGCTTCTATGCTGAGGATTGCTTCTACGCTGAGGATTGCTTCTACGCTGATGAATGCTACTACGCTGAAGAATGCTTCCACGCTGAGGGCAGAACATCTGCACGCTACACTGAACCACGTGTTTGTCTACGGATCGACTCGTGTGAGTTATTACTTAGCCATGAGCCAAAAGTGTAATATTATGTTCTCCTGTCCTATACTATTAAACGAGCAATATTTGTGTATATATATAATTATATATTAATTTTTGTACTCACGTTCTCGAAATCGGCTGTAACGGTTTCGATGAAAGTTGCATGGGGTGGGTTAACGGGGGTGAAAAATCGGTCTAGCTAGGTCGCATACCTATCTGTGAAAATTCGTTTTCTCCGCATTTTCATCCCGAGCAGAGCTCGTTCGCCCAAAGTTTAGAACAAGATAATAAATAATGACATGAGAATAATGATATTAGAATAATGACAAGGCAGTATGGAATTAGTAAGTAGTTACTATATAGTTAATAAGTAGGTACTATACATACGGATTAGTATGAACTTTCCTATTCTATTAAATGAGCATTCTCTATTTTCATCAGAGCAGAGCTCGGTCGCCCAGGTACTGTTTCATTATTGCAAAAAATAAACAGTAGGTTTATTCTCCATATTTTTTGTATTTAGCTCTAGTTCACGATAATAGTTTAGTAAAGTTGTGTACATGGCCCTCGGCTAAGCCGTCGTGAGTATAAATATTGTTATAAAGTTTACGTTAGTTGCTACTGAACTTGTGTTCATATAAAACTCTAACTAAAACTTATTTAGAAAAAGTTATTCTATTGTGAAACTGATTTTAATATAGGTAATATCTCAGAACAATATATTACATCTTAAAAAAGGATACTGAAGGAACGCTGAAGATTAATTTTGGGGTCAAAATAACCCTGTGATCATGAACGCAGCAAAATTGCGAATTTTGTCTTCCAGTCTAACCGGATGCAGCTCGATACCCGTATTTTACTAGGAACGACTGCCTATTTGACCTCCACAACCCAGTTTCTGGGTAATACGATACCCCTTGGGTAAGACTGGTTGTCTGTCAGATTATTGGACTTCTGACTACCAGTAACACTGCCTAAGATCTACAAATGACGGAATATTCAATAATCAATGCAGAACATAATTGTCAAATACTATATATGTAGCTTCTGCCCGCGACTTCTTCTCTTTGGTTATGTTGTTTTTGAGTTTATCCATTACAAACAAACATACAAAAATCAAATCTTTTCTAGTTTAGATATTTCTGTGTCCACTATTTAGTACGTAAGTCGGTTAGCATGGCTTAGGCACAGTATAAATTTGGACAGTATGGAACCTAGGCCTATTTGTTGAAATAATTACCTACAATCCATTATTGAAAAGATTGCGGCATTTCACTCCTCTCGACACGGCATCCGCAACTGTCAGCACCGCGACAATCACTTGGGGTCAATGAGCGCGTCTGTCTGAGTGTGTCGTTTCAAACGTTTACGACGTAGTTTCTGTACTGTCTATATTTATACTGTGGCTTAGGGCTTAGGCCCGCAATCGAATTAGATTGACTATCACTTTTTTAATGGACGTATCATATTAGTGTGCGTATTACGCATGCCATTTCAATAGATATTTCCCCACAAATGTTAGAACAGTTTTGCTATTACCTTTGACATATCCGAACAGTTTCATCGATCGACACGGTCTCTTATCAGTGACGTCCACCGATGCCAATTGACAATGGATTAACGCACACCTGTCACTCTTGCCTTATCACTACGTTGGAACGTAAAGTCTGCCTTGGCTGGGACTTAAAAAAGGCTTTGTTTGTCGGTCTATGTATTTCTACATCGATTCAAACGATATCATCGTGAATAAATGCAATAGAATGTCAAACAGAAGTTGAATTTTAGATTGTTTAAATAATCCTAACTATCCTAACTATAACGTTAATATATTAATTAATATTCATTAAATAAATTTAAAATTATAAATGCGAAAGTGAGTTTGTTTGTTACGGTTTCACGCTAAAACGGCAGAATGGATTTAGATGAAATTTGGCACATGGGTAGATCCTGGAAAAGGTTATCCCGATTTTCTTATGGGATCGAGACTAAGGCTGCCTGTCCACTAGAGCGGAACGAGGCAGTGGAGCGGAGAAATGTGCCAATATTAACCAATAGACTAAACTCCGCTTCAGGGCTCCGCTCCTATTGGTTAATATGGCAAATTTCTCCGCTCCGCTGTCTCGCTCCGCTCCAGTGGACAGGCAACCTTATGCAGGTGAAACCGCCGGCCGCAGTTAGTTATATAATATTCCCGAAAGGTAAGTAAGTTTATTTTTCTGTTTAATTGTATTATGGATGTTTATGTTTAATTTCCTATTTATAAAAATATGTGTTGCGCTAAAAATCTATGTGCATATGGACAAGATATAACTATTATCAATCCTGTTCATGTTCATAGTTGTCAGTACTTTTCTTAAAAATTGTTGCTCTGCATATATAATATTATTATCGTTTCATCTCCCCAATCGAGGTTTGTGTTTACAAATATCAAATTACCCAGACTACTCACAACTCTGCTTACCCTCCAGAAGATCCTATGCGTTACATACATACCTTGTACTGCAGTGAGTGCTCCACATTAGCTCGATGATTCCCAGGCAATGAGTCGTGTGATCGAATACAAATAGGCTCATCACGGAGGATCCTTGGAACATAAGGGGATCACTCCTGTGGACGGGAAGCAGCATCCAGCTATACTCCTACTGTGACGTAATTTTCAACGTAGGGTAATCTATACGGGATTAATTATGCTCAAAAAGGAAAGTTAAAAAGAGAGCTAAAATATTTTTCGATTAAAGTTTTAAACTACGCTAAGTCTTGCTCACTATGATAATTGTACCAGAATATAAAACTACAGTTTCTAAAGTATACATTTTTTAAATATGTACAATTAGTGTTGTGAAATGGTTCTATTTTGTAAAAACGTATGAATTTTAGTCAGAATAACGAAGAATATCATTACCATTTATCACCCCTCGCAACATTAGCATAGAACGCCGTGAAATATTCAATTAGGTATTAAAGTCCTCGGAGAAACGAAGGTTTCGGATGAAATTAAGAGGCAATGCGACATGTCCTTGATTTTATTATTTTTTGTAACGATCAGGATATTAACGTACATTGTTCGGAAGAAGTTACATTATTATTTGACTACATTATTTAGATACACGCGGAAATAACTCCAGCTGCAACTTTAGAAATTCAATTAATTTCTCTTTCATAAACCACTGAACAAATCTCAAGAATGTAATACCATAAAGTTGGTTTAACTGTTGAAAGACTTTAGTATTAAATCCATTACTAGTACATACTGTATCTGCTACCAAAGTTGCAGCTGTAGTGTAAGCATTGGGAACTGTAACTTTTAAGTTGTAAATACTCGGCAACTATTAACTGTTTTATATGTCTCAAACAGGTCATTAAGTAAATATGTCCTCTATCGCTTACATACAATATGTTATTTACAATTAAATTTACCATGCCCAATAAAAACTTTAATATAAATGTCTCTATTCAAGATAATAGCAATATACATGGCACATTCATTTATAAATATTTGCTTAAATCTTACACGATCTCGTAAATGTATTTAACAGTAAGTATCAGAGATGAATTACTATTATTTATATTCTTATAAACAGTTCGGATATTCGCCTATTACAAACTATATACAACGTTATAAGACTAGTTATTATCACGTTACACGCTGATGGAATAAAAAACGATTGAACAGAAAATTCGCCGACTCTAAAAACAAAAAAATAACAATGCCTACAGAAATTATTCCAATTAAACGTAAATTACAGGCTGTGATTGTTGACAATTTACCTGAATTATCATTAGGGCTAACGATGAAAAGGAAACATTTATTGTAGCAGTTATCGTAATTATAGCAGACTTTTGATTAGACACAGGAAGATTGCCGTCGTGGTGCTGATTGAAGACGAGGCGCCAGTCGCTGTGGTCACCGCGACTTTGCCATCATTGGAGTACCATTTGTTGGCTCTGTCCGGTACTCTATTACTCTTCATGCTATCCACATCCTCGTCATCATCATCATACGCGTTGGTTCCGTACTCATCATCCGAGGTAGCTCGTACATCAGGGTACTGGTAAGCATGCCTGTCGTTCCCCGGAATCTCTGTGACACGAGCAAAATGTTTGTTTTAAAATCGATCAATGTGCCGTCACCGCGTGACTTCAATATTCCGAGTTAATTTTGATTTTGCATTTATTTAAAATATTTGTGTATTGAAATGCAGATTTGATAGTCATTGAACACGTTTTATATGCGTTTGCTGTAGCAAATATTTGTGTTGGGTTGTACAAAAGCTGATGTTTAAAGGTATGCGGAACTGAATGGAATTGTGTTTAATTAACAAAGTTAGGAGAAATTTAATTTCTTTAAATAAAGGCGTACCGTATAATCTTATCTTGCTCTCGACGTCTCCCAGGGAATTCTTGGCGACGCAGATGTAACTGCCCAAGTCCTCCCTCCGAATGTTCTTGATCGTCATCGTCATTTCGGCTTCGAACATCGACTTCTGTCTGACTGACATCACGTGGTGCTCCGAAGGTATGATCAGTTCACCTGCAGAACAATTTATTACTTAAAACACACTTGTTTTCAAATTCAATATTAGAATTTCATCTTTCCTCAGCGGAAGTTTTATGAAAAATGTAAAAACTTCGTGCAGACACCTAGGAGTTTTATGGCTGCCTTATAATTTGTTTCGCTTTTATCGTGGATGCCTTACCTGCCAGCCGAGTTAATCAAATGGTATTAAAATTGGAATGTTGAACTTTTAAAGCGTATTTATATTCAATCCGGGATATAAGATGATTTTTACTTTTACTTTTATTGCTTAACCATAATTTTATGTTCATGGTCTGAATTAACTTAATCTCGTTATTGGATTCGAAGTACGTGCAGTTGATATGAAGGTAGAACTAGATAATCATGCTTTTATGTACCTACTTTTAAATATATTAAATTACTAGCTGCGCCCCGCGGTTTCACCCGCAAAAGTCTCGATCTCGTAAGAATATTGGGATAAAAAGTATCCTATGTGTTAATCCAGGTTATAAACTATATGTGTGCCAAATTTCATCCAAATCCGTTCAGCCGTTTGAGCGTGAAGAAGAGACAAACATAGACACACACTCACAAACTTTCGCCTTGAATTAAAATCCCCTTGCACAATTGGAACCTCTCTAAAAATTGTACATCCTGCAGTAAATGCTTAAACATGAATAAAATTCTTACCTGGATCCTTAACCCAGTAGTTAATAGACTTGGGCGAAGACTCGACGTAGCACTCTATTGTGACGTCAGTACCCAGCGGAGCACCCACCAGCTGATTGGGCACTTGAATCACCGGGTGAACTGCACAAAACAAAAAACATTTAAGTAAACAAGTTCTTCAACATTGATAAAAAACTCTCTGAGGTACGACATTTACAATCGACGTAAAACCATTAGTAAGTCATTGCAATGTAACTCTTATCTCCGTAACGTAAGGTATCAATTTGATTGTTTGCGAGAGTTATATCAAACGCACGGCAATCATTCTAATTTATACTTTATTTCAATGAGATAAGAGTTACATTGCAACTTACTAATGGTTTTACGTCATTCAAATTCAATCAAATGTAAATGCGCTGCTTAAGACTCAACAAACAAACACCAAAAAACTGAAAGATTTTGACGAAGAATCCTAAGAAGACGTTTTAAATCAACACTTTAAGTCATTTTACTGTTGTAAAAAAATTAATCTTAATTCGCGGCCGACAAAATACATGAAACATTATAAAGATCATCTTACAGTGTACACTGATGTGGATCCTCTTGCTCACTGTGGGTGGAACTCCATTACCGGCGATACATAAGTATGTGCCCATCTCCGAACGCGATATTTTGGTCAGCTTCAACACTTCACCCTGGTATGTTAGCACTGTGAACAAAAGTTTAACGTATCACTTCAACCCAGGTACCTTCAAGTTTCTGCCAAGTTAACAGGAGGTATCATAATATTCAATAATTTATATTCAATATTTAATTGTTTTGAGGCTGGAATTTCAGTAGGTAGTAGTAGGAATAAATATTGCGGTATGACAGCTTTTAACCGACTTCAAAAAAAGGAAGAGGTTACTCAATTCGCCGTAAATATTTTTTTTTTATGTGTGTTCGCGGATAACTTCGTCGTTTATGCTCGGGCCACACCAACGGGAAATGCCGTTAATTATCACGATGATGGACCTTAACCCGTCGGAATAAAGTCTATCATCGCGATAATTAACGGCGTTTCCCGTTGGTGTGGCCCCAGCATCATGAACCGATTTTAATGATTATTTTTTTGTTGGAAAGGAGATATCTCAAGGGTGGTACCATGATAAGGAAACCACCATCTGATGATGGCATCCCAGAGAAATCGAGGGAACTCTTCAAATATTATAAGCACACCTATAGCAATTTGGGTATTTTTTATAGTAACTTGTGCAGTTGCTCTTGGAAAGCATCATTTGGTGAAGTGGAACTGATGATGAAGACCACAGATGGCCACCGGAACTACTCAATAGCCAATACTAAGTATTCCAGGGGTTGCGATTCGATTACCTACTTTAATATATTTGCCAAGTAATTTATGCTCGTCACAATGCATATGGAGAAGTGGAGCTGATGGTAAAGTACCACGAGAACTCCTTGAAGATTAACGTCCCTGCATCGGGAAAAGCAATATTTTGTAAAAAAGTGATGAGCAGTTGACATTAGGCTATTGTAACTTAGATAAATTACAAACTGACCCACTAAAAAGCGAGAAATAAAAACTTTTTCACAAAAAACAAAAAACAACCGACTTCCAAAAAACACTACAAAGTGAAAAATAACTTAAATTACGGAAGTCGGTGGCAAATAACGAAAATACTAAACGTAAGACTCCGACTTCCGAAATATAAGTAATATTTCACTTTGCAGTGTTTTTTTGGAAGTCGCTTGGTATTTTTTTTTTGTATAGAGAATATTATGTCAAACTGTCATATTTATTCTTCAGATAAAAGTTATCTCGAAACACAATATTGCGCTCCAAAACAAAAATAGCTGACGTGGCTCAAAAGGCTGCCCAACTTAAATGGGACTGGGCAGGTCATGTCTGCCGCATGCCGTTCAAACTGTGGGCCAAAATAGCACAGAACTGGACAGGTGCCCTGAGATAGTAAGGCGAGGTCGCGGTAGACCACGTAGGAGATGGCGGGACGAGCTGGATAAGTCAAAACTGGAAGGAGGACACGCGGGCTCGCGAAAGGTGGAAGGAGTGGAGGGAGGCCTTTGCCTAGATGAGGCACAGCGTAGGCAAGTAAAAAAAAAAAGTTATCTGACTATTGAAAAAAAACCGCCCAAGTGCAGACCACGCACAATGTAGGGTTCCGTAGTTGGGATGAATTTATCCCAAGAACAAACTTAACTTTGTAGTTGAAAAAAAAAAACTTTCATACAGAATGTATGGGAGAACATGTTTTTACAACCGCAAATCTAAGTTGGTCGATTATTATTACTCGTTAACTTGTAAAGCCTACTCAGCTGTGATAGTTTTCCTTTTAAATTCGTTATATAAGCTACGGCCGTGAATTTTTTCACATATCTAAAACCAACCATTTAGCTGGCAGGGGGGGGGGGGACACTTTACTCTAACAAAAATTTGCACTTTAAAGCTTAATATTTCGCAAACGGATTTCTGAATTCAAAAATGTTTTCTACACACTCACAATGTTTTTAAAAAACCTTTCCAAAGATACCCCACACCAAGGGATAGAAAAAAAAAAACATCCCCACTTTCCATGTAGGGGAGGTACCCTAAAAAAAAATAGTTTTCATAATTTTATTTTACCACTTTGTCGGCATGATTAATATGTATACCCATGCCAAATTACAACTTTCTAGTACTAACAGTCTTGGAGCTAGACCGCGGACACACAGACAGACAGATAGACGGACATTACGAAACTATAAGGGTTCCTTGTTTACTACGGAACCCTAAAAATCAGCCTTTAGAAAGATTGAATTTCAATTTGTGATCGGTTTTATTGTCCGTAATGCGCAAGTGTAACATATTGCTTACGTTTAATATTTGAACAGCCTGTAATTGTATGATATAGGTTGATTCTAATTATTAATTTAAACCGCGGTACCTATTAATAAACCGGTTGTTAATTATAATTACCTATTCTGGACTGGAATTCAGTCATTAAAATTGGTTTATGTTGAAATGAACACGGCATTTACAATAATATGTAACTCAATTCGGCTTTAATTGCGCCAAATACAAACAGTATAATGGAAACTGATGTTAGAAATAACAGATTATTTTGGATTAATGGCGCAACGTTATACAATATGTAAAAAAAACCCTGTCCGATCCGAAAGGGGCACATAGGTATTGCAATACCATTATCAAAAAGTAAAAAAAAAAAAAAAAAATTTTTTTATTGCTATTTAAAATTTACATTTATTGTAAGAAAATTACCCAAATCCATAAAAAAAAATCTTTTTTCAACAGGGGTGATAAGTTATGACTTGTAAATGACGGCCGCCCGTGCCCCATGTAATAACCCGGTAAAATTCCCCATTGAAAAAAATATGGCGAAATTTTTTTTTTTCTTTTTTCTTGATAGTTACCTATTACCATATAAATAGACTCTCACTACGATACCTAACAACAAAAATTCCCCTTTTCCAATACGTTGTGTGCTAGTCTCATTGGTTCACTGGAAGTCATAAGCAAAGGTAACAAACCCCAACTGTAATATCGTAACCATTCTTTTTATTAAATACCTTTTTCTGTGATGTGTCACTGCAAGGCAAAGGCCTCCTTACTCTCTCTTTAAAGCTCTTATGGACTAATACTATAACAATAAATAAAAAAGCGTTAAGTTTTATTGGGTTTTTCCATCTTTAATTTCTTTTTAGGAGCCCAGAGTCTGGATTTGTGCCCGGTTGGTGGCAATAGGCTCGCCCCCTATAACATGGGACACACATAACTGGCGAAATGTAGGTGTACTATTAAATAGACCTCATATACTATACACCTAAGCCCAACCCTTCGGGAAATATGACTGACTATTTTCTAAATAATGAAATTCTTAAATTCGTTCATTTACTCACTAACAGGCAGGGCACAACCTAAACCACTGGGTCTAGAAGCATCTTTGCAAAATAATTCTTTATAATATAACGAAGGTGAGGAACGATTTTAGAAAATATATGGGGTTAAATAGGGGATGAAAGTTTGTATGGAAGTTCGTCATTTTTACCGATGGAAATGCCATCGGCCAGTCTTTTTTAATAAAAATCTTAAATTTACTGACAAATGATAACGCACAATCTTAGCCACTGGGTATAGAAGCATCGTCGCAAAAAAGTTCCTTATAATACATATAACAAAGGTGAGCAATAAGGAACGATTTTACAAAATTTGTCCCCTAAAGGGGTTAAGTAGGTGATGAAAGTTTGTATGGAAGTTTGTAATTTTCCCGATGGGAATGCCATCGGGCTTATAAAAATACAAACTCATTTTTCTGATGAGAATCCCATCTGGCACATGGCTTGTAAAACTATAAAATTATTTATAGTTCAAAACAACTGCTAGCTTTGTACCTACACAAAATGTATGTCTTTTTACTTTGAAATTCTTAAAATGTGCAGTAAAATTTAATTACATTAATCGTCCAGCTTTTTGCTAAAGCGGTAACCATTGGGGGAAATATATTGCACTATTCAAGTACGACTTTACAAGATAAAATGCTAGTTTATTTGCTCAGCTTTTTGTTTTACTAACACGCTTTTTAATAAGCTTGATTTGTATGATAATAAATATTTTAGCTTAATTTTGAGGCCAGACTTAATACTATTCATTTATGGAATAATAGTAGTATCTGATTGCAGAAGTGAGTTTTTATGATTGATTTATCAATGACTAAGAAACTTTATCCATTGTGTAAAAAAAATCGATCCAAAAGGGGCGAATAGGTACTGCAATAACATAACCAAAAGTTTTTTTAAATTTTAACTGAAAATAAAAAGTTAATGCTATTTAAAATTCACATTTTCTGTACCAAAATTACCCCAAATCCATTAACGACGGCCGCCCACGCCCCAAGTAATAATCCGGTAAAATTCCCCATAGAAAAAAATGAGGCGTTTTTTTTCCTTACTTCCGGAAATTTGGTCTGCACTCAGCGCTCGGTGTGGCAACACGCCGCGCGCCGTGTTCGAGTTCGCAACAAGTCCATCGTCATCCTGAGGATGCCTCGTTGAGAGGTGAAACACGTGTCGATTTCTTTCAGGAGATTTTTATGGCTCTTTAGAAATAGCTAAGCGGAACAGGTTTCTAAATATATCTACGTCTATTGTATTTATAATGGATTTCCGCAAGGTCACTCCTGAATCAATTAATTATCACATAAATAGACTCTCAGTACGATATAAAACAACACCCTCACGGATCGGATAGGGTTTTTTTTACATGTTGTACTGTCTTGATTATCCTAACATTAGTTAGTAGGAAGATTAGGGTTTACATTTTTGGTAAAAAAAAATCCAATAATTGGTTTTGTTACAGGTCGATGATGCCAAAATTGTGATGTATTTTTACTTACTGTTTTATATTAAGGTACCAGTTTAAATTGTGAAGGCCGACTTTTATTTGCCTTACCGTCCCACATTAATTGATTTTAAATCTACTTTTGCGACGATAACGCTATGGGTACAATCTTATAGTTATTGATTTTATGTCAACAATATATTTCACAGAAAGTATAATTACTTATTGCGTTAAAAACTCAGTAGGTACACGTATACCTGTTCGAGGAGTACATTTATAAAGCCATTAAGCATTTTCTGAAACTGTTATATCGAGTATCGTCGATAAAAATACTAGAACCACTTGACAGTTTTATTTCACAAGACTGTTCTCTTTCCCTTATTTACTTGTTACAAACGTTTCAGCTGTTAACATTACAGGCCTTAAACAAGTAACACGACCCACACACTACAGGTCCCAATAAATTATTCAAACGTTATTCACCATTCGTATAATGAGACCTAGAAGTGTATTCAACGCAGAACTCTACTAATTACGACAAACTTTAAACAATACTGGACGCGAAACTCATCCCGAGAACAGTCGCCGCGCGGCTCATTGTGGACCCACAAATGCGGTCACACAGACTTTCGTATTATACATATTCAGAAAAACAATGGCGTCCTTGCGCCATTCAAATAAACTAAGACAAATGAAATATTTTTCCAGCTATTTATTAAACAATTTTGGGGTTAATGTTGTTTGTTATTTTTAACCGACATCCAAAAAGGAGGTTATATGTTCCTATCGTATATTTGTTTTTTTGGCGTCGTGGTGGTCCCATATAAATTTTATTAACTTTGCTTTGATAGTTTTTGAGTTAGCTTCAATAATACGTATTTTTTCCCACTTAGTATGTGGATGATATGATAAGTTCCTGTCCTGTGACTGTTATTTATATAGCAGGTTTCAAATTTGTGTGGGACACAACTAAAAAGTGAAAAATATTTTTTTTTTACAAAAAAAAAAAAAAAAAACTACCGTCTTCCAAAAAAACAGTACAAAGTGAAAAATATCTTAATTTTCAGAAGTCGTAGGTAGGGTTTATTGAGCTATTTCTTGGGAATGAAGAGAGAAATATCGCTGCGGTTGCTAATGTATGAAGTTGCATACGTAGGTAGGTCATCATATGTCTAGCCTTTTCGCAAATATGTTGGGGTCGGCTTCCAGTCCAACCGGATGCAGCTGAATACCAGTATTTTACACGGAGCGACTGCCTATCTGACCTCCACAACCCAGTTACTGGTAACACGATCCTTAGTAAGACTTGTTGTTAAACTTTCGGGCTTCTGACGACCCGTAACAAAACCTAGTCTAATTTTATAAACGACTTTTATCAATGTTTGCAAGAAATAATTATAGGAAAGTAGAAATGCGCAGAAGGAAAACGTCAAAAAACAATAATATTAAAAGCATTATGGAAAAAAAATGTTTTTTTTAATTGGATGCTGTAGAATTGTAGTAGACCATGGTCTGAATAACGATCGTTCTAGCAAAACTGTGATTCACGGTATATATTCAAACAATTGGTATCTAATCCAATTACAAATCCTATCAAATAAAACTGAAACCTCACTGAAATGAAATAAAATTCGTCGATAAACAAACTCAAAAATCTTTAAGCTTGCCGAGTCCTTGCTAGAGACAATCACTTTACTTTTTCGCCATATATTTAATAATTTTAATAATAGATAATTTTAAGGTATGAAATTGTACACAATCGTATTTGTTTTTAGTAAAGTTAGATCTTGAGTTTATTTCAAATTCATAAATACTCTCAGAAAGTATATGTTTGTTACTCAAACACGTCGCTAAAATGGCTAAATAGTTTTGGATGAAATTGGCAGTACCAACATTATAGCATTAATTTATTTAAACTCTTTTAATTCATACTTTCAATAAAACAGGCGAATAAGGAAGAAAAATGGGTCGAAAAACAGAATTAATATAATTAATAAATGACACAATTGAATATCGGGGCAAAAAAGGATATCAAATTTGGGGCGAATTTTGTGAGGCAAAAGTGAAACAAATTGACATTTCACAGTTTGAGTAAATCATGTTTTGGAATATCACACAAATAAAAAAAATCCCAATATAAGCTATTTGTATTCATTCTATCCGTAAAAAAGTTACATACAATTTTTTTACAAAACAGCCTAACTAAATCATGTGATGGATCAGACTTCATAAAGAATTTAAACTGTTTATATTATGTATCAGTAAACCACAATCAGATTGCAGCCACAAACTGCGGTGTTTTTATATCCGATAACTCTAACCGCTACGATATTATGTCATTCATTTTACAAACAATTTTGCTAAATAGGGACAGCAAGAGAAAAACGATAGAAGCAGGTTGATTTGTTTATAAGACCAACAATAAATGATTGATATTTAATTGATTCAGGCGTGACCTTGCAGAAACCCATTTTAAAATACAGTAGACGTTGACATATTCATAGTAACCTGTTCCACTTAACTATTCCTAAAGAGCCATAAAAACCCTGTAAGAAATCGACACGTGTTTCACCACTCAACGAGGCAACCTCAGGATGACGATTGACTTGTCGCGAACCCGAACACGGCGTGTTGCCACACCGAGCGCTGGACGCAGAGCTCTGTATCCAGCACTCGGTCACAAGTAAATCGTCATCCTGAGGATGCCTCGTTGAGAGATGAAACATGGGTCGATTTCAATCAGGGTTTTTTATGGCTCTTTAGGAATAGTTATGCGGAACAGGTTACTAAATATATCAACGTCTATTGTATTTAATAAATGATTAACTGAATTTGTACAAAAATTATTACTTATTTAAGTTTTTATATAGGTTTGAATAAAAGTGTTTTCTAATAGCCTGAAACCACTGAAAACTGCACAGCACACTTGATCGTCTAAGAACAATCATTGATCGTTGTTTGTCGTTGAAGATTATTTGGTCATTGTCGACTTACAAATTATTACAAGATACTGATTAAATTTTTCAAAAATTTCAGACGTGTTTATTCCCGAGATTGTTTTTCAAACATTCTTTTATTGCACGAAAATATCAGGTCCCTTCAACGCCGCTTTAACGCAGCGCTAGATGTGATTGTATCGAACGCTGACGTTAGTTGACGTCGTGTTGACGTTGCGTTACCGCAGCGTATACGTTCGACGCACTCCTACTGTACGAAGATGAGAAGGGTGGTTCTTAAAACGTTCTTTTAGAATAGCTTATTAAGAATAATGAAGTAAATCAGTTCAATGATCTCTTGTACAGAAAACGTTCCAATAGAAACAGTAATTCAATCACTATTTGCGGGTAGCGTGCTCAATGTTGATTTTATCGTAACATTATTTCGTTGTTCGAGGGTTCTCGTATTGCCCTCTACACCGGTAATTTGTGAAACAATACCTCCCTTGGAATTTACCCTAAGCATTGTTATAATAACCTCTACTATGAGGCTTTTGGAGTCGCCGTTAGCAATTTAATCAAGTCTCAAATTAGATCTTCGGTTAATAATTTTGTTTAATTGTTCACGACCAAGGTTGAGAAGAGAGGTATTCGGATATATTTTGCGCTGAATTGAGTTTAATTTAACTTTGTTACTTCGATGACTTGATTTAATTAAGTGTATCGTGTAGTTATGACTTTAGGCTGTTACACAAGCTTTATTAATTGATTCGATCATAAAATAACCATTCACGGATTTTAAAATAAAAAGTAGGTCCCTTCAAGAATTATTTATAGAATAACCAACAACCGAATTTATCTGCATGCAGACGTTTGGCATGTGTCATTTATATCTGTACATAAGTATTATAAATTAAAGTTACTTTTCGTGTTTGTCTGTGTGACCGCGTTATTCTTTTTAACTGCGCAACGGATTTTTTTTTTATCTTCACTGGCTTCCTATTGCCCTCGGCTTAACTCGAATCTCAGAGAAACTTTTACCCCTATGAGCCCTGTGCTTAATATCGTTGGAATCGATTCAGTAGTTAAGGTGTCAAGAATTAACAAACAAACAGACGCATTTTCCGATTTAAAATTGATTGGCCAGGAGCAGAACGATTAGAGTTCGGGCAAAAATGGTTTATTATTTTCGGCCGAAAACGAAAGCGAAATTGGGCCTGATTTTCATCTTTGGCAAAAACCGAAAATGAAAAAAAAATTGATACTCTCTCTTTGGTAAAACTGGAACAAATGCAGCCTCAATCTTTTTAACCGACTTCCAAAAGGAGGAGGTTCTCAATTCGGCTGTATGTTTTTTTTTTTTTTGTTTGTTACGCGATTACTCTGCCAATTATGAATAGATTTTGATGATTCTTTTTATCATTTTATTTAAGCCGTTTAAACTTAAATCACATTGTAATCTGATGTTACATGCGAGAAGTAATTTTTTTTATGCTTTTTAACAGTCAGTTGAGTTTTAATTTGTTTGAAAAAATGAATTATGAAAAAAAAAAAAATGCCAAAATTAATTTTTCTGCCGAAAATTGCCAAAAGCAGGAAACGAAATTCGGACGGACTCGAAAAACGACCCATATTCGAATATCAAAACATTTCGACATATTCCCAACACACATTCCATAATTATCTATTTATGTAGAGGGCGCACAAGTATTATAAACCTGTTATTATATCCACTAATGTCAGTACGTTCCGAGTAAGTGCGGCTTGCGTGACTGATGACCAATGTAGCCCGTGTTTATTGCAATTTACGGGTTATTACTGGGCGCCAAGTATTATTCGAATGGGTTTGTTTTTGTATGGAGGATAAGAAATTGTGACTGATTGAACTGGCGAAATGTTGGTGTACTTATTAGTGCACCTCAACTTAACCCTTCGGGGAATACCATCGTGATTTTACATTGTTTGATTCGATAATGCTGAGATAATGTGAGTTAGGTTCCGTTCCCACTATGTCGTGACGACAGATTATCGTGTCGTTTAAAGCGTCGTAGCTTGTGCATTTAAATGGAGGTGTTCACATATAGGACGACACGATTTACTGACGTCTACGACTTTTTTTCCTGTGCCGACAGATTGTTAAGTAAATGGGAACGCCTAGCATGACAATCGTATAACGATAAAAAAAATGTCAAGACTTATCGTGACGGCAAATCATGTATCGTTATTGCGACTATCTATCGTTTACACGTGTTTTCTTCTCCCCTCATGCCCCCCGCGCCCATACTCAGCTCGTTTTGTGCGTGTCACTACTAGTCGGACTCTTGTTGTGAAATGTCGTCACGATCTAATGGGAACAGCTAGAGACGACAGTCGTGCAACGATAAATTAATCGTCACGACATAGTGGGAACGCCCCCTAAGATGTGTGATCTTCTTATAATTTTTATCATTACTATTATGTATGCCAAGTGTGGTGTTATGTCATCAAGGGGTGTGTTATCAAGTGGACAAGCCAATGAATTATTTTGTACTTCTTTTTTTGAAATATTACCGTCGAAATTATAAGAATCAGCCAAACAAATAAAATGGAATATAAATCTATTAGTAAAATGAACAGTTTAAAATTAAATTTCAAAGTGTTTTGTTATGCTTTGCCAATGTCAAATCTAAATGTCCAATGCTACTTTGCAGGTTATGAACCAAGGTTTATAAATTTTTGTGATAGCATAAAACAGATCACAGACACTAGGCTAATTCCCGTAATTAAAAACGTCCAAAATCTAGTTGCGCTGTCATATCAGCGACAATCAACGTCAAAAACTTGTCAAAAAGTATGAAAATTAGAGGTATTTATGTCACATTGAGATTGATATTAGAACAAACGTTCTTGAAAGTACGGGAATTGCTCCTCACATGCCATTCAAATAACATAATAACTTTATTCATAATAACAGTGCGTGTGTACCTTTGCTTTTCGTTCCAGTTTGGTCCCTTACGACGATCTCCATGCCATCTTCTCGTTTCCACATGACCCTCGGAGGTGGTACACCGCGGGCCTTGCACGAGACCCTGGCTGTGCCACCTTCGGGGACCATCGTATCTCCCGAAGTTTCTTCGGGGACGAAGTCCGGTGGTATCACTACGTCTAGGAAGCCCATCTGAGAAAAACGAAAAATTGATGTTGATTACAAAATTAAAATACTTTTCAAATAATTCAACTACTTCTAAATGTCTCTTCTGCAGATCATACAGATAAAAATTGTTGACGTTTTCCAAATGCCTGCCTAAGTACTAATGTTAATTTAATTTATTTCCTAATTAAATGAGAGTCAAACAAAGAATTTACTGAAAACATCCTCTATTTTAATATTTAATAACCTCTATAACACAAAAATCAAATCAAAATACAAATTGGATATGTTTTATTACCTAGATCTAGAACGTATAACCTCCTAAAATCAACAACCCGTTGAAAGTGTAAACAGAATCATTTAATTATCGAGAACCCTAACATAGTTCACATTGCTGATGAAATTAAATCTGAATTGTGCGGTTTGCCGATCACCGAAGAGAAAATATTTACTCGAAATTGCTTCGCGAGATGCTCTAATCACATTTTGGTGCAAAATTGGTACTAAATTGAAGTCTTTTCAGATTTGCGTCTGACGTATTGAACTGGGGACTACGGAAAATAAACAGAAGTGCCAATTATTTTTGAAGTTACTGAATCATAACGGTGTTATGCTAAAACCTTTGCATTGAAGAGCATTCATCGGAAATATTATAATTCTGAATAACAGATTTGTACCGACTCCTGCAGATTAATAAGAATGAAGAATTATTTGAATTGAAATAAGTTTTAGCGTTTCCTTCATTTAATAAGTTTGTCGGATGGTGCAAAGTGTTCGAAACATCGCGCTGTTGGGAAGAATAAAATGCTTCAATTAATTAATTTGTTTGAATGCTGTGGAAGCGATTCGCGTAATTATATTATTGTACATTTCTCTATTATTCTTTCCTGTTCAATCATAATCATCTTAACTAAAATGTTATTATTAATACATTTATCTTCAATAATGGCACACCCATTATTGAAGGTTATTATATTATTACAAAAAAATTACATGGCTACTATGGCAAAGTCAAAGTCAAATCATTTATAGGGACACTTTTGAACGTCAAAATTTACAAAAAAATAGATTTGATTCTAGTCTCCCCTTCCAAAATGTAGTTTTCGTATGGAGAAGAGTGGGCAAGGAACTCCATCGTTACGCTTTTAAAATGTTTTACAATATTTTGTATAGGTACATATATGTGAAGATAATGCACCTAGAATAAAATTACTATACCAATAAGTAAAAATAATAAAAAGAAAAACGACAGATTAATTAATTATGTGATACATACATGGTGCTCACATATTTACGAACATTGTAAAAGCAGACGATTTTCCAAAAATTGTACAATTAATAAGTCAGTGCGTGAGGAAGTAATCACAGAATGTAAAATCATTGTCATATAACAAAAAAATATAAATTATACAATTAAATTAGCAATCAGTTTATTTTTGTGATTATACATCTAGAATCTAGACAAAATCAAACTGAGCAGGACCAGCATGTTTTCAAGCATTCTTATCTTGGATATAATCCTCTAATATGTAATTTGCTTATTTGACATTTGCAGATTCTGCCCGCGACTTCGTTCGCATAAAATTTATTGTTTTAACAATAAATATCTCCTATGACACTCGGAAATGCTGTAGTTTCCCATTAGTGAAAGAATTTTCGGAATCGAATTAGTGGTTTCGAAGATAACCCCCTACATACAAACTCACAAATTTTACATCTTATAATGTTAGTATAGAAGTATAGATAAACCTTTCATGAGAGTCCAGTTGAGAGTAGATACGTACATACTTACCTCGATGACGTCACCGAACGTCCACAACAAACGATTATTAGCTTTTCAAATTATAAGGAAAAAAATGAGCATTATCACGTTACCCTTTCACGGTAAGTAGAGATCCGTGGTGAATCAATCAGCGTATTGAATGCTATCGATGTGTCTACGTCACGAGCCACTCATGCCCAACGGCAGGTTCGGCAACACGTTAAGAATTTTATTAGTAACCAGGGAGTTTCCTTTCTGTGTTTTCTTTTTCTATTTGGAAATACTATTATTGGGATATTTATAGATGTAGATGTGTTGAAATGAATGAGTGTTATACTGGGTAGGTTTTTGTCAGAAATAGTTGTTTATTGCGCCTAGTTCATAATACCTCAGCTCAAATTCATTCTTAATTGCGCTCGCGGACTGAGTGAGAGCGAGACTGAGTGTGGTGCTGGGCGGCAGGGAGAAGGCTCCAAGGCGCTGATAGTTTAGGTAATTTCTTTTTATGATGAAATTAATGGTAATTTAAAAAAAATATTAAAATACATAGTATGAGCTCTATATTTAGTTCAGTTATTATGTAAAGTTTAAAATTAGCGGTAGCTTTGTAATTTATTTCTAACCAGATTTTTTTTATGGAATCGTGTTTTCGTCAAATATATTAAATAATGTCAGTAAACTCAAAATAATTTTAAGTCAAACAATCTGCCTAGCGTTTTCCCAACTATGTTGGGGTTGGCTTCCAGTCTAACCGGATGCAGCTGAATACGAGTATTTTACATGGAGCGACTACCTATCTGACCTCCACAACCCCGTTACTGGGTAATGTAATGGGTCACGATAGTTTTAAATATAAAGAACTAGCGGACGTCACGCGGTTTCACCCGCGTAGTTCCCGTTCCCGTGGGAGTACGGGGATAAAATAAAACCTATGTTACTCGCAGATAATGTAGCTATCCATTGCTGAAAGAATTTTTCAAATCGGTCCAGTAGTTTTTATGTTTATTTGTTACATACAAAAATACAAATCTTTCCTCTTTATTATATTAGTATAGATAATTAATAAACCAGAAAATGTTCTCACATATCCTTTCTCATTAATGTAGTTACGGCCAACTTTAAAAGTGGTTAAAAATGCATGAGTTCCATACTAGCACTACCGCATAAGTTGCAATTTATGTCAGTATATTGGTTAAAGTGCACCTCACCGCGTGACGCATTCTCGTTAAATCGTTCCTGAATTTTCAGTGCACCGCAGTCCATTACTTTGTAACAAGGATCCGGGTTGCGGTGTGTTAAAAAAAGATGCTGAATTATACGCATAGTAGATTGGATTTTTGAGTAAAATTGGCTTAAAATTTCAGCAATGGAAATCATCAAAACGAAGAATGGGGAAGTATTTGGCTCCTATTGAGGAGCCAAATGCTTCTCCATTCTTCGTTTGACATGACATGTCGTTCAATGTATCGACATGTCAGTTTAAAATGAAGGACCGCAGTAGATTTTTAATTGAGATAATGCAGTATTTGTTACAAAAGCATTTATTCCTAAACTACGACCATAGTTTCTGTGATAATTGATTGGTATATAGGCACCTCTGATCACTGTGAGACAGACGACAGTAAAGCTTCCAATTCTGTACATTTTCTAGCTGGAAACTGCTGGTATCAGGTTTCAGGTTCGAAATTGTAAATTAATCATTTTCCGCTGCTTTACGACTTATCTTTAGTAGTCTGCTTAAAATGGTGTTAGTGTTATCTGACCATTTAAGTTCATAGTTTAGAGGGTATTTTGAAGGATTTTTGAAGTTTTTCGCTCACCTGACTTTTCA
Organism: Agrochola litura; assembly: GCA_949152395.1. Taxonomy (NCBI): domain Eukaryota; kingdom Metazoa; phylum Arthropoda; class Insecta; order Lepidoptera; family Noctuidae; genus Agrochola; species Agrochola litura. Next base: position 16,229,400 of record OX424492.1, on the reverse strand, counting down.
TAGGATCAGTATTAATTTGACACATGTATTGTCCTCTGTCTTCTTCTTGCACGTTCTTGATGTGAAGGTACCAGGTAGAGTGGTCGCTGTGGGAAACGGAGACCCGAGGGTTGTGGGTGATCACGTGCTCGTGGATGGCCTGGATCGCCTTCGTGTCTGCCTTCACCCAGCCCACCTGGAAAATTGAGGAGTTGAGAAGGTGGAATGACTGCTAAATTAATTTTGGCTTGAAAATGTCTTTGTGTTTGCAAGTTATTAATTAAATGGAATGTTAAAAATGTGTGAAATTTTTACTTATTACATTTTGTGAAGATAAAATTGTGTGTTACTTATTTTATTTTGCGGAATCAATAGATATATATTTTGTCACGGTTATAACATTCAGTCCACCTTTGTACCGCATCTTTACTTGCATAAAGTTTTGATAAATAAATAAATATGTAGATTGAATGTTTTATGAAATTTAATGAACATAGGATTTGGGGGAGCCCTTTGCTCAGCAGTGGGACAGTGTAGGCTAAAATAAAAATAAATCATGACCATAGAAGACAAAAAAAAATTAGGAAGCAAATTAAATGCCTCTTGGGCATCTTGCAAAAGCGCCACGCTAAGCAATCGGCCCAAACCTGCCTTTACCAACTTCTAAAAGCGAGGCCTCTTAACAACACTTCAAAAGTCATTGCGTTGAATAATGTAAATCAGTAAAGTAAATTAATTAAATAAGTACTTTAAGTAGGTTGTTCTTCCGTTTTAGCAGAGAGAGGAAGCTTACCAAAACAATGGAAAGACGTTTCCGACTCTCAGGAGTCTATTTGACCGTGCATTCGTTCAACATCGAGTGAAGAAAATCTTCGAAAAATTTACAAGATTTTTTCTTACCTATACAGTTTTTTTTAATCTACTTAATTTTTAGGTCAAGTCAAACATTAAAATAAGGAAAGGGTTCGCTTAAATTATACATAAACAAAACTTATTAATTACGCATGCGGCCAGGTAGCTAGCCTACATTTCTTTTTTTAAGATTGCGCCTTCTGCTGTGAACTGCTGAAAGTTTAAAAGTTTTGCGATCTTTGGATAAGGCAGAAGGCTGGATAGAAAAAACTTTGCTTGCTTATTATGTGAGATCTCCACGTAGCTGCAAACTGTGCCTGTGGTTAAACGTCTAATATATAAATATATTATTGAAGTGAAAACTTCTTTAGGCGCGTTGGGCATTTTTGAGATGGGACTAATCCATTGATTTCGTGACCTGTTACCGACACCGTGGAGTAAAAGACATCAATGCGTTGATTACCGCGGTGCGTGGAGTAAAAGACATCAACGCGTTGATTACCGCGGTGCCGATTTTTTTTCAAGTTTTCGCTTCTGTCGGCACTAGTTTTTTTTTTTTTTTTTTTGGGTGGGAAATTATCAAATAACTTCTCCCGCTCTGGGTGGAGCGGGAGGGCGTGTCAGACTCTTACTGACTAAAACCCACCCGTGTTCCTTCGGTTGCCCTGTTGCCGGGGGCCGCGATGTCCCTATCGGTTTTCTTCGAACCCCCGGGAGTGCCACTGTTTTTTTTATTAGGGATTTCAGGTTTTCTTATTGACTATAATTCTTAGAACCAATGCGGTTTGGGCTATTGCACTCAGTGTCAGTCAGCTTCAAAAAGACAGTTAATTTCGACCAAAATTAATTTAATTGTCTACTAGTTATGTTTCATAATACTGTATCGATGAGCACCCAATATAGTTTTGTGGCCTACACATTGATGCAATATTATGGAACAAAGATTGTAGACAATTAAATTAATTCTCGTCGAAGTATACTTCTTTTTGAGCCTGACTACTTATACGTCCGGCACTACCTGAGCAAAAAACTAAATCCATCTTACTGAATGACTACCTACTATATATACATTGTAACAGCGAATCAATTTTCACGCCTCCCCCTTAAGACCTAGGTCAAATATTTTTTGATATTCGGATAGCTCATGACCTAAAGAGGTGCCATAAAGAATACAAATAAAAATCTCGAATAATTAAAATGTTATGCAACAGCAGGAAATTTCGCGGTTATTCGCATTTTAAAAATAGTATGAGATATATTGGAAGTTCGTTCCGATACGAGAAAAACTGGCCAAGTGCGTGTCGGACTACGCACAATAAAGGGTTCCGTAGTTGAAATGAATTTATTTATCCCAAGAACAAACTTAACATTGTAGTTGAAAAACATGTTCTCCCATACATTCCAACTGCAAATCGTCGCTCGGCATCCAATACCGCGAATGTGACATTTTTTACGTTTTTTTTGTAATTGCAGTATCACTTATTTGAACGTGTAGAATCAAATAAAACAAAAATCAGATTTTTGTTAAAAAATTCACATTCGCGGTATTAATATAATAATAATGAAAATCTTCTTTAAACGAGCAATTTTTGTATATTTGCATATATAATCTGAATCTCGCAAACGGCTCCAAAAGTTTTTGTTAAATTTAGTATGCAGGGGGTTTCGGGAGCGATAAATCGATCTAGCTAGGTTTCATTTTTAGAAAAAGTCGTTAAACAAAAAAATGGTCATCCAGATATTTTTCTTTATTCAAGTAACAAGGACTCATTGTGTTAGTAAACTTATGAAATATGTTAACTTATTTTACTAGGTCACTTAGAAAGTTTTGCGACTAACAGTTATTGTCTATAGGATACTGGCTGGTTTTGATGTCAATTAAAACTATGACTATTTATTACAAAAAAACATAACATTTCAAAATCGAAATTCCCTTCACATTTTTTTACGAGCAAAATCAAAATTCTCTGTCTTACTGAAAACTGGATTTACAACGAGAACATTTTCGCGCGATGATTTTATACCATTTCAAATGTCGACTAAAACCAGAAGAATCGTTTGAAAGACTTCGAATGGTGTTCATAGAAAAAAGCCCTTCTAAAGCGACTGTTTTCCGCTGGTTCAACGAATTTATGGGTGGTCGAGTAATTTTGGCGGACAAAGAAAGAAGTGGCCGCCCTATGACGGTTGTTACGTAACAAAACGTGCTGGCTGTGAAAAATTTAATTCAAGAGAATAGGCGAATTACATATGAAGAGGTTCAACATATACTGCCGATTGGATCGGGAAGTGTGCATGAAATTCTACACAGGCATCTTCGGTTAAGGAAGATAGTTTCACGCTGGTACCGTAAAATCTAACGCAGGCTCAGAAGAAGGTTCGGGTAATAGAATGGTGCCGAGACATGATAGCAAAATTTGTAGCAGGCTCGTCTCGACGCGTTTAAGATATCATTAGGTACGGGTGATGAATCTTGGATTTATCAATATGATCCAGAAATGAAGCGTCAGTCGACCGTGTGGCTGTTTCAAAATGAACCAACGCCTACTAAAGTGAAGCTAGCCAGAAGTGCAGGCAAAATTTTGATCGCAAGTTTTTTTTTTGCCGGATTATCTGGTGTCAGTACCCTGACGAGATCAAAGGAGCATCAATGCTGAATGGTATGTTACCAAATGTTTGCCAGAAGTTTTTACTACTGCAAGCAGCAAGCGACCGAACACTGGCCTCCGTGGGCTACTGCTTCACCACGACAACGCGCTGGCTCACTCGGCGCTCAAAACAAGGGACTTTCTGGACAGCACACCGGTCAAATTTTTCATCCTCCTTACAGTCCCGATTTGGCTCCGTGTGACTTTTTCTTGTTCCCCAAAATAAAAAAGCAACTCAAAGGAAAACAGTTTTCATCACCAGAAGATGCACTGGCTGCATTTGAGAAGGAGATTGGAGAGGTGTCTGATGCGGACTGGAAAATGTGTTATGAAAATTGGTTTAGACGTATAAAACTGTGTATAGACGCCAATGGAGAGTTCTTTGAAAAGATATAATAAAAAAAATTATAACCTGTAGTATATTTTTTTCTAGTATCACAAAACTTTCTGAGTGCCCACGTAATCTAGTTTAAATTTATTTCACCCCATGGGAGATGGCACTGCAGTGATTGATGTACCTACATGCAATCCAGCCTGCTAGCGATCTTTTTTAGGATATTGTTGGAGCTGGCCCGTACTCTGCGCACCAGTGATTGTTGCGTAAAAGCAATGAATATGTGCGTCCGCGAACATTCCCGATGCGCTACAAAAACGGGGCAGCCCCACCAATACCCTGAAAGCGTTGTTGTATTGGACACGAAGGGCGTTGCACGACCTTTAGGTATATCTAGCCCACAGGCTGCACGTGTAAAACGTTGTACAATAAGCTCGAAACAGAGTAAATTTGACTTTTTAAGTGAGCAGCGTGCAAACCTGCGAGCCAGCATGTTTGCCCTTACCGACAACGCCTTTCGTTCCAACTCAATATCGAGTCCGTCATTGAGGTCAGGGGTCAATATATGACCAAGATATTTAAACGTAAATACTCTTTGTGGTGGAGTCCCATTGAGTAATACAGGTGGTACATAACCCTGTCTACCCCCCCAGCCTCAAAATCTATGATCTCCGACTTATTGGAGTTATACATCAAACCGTGTGTTTTGGCAGACTGCTCACAGTTGGCGACCAATTACTTTCTGAGACCACAGATTGACGCGCTCAGAAGCACCATATCATGTGCATAGCTAATATTATTTACACAAATACCATATATATAGCAACCCACTCTGGTGCTGCTGAGCTCGCCAATCCTGCCTCACCCCGCATTCCAACCTGTATGGCCTGGAAAAAGTTCCAGCCCATCGTACACTATTGATCTGGTTACCATACCACTATTTAAAGATGTGTATAAGCTTCGTTGGCAACCTATCCTTCTCCATCTTTCTCCACAATACTTCATAAGCAACCAGATCAGAAGCCTTGAATAAATCGAGGAAGCTAGCATAAATCGGCGTTCCACGCTGTGTATAGTAAGTATGTGATAGTATGCTTAAGACACAACACTGCACTTTCTGTTGACAAACCACGCCGAAACCCGAATTGATTGTCATGAACATTTACAGTTTTATTTATTTGTGTATTAAGCAAACGGTCAAACACTTTTGATATTTTGATATTATAGTAGCTAGAGAGATGGGCTATTGGATGCCGAGCGACGAAATGTAAATTTGTACGCACAATATTGAGAGATTTACCATGTTATTTTAAGACCCATAGACTTCTTATAGGTTTTCCTGTAATCTTTGAGTAAAGAGCCATATTGTATATTTTTTTCAAAATTTTTGGTCCAGTCGTTTCGGAGATAAGGGGGGGGGAATGGTCAATTTTCATTGAATTTATTAAATATCTTTAATAGTATTTATTTTAAAATTATATAAAAAATATATTTAAGATCCTCGCAACAAGCCCTTTCATTTGATATGTCACACGGTACTGTTAGCAAAACTTTTTTTTTTAATTTTCTTGTTTGCGCCCCAAAAGTGACCCCTATATTCAAAATTAATTAATTTACGTTACTCATTCGTGTTTGGGTCACAAAAATACATTTGTGTACCAAATTTCAACTTAATCGGTCCATTAGATTCGGAGTAAATTGGCTGTGACAGACGGACAGACAGACAGACAGACAGACAGACAGACAGACAGACACACGAGTGATCCTATAAGGGTTCCGTTTTTTCCTTTTGAGGTACGGAACCCTAAAAAAGGACAAGCTTTAAATATAATAAAAGTCTAATAATTTTTGGTGAAAACTAAATCTAAACACAGCTATTTATGATGCGGTTTAGACAATCCAGCTCTCTATCGCGGTTCATCGCTAATCCCGAATAGCTAAACTTTTCAACTTCATAATTTTACTGTTGCTAGTAGTTTATTCGGCCTAAAACTGACTAGCTTATTCAAGTTAACTAACATAATTAATATTCAGCCTCTCGACTTTATTATATAGTTGTCGGAGGGACGGCGCAAGCTTTTTGTCTACGGACTATTAATATAATAGATTCGAGGTAATAAAGGCGTATTTGGTATTTAAACGTGAATTACTTATTCAGTTCGCTATAGTAATATACCTGTAGGCTGGAGCTGAAATTCAGTGAAGTTACAATCCGATATTATGATTTTGGGTTGAAATAATTTGGTTTACTCTAGGGAGTAGCCAGTTGTATGAGCTGATGTTCGGTAAGGTGAATAAAATCTTTTTGGAGTAAAGATTTCGCAGAATATCGTTTGTTATGGTACAATCTACTCGCTCTGAATTGTGGATTACATCTGTAATCCCCAAAGGAGTAAACATAGGTGAGCAGGTACACCCACATTTTGCTAGGTAGGATGTTAGAAGTCTCATTGAGACTCCCAGATCAGAATAGAGAGATTAAATATCTCTAAGGCCCCGTTGCACCACAAATCATTAAAAACATTTAACGCTACTCGAAACGCAGGTGTGCTATAGGTAACGCCCGGGTGTCACCACTGTGTGGATCGCCCGGAGGACACGGTGGAGCATACTATAATGCTCGCGAAGGAGGAGGCGGAACGCGTGAGGTAGAGGCAAATGAGGCGTAATGTTACATACAAATAATTAGAGAAGACTTTAAAAAAAATACAATAGACGTTGTTATATTTAGTAACCTGTTCCGCTTAACTATTCCTAAAGAGCCATAAAAAACCCTGTAAGAAATCGACACATGGTTCACCTCTCAACGAGGCATCCTCAGGATGACGATTGACCCGTCGCGAACCCGAATACGGCATGTTGCCACACCGAGCGCTGGTCGCAGAGTCTTTGTTTGGACTCTGCGACCAGCGTCTATTGTATTTTATAATGGATTTCCGCAAGGTCACGCCTGAATCGATTAACTAGAATATACTTACGCGAAAGTTGCCCAGGTTCACAACTATGCATTCGAAGGTTGCGTCCCTCCCGATAGGCACCGTCAAGTTCGTGATGGGCTCGCCAAACTCTGGTACCTCGATACCTCCTGACAACAAACAGAATAAAAATCATTAAACTTGAGAAAGATACGAACAGTAAAGCTGAAAATATCATTTTTCCGAAACGAATTTGTTCATTGGCTTTCGAACGAAATGAGCTACGTTCTGGAAATGTGTTTATTTATTCTGCGTAAATCCTATAACTAGGACAATATTATACAATACAAAGACAAATGAAAAGACTGACAATACTAATGCATAAGAGTATTTTGGATCTATCAAAATAAGTCAAAAGCATCGAAATAAAAAAATAAAAATATAAACAAACTATCCAGGGTGGCAGGGTTTATTAGTATTACCATGGATTCAGTTCATGATTCTGAACCATGCATTAAAATTTCTCGGCAGTTATTAAACAAAAATCTGTTCTATGAAACAGCAGATTTTTTTTTAAATAACCGACGAAAAATTTCAAGGAAGGGGTTTCAGAATCATGTACTGAACCCATGGTAATAGTTTTCGCGTCGAAATCCCTGCCACCCTGTACAGTACTGACGGACCGACTATGGATTCTGTTCTGCCAATCTTTGACTAGCTATTAGTGACTAAGCTATTGAATATATTTGATTGAATTTTCGTATGCAGACTGGGATCGGCATTAGATACACGCAGTTTAATTTGTTGTCGTATTGTCGTCCTTTTACTCATAAAGCGTAAGCATTGATCTCAGAGAAAACTTTGAAAGACATTAACTCTTAGTCTTAGAAACTTTACCCGTTTCTATGCTAAACGATCTCACCTATATACAACAAGGCCACATACCACAGACCAAGTCTGATGGTCTGTAACCACCCTTAAATATGATCACACCGTTTTGATACATGCTGTATATAATCACCACTCAGAGAAAACTTTAAAAGATTCTTAGAAACTTTACCTGTTTCTATGCTAAACTATCTCACCTGCATATACCAAGTCCTACTCTAGTTACCTGCAAAAACAAAGGTATCGCGCTATAGTGCCTAACTGATGAGTGTGACGTCAGCATTAGTTAATGTATGTAGACGGCTTAACGGACGTCACACAAAGTTGCCCACGATACTGTCGCCAGCAGTTGCACCTAGCTAGGACCTTGTGCAACAAAGTGTCAAGTAATCACTTCAACTTGTGAAAGAACCACATCAACTTGAAGAAAATCGTAAATCCTATAATTATCAACAATCAACACTATTTCTATGTCCTATTTTAGTAACATCTTGTATATAAAACTTCAAAAGAAATCGACTCTTAGAAGCTGTACCCGTTTCTATACTAAACTATCTCACCCATATAGAACAAGGCCACATACCACATACAAAGTCTTACCCTAGTTACCTGCAAAAACAAAAGCATCGCGCCATCGTGCCTAACTGATGAGTGTGACGTCAGCATTAGTTAGCGCGGGTATGTAGGCGGCTTATCGGACGTCGCACAAAGTTGCGCACGGTACTGTCGCCAGCAGTTGCACCTCGCTAGGACCTTATGCAACAAAGTGTCAACTAACCACTTCAACTTGTACCGTTATTCGCGGTTCAACTTCTGAAATGTGAAGTGACACGAATAACTTTGCCAAGTGATAGTAACTATGTAGACCGCTTGCGCTCGCGATCTTGTTTGGGACTATTGCGCCGACATGAATTCATGTATGAATTTTGATTGTTTGTAGGCATGTAATTTGTCAACATTGTAGCTCATCATTACTGTCGTCTTTTTAAGTGTTCGCTATTTAATTAGTTTTGTTGTATGTCTATGAATAAACCTAGGTTAGAGTGGCTTATTTTTAAAGAATAAATATATGTTTGTTCCGACACTTATAATATACAGGAAAAATATTTTTTAGGTAATTTCATCAAACACACACTTGGTCTTCATGCCGTTTATAATATTATCGCATTATAGCAAAGATCGCACTGACGTAATATAAATCTTAAAACCAAACTAAAAGCACGCTAGTTCGAAGATTATTTTGTTACACACACTGATAATTTTGTCACGAGAATAGCAAAATATTCGGGATCGAAATAGGGCGCACCGGATCATCAAAACCTATTTTGTCACGGTCGAAGGATCCCATCTCGAACCCAAACTAATACTCCTACATTCTTTCATCAAGAAAATTCATGTGCAAAATGTGTTCTAAAATATCATAAACCCCAAATTATTAATGTTATGTCACACAGTTTTAAGGCCCGCATAATTTAACATACTATAAACATAAACAAAATTCAACTGTAGTGCAACTTTAGTGGGCAAGTTTCACACGTTTTGCAAATAGCCATGAGCCCTAAGTGAGAAAATTGCAGTTTTGCCAGAGATACCGTGCGTTAGAGGGAACTAAAACCGATGTTTTGTCACCTTAACGAGCGCCTAGAGGCGGCAAAGTGTGAAAGCTCGCCTATCAACATTCAAAACATCATTTTGCTTTTTCCATTCCTTATGTTATACTTAGTTTGCGAAACCAGCTAAAGACTTCTAGTGAAAATACCTCAAGCTTTAAAAGATTGATCGTAATAATAACAACACTTTTATGAAAATCAGATTGCGTAAAATATTTTAAACAAACTTTATTTCAGCTTCAGCGTCCTCATTCATCGTTTGCTTTTAAAACTACAGAAGTTTTCCTATAGTTTGACCAATTTCTTGAGAAGGAAGGCAAAAAGTGTATGAGTAAAAAAAGTCTTACTTTTAAAGAACATTTCTCTGTATAACGACAACTATGGCGAGATGTAACGTTACCGAATGGTCTCGTGGAAGGCAGTAAAAACTGCCATTTTGCAACGACAGCGTCCACAATATCGTCACAGACTGGGACGCAGTAAAATGTTTACAAAATATCCTGCTTTTGTTGTGGGTGCCACTAGAAGTGTTGGATATTGCTTTTGTATTACCGTTTTAGCGTAAACTCAGTCGGCCATTTTCCTGCAGCTGCGGTAATCGCTCTATTTTCGTGAACACTTGTACACTCGTTTGTTGGAAATCTCTATTCATGATTCGCGTAACATAAGATACGTGAAATAAATCTCTGGTGACTTGATTTAGGTAATATTTAACGGATATTTATCATATTATCTAAAATCTAGTAATAGGTAAGTTATGGATATTAATATAATGGACGCTATGGATGAAAGTTTTTTACGTAATTAGGGTAGTTGTTTTCTTTTCACGTAATAGGTGAACTAACAAACTGCCATTAACCATAACAATAAAAAATATAATTTTAGGTCAAAATATTTAAACATATGCAGGTACAGCCACGGGATACAGCTAGTTTATAAAAATAAATTACCTACATTTCTCTCATACAAAATCAGTGATAATACCAAAAGTTTAGAAAGGTTATACATTCCTAATAATATAACAGAATTCTAATATAACTTCACAAACTTATTAATAATGATTAGTGCCCAAGTTTTCTCCAAACTCCAATCTTTTCTGACACTTAAGAGAGACTAATCGAATTAATATTTTCTCTAATTTTATTACAGTGAGACTTATCTAAAGCTTATAATACACGGTTCACTTATGCCTTGCAAATTGGATGACTCAACCAAATTGGAACGTGTTAAATTAAAGTTTATCATTCGTTGTGCGCTTTTATCATTTATATCGTGACGATATTATCGTGGACGATGACCTTCATAAAATGTATAGAAATACGTGCACGTTATAACGTTATCGCGGACGGAAATTTAAAAGCGTCTTCATTGTATTTCAATACATTTTTTTCCCTGTGTTATCTTGATGCCGCGCCGTGACATGGACGTGGTCCTTGGGTCACGTAAGAAAATTAAAATAAGCGCACAATGTTATCTCAATCTACAATTTCTGCATCATTTAATTAAAGTCAATCAATTTGGTTTAACCTTCTAATATTGTCATTATTAGTTATTACATTTGTTAGATATTAATAACATTATGTAGTGTAGCGATGGGATTATGTGTTAATATCAGACATCAGGCATTTGTGTCTCGCAGATAATCGAAGCTAACACATTGATTAAGGATAATGAGATTTCCGTATGATATTTAATTAAAAGTATGTTATCCGGGTTGGTAGAACGAAAAATATGATAATTATTGATATTATGTCGGAGAAGAATGTATTGTTACTGGGAACTGAAGTCTGAAAATAGATATTAGATAATCTTTATTGTGGAGATAAATTATTTTAAATTATATTTATTTCTGTAAATTGAGGGGCTCGTGGCTAAATATTAACAGCCGCACGGGTCGAACGAACAAGTTAAGCTACGCTTGCCGCGGTCAGTCCGTGGATGGTTGATCATCTTTACATACCGAGTCTCCTCCATGCCTCGGAAAGCCGATGTCCCGGCTGTCATTTCGTAGATCTTTGACAGTCGTTACGGGTAGTCAGAAGCCCAAAAGTCTGACAACCAGTCTTATCTTGGGGTATCGTGTTACCCAGTAACTGGGTTGTGGAGGTCAGATAGGCAGTCGCTCCATGTAAAATACTGATATTCAGCTGCATCCAGTTAGACTGGAAATTGATTAATAAAACAACTTATGTTTTAAAACTAGATTGGTTCGGTGTTTCCTATCTGACAACTCTGAGAAGAACAACCAAAATAGTTTCGGTTCAGTTTCGGTTTTTCTAGTCTTTTCTATTCTCTCAGGTAATTTCACTAGTAATTATATGTATATAGCTTCTTCTTAATGAAGGGTTGATAATTGCTACGCATAATTATTCACTACGATACAGAAGGGGTACCTAAACCTAAACCATGTGAAGAAGCTTCTGCCACAGCGATATTGACAAAGGTACAATGGGGAAACCTGATTGGGTATTGTTGCCTGGTTTCTAGTTTTAGATTAATTAATTAATTTATTCATCTTTAATTCAGGTACGTTACCCATATTTGTTAGTATTACTTAAACTATGTTAGTGTAATTAATTAAGACAAACATAAACAATTAGAAACAATAATAATAATACAACACAACTTATAGCACCACTATATATATTATGAATCTAAATATATAAAAGCGAAAGGTCATACGAAACTTGGCACGAATATTTATCTAAGTAAATTATAAACCACTAGTTTAGAAAAACTAAAAATGGCAAAGTATAAAATGATAAATATTCGTGCAAAGTTTTAAGTTTATTAACTCAAGGAATAAGATTTTTCATACAAACAAAATTCTCCCTTTTTATCCCCTTAAAGGTCGAATTTCCAAAAATCCGTTCTTAGCGGACGTCTACTAACTATGAACTACCTCCCTACCAAATTTCATCTTTACGGCTGCTAGATAACGGCCGCCAAATAACGGCCCCCATATAACAGCCGCCACATAACGGCTGCAACAAAACGGTCGCCACATAGCGGCCGCCATATTGCGACCGCCACATAACGTCGGCAACACAACGGCCGCCACATAGCGGCCGCCACATTGCGATCGCCACATTACGGCCACCACTTTAAGGCCGCCAAATTGCGGCCGCCACATAACGATCGCCACATAACGGCCGCTAGATAACGGCCACCAAATAATGGCCGCCATATAACAGCCGCCACATAGCAGCCGGCAAATAACGGTCTCCACATAGCGGCCGCCAAATAACGGCCTCCACATAGCGGTCGACACATAACCGCGGTAACACAACGGCCGCCACATAGCGGCCGCCACTTTACGGTCGCCAAATTGCGGCCGCCATTTTACGGCCGCCAAATTGCGGCCGTCACATAACGGCCGCCACATAACGGCGGCAACACAACGGCCGCCACATAGCGGCCGCCACATTACGGCTGCCACTTTACGGCCGCCAAATTGCGGCCGCCACATAACGGCCGCTAGATAACGGCCACCAAATAACGGCCGCCATATAACAGCCGCCACATAGCAGCCGGTAAATAACGGCCTCCACATAGCGGTCGACACATAACCGCGGCAACACAACGGTCGCCACATAGCGGCCGCCACTTTACGGTCGCCAAATTGCGGCCGCCATTTTACGGCCGCCAAATTGCGGCCGTCACATAACGGCCGCCACATAACGGCGGCAACACAACGGCCGCCACATAGCGGCCGCCACATTGCGACCGCCACATTACGGCTGCCACTTTACGGCCGCCAAATTGCGGCCGCCACATAACGGCCGCCAAATTGCGGCCGCCACATAACGGCCGCCACATAGCGGCCGCCAAATTGCGACCGCCACATTACGGCCGACACTTTACAGCCGTCAAATTGCGGCCGCCACATAACGGCCGCCACTTTACGGCCGCCAAATTGTGGCCACCACATAACGGCTGCCACATAACGGCCGCAATATAACGGCCGCAACACAACGGCCGCTACATAGCGGCCGAAACAACTGCTGCCAAATAACGGCCGCTACATGAAAATGATGGGCAGTGACTTCACGGAGCCAAAAAAACATAGGTACCACAACAACCATATTATCATTAGCTATTTGCGACGTTACCAACATTCGCATCAACTGACCAATCTTCACATAAAAACAAGATTTTCAGACGGGATGCAAATTGGGTTTTATTTTTGCCTCATTTTCTCAAATTATGGTCTCCTTGGTACGTGTGACGCTACTGGTTTCTGAAAATTGTGTTTTCGGTATCTAAAATTGTTCGTAAAACGATGAGGCAAAATTTTGGTCATGGGCTCGCCAACCAATTAATTTGAATTTGGAATTCTAAATGAAAGCAGTGCGCGCGTGCGGTATCTTTTCGGTTTACCGACCAGTGAGGGAACATAAGCAGTACCGAAACGGTACAGAATCGGTACCGAAACGATACCGTACCGACCAATGACGAAAGGGCCTAACGAGACTGTCCTTAACTTTTTGAAACATGTTGATCTGCATTCACAGATTTCTTAAAAATTGCCAATTTTCCCAAAAACTTTTCCAAAAACTATATCGAGCCAACTGAGGTTTGAGTACAAGAATATCTGTCTGTATGTTAACTTTTCATGCCTAAACCACAATCAAATTCCAAATTCGAATTGGATTTCCATCAAATTTGCAGGGGATAAACTGCATCCTAGGGTAGGACATAGGCTACTTTTTGTCTCAAAAATAATCCAAAAGGAGGTGATATATATTATTATATAGATAACTAGCTTTTGCCCGCGGCTTCGCCCGCGTGGATGTCGGAAAATATCCCACTGGAACGTGCTACCGGGATTCAGAGTATCCTATGTCCTAACCCAGGTCATGGCCTATCCTATGCCTTTCATCTAGAAATCCGTTCAGTCGTTACGTCATGAAAAGGTAACAGGCTGATATTAAATCTGTTTTAGGGTTCCGTACCTAAAAATTTAAACATTAAAGGATGACTTCATTGTCTGTCAAGACCCTTTTCTCAGGAACGCGTGGAGGCATCAATTTATATCAATAGATATTAAAAACTTAGATCTACGGTCTCTTGGAAGTGTAACGAAAATCAAACTTCCAAGTCAACGCAATAATGGGCACGCCACAACTGTGGCGATAAGTTCCCTCATTAAGGAATGGTAGAGAGGTGCCACGGCGTCCTCACCTTCCACCTGACGCAGGTTCTCACCGGACACGGTTGTTTCGGGTTCCTGTTCAGGATAAGGCGGGAGAAAACAATGGTGACACCCGGGCGCAGCATACGGTTTAGGTCTGCCCGGCTTGGGCAGAGCAGCCGTGTACTCGTGGAGGCGATCGGCGGTGGTGATCTCTCGCGTCTGGCCCTGGTCCAGACTATGGTAGAGAGCGAGATGGCATGGCAGGCCATCACCTCCTTCTGCGAAGCAGTAATGCTCACGAAAGAGGAGGCATCATAATAGCATAGTACCAGAAGGAGACACCCTGGGCATCGGGAATCGTAGGCCGATTCCCGGCCACCGTAGGCGCGGGCTTGCGGACGGTGAGCAATGGGTAGCTCACCGTCCGATAAGGACCAGGCCCGGGTCGACGGCGGGTTGTGTTCCACGCGCGCCTCAAAGAGATGTCAGCGGAACTGACGGGGTCCGATAGGGCCGATGCCTGCCGGTTGCGGGTTGCGGTTATTGTCCAAAAGGGTTACCGTGGCCCCAGGCAATATAGGCAACTGAAAGAACACGGGTGGGTTTTAGTCAGTAAGAGTCTGACACGCCTTCCCGCTCCACCCAGAGCGGGAGAAGTTATTTGATAATTTCCCAACCAAAAAAAAAGTTAACGAAATAAAAATACGGCCATTTGTGCCGCATATTTTGACACTCGCAAATAAACCAGTCTATTTGGTACTTCCCGTTGGTCCAGCAGCATGAAGTTTGTCGAGAAGTAAGGTCAAGTAAAGAGGAAAATCCGAAAATTGGTAATTTATAGTTCTATAATGAACGGCAAAGTTAAGTTTTTTCTGCAATCTGGGGTTAAAAACTCATAGGCCGTGTCTTGGAGTAACAAACCTCAGTTGGCCCAATATAGTTTTTTGGTTCTAGTAATAAATGAGAAATAGGATAGACCGGCATCAAAAAAGATTTGTGAAAATTGGCCATTTTCTTGCTGACTGTACAATTTTTTTCAAAATCTGTGAATGCAGATCAAAATGTTTCAAAAAGTTAAGGACAGTCTCCTAAGACTGTTTTCTGGTAGCGACAACTGTTAAGGTACAGTGCCGATTAAAAGTCCATGAGCAATCTCACAAAGCAATAGACTGACGCTTCGGTTTGACTTACGACCTTCTTCTATAAGTTGTTACAATACTGTAGACACGCACATTACACACACACACTCACTTTGTCTGCAACCAATGACTAGTTCGATAATCATCATTCGTTTTTAGTTTCATTCGTCTTGTTCACATAAATATTAAAGTTTAGCAGGTAGACCACAAAAAACTAAGTAAATTATTTCGATTTCTGTGGGGTAGATGCAGTTTGTTACAAGTATTCAATTAATAGAACTTTGTTGGTTCGTGCCGTGATAATATTGGTGACGAGCATTTAGCGCAGTGTTGTGGTTATTATTATCAAAAAGCAGGCATAAAATATATTGAAGAGATCAGATCAGATCAGAGAATATTATTGCGCTGCGTAAAAGTGAAGTGAATATCTAATAAAACCGGACTAAGTGTGAGTGTTATCATTTATATATTTCATATTTTACTAAACATAAATCTTAATCAAGGGTATTGTTGATAGAACAGAGGTATTGCTGAGACAGAAGATGCCTTTAAAGTTTTAAATTCATTGTGAGGTTTAATTCGATTAGTGAATAATAAATAATTAGGTATTATGTGTAATAAAAACAATGATTTTCTTTGTTCTAGAGAAATACTGTGACGGTTAAGAGATATGAGGAAGGGGCTTATTATCGAGTAGCAGCGACGTCAAATGGTGAATGAAACAAATGGTTTCATACCAACGAGATATTTTGCTGAATTATTAAAAACACGTCATTATGAACCGTTCGCCGTGCACTCTGAAGGCTTGCATCACTGAAGACCAGCTAGAAAACCGTTTTTGACCTTAAAATATTGACCGTGCCAACTTAATAAACAACAGATTCGTTATTGCATGAATTTATGGTAACGAATTTTTTAAGCACGTTTCAATAGGGTGTTTGTCGTATTTCTTGCAGATATACCGAAATTGTTTAGTATTATTTTAGTAATAGTATTATTTTAGGATTAAAATTTGAGGTTTAGTTTCAATCTTCTTTTCGTAAAGAAAATGAATACTTAAGCTATAACCTCAATACCAACCAATATTTACTAAAGCCAAATAAAGTTTAAAATAATTAATATGAACAACTGCCTTTAACCTTAAAATCAACAATTTTGTCAGTAGATTTTTTTACATTTTAAGTAGTCTAATATTCTTATTTATTGCTTAATTACTTAGACCATGATCAAAGCTTTATATTTATGGTGCAAAAAAATCCATTTAAAATTTAAAACATTTCAAAATTTAAATATGTCAAAATAATACAAATTGCTTCTAAGTTTCTAGACATCTATTTCACATATTATTCAGGTGAAGTAATGATAAATAATTGTAGCTATAACTATACTTAAGTAAAATAAACATAACGAATAAATATTATTTATTTTTTATTATAACATATCACGCATTTTTTATTCTAAACCCTTTATTGCAATAACAACATTAATAAACAGGCAGGATATTTAAAAATATTATTATTGCAAACAAAAATAATAATATTTGCAAAAACAGCGCTGTGATTTACGAGATTAGAACCTTAGCCATCTTGAATCTAAGACCAACGCTTAACGCCTTCTGCTATCTGCACATATAATTTACTTTCGAATTTTAGCAATGCGATACACTGGCCAAGGTCACGCGTACGAGTATGATGCGTGCTAACAAAAGTTATGGAAATATAAGTGCGGCGCCCGCGAACCGTGACGATACGATAGTGTGTAGTGCGAAACTGCGTTCTCTGTGGTGTGTGTACGGCACTCACACCACAGACGTCTGACTGCTTACACATACAAATGTACGGACTATACCGCGTGTTCACAGCAATACGACTCTTAGCGTGCTCATGCACTTTTGAGCGCTTACTGTACCTTATTGCTCCATCTCAAAATCCACCCTGTATATGCTATGATTGACTGCTTAGTTCCATAAAGGTGATGATAATTTTTTAAAAGGTTAAATCCGTAACTATCTGCAATATTCTAACCTTTTGGCCAGCCTTTTTACAATTTGCGGTATGAAAGTTTTCTCGCCAAACTTCATGCTGCTAGGACAACGGGAAGTACCATAAAGGCTTTGTTTTATTTGCGAGTGTCAATATAAATATGCGGTATAATTTAATGACCGTATTTTTTTTTGCATTGACTTGGAAGGTTGGTTTTCTTTACAGCTCCAAGGGACCGTAGATCTATGTTTTTGATATCGATTTCAACTTGATGCCTCCAGGCGTTTCTGAGAAGAAGGGTATTGACAGACAACGAAGTTATCCTTTAACGGTTTCAATTTTGCATTTTGAGTACAGATTTATTATCTGCCTGTTACCTTTTAATACCGTAATGGCTGAACGTAAATACGTTAATAATAATCTGGCTTAGAACATAGGATACTCTGAATTCCGGTAGCATGTTTCTGTGGGTTATTTTGCGACATCCACGCGGGTGAAGCCGCGGGCAAAAGCTAGTAAATATATATTAGCAACACTATATATATTATGTTAAGCCATCTTCTGGGGACCCCTGGCAACGATACATGCACTGCGCATAGGTACCCCATCAGTTGGCTTTCAGTCCAAATTTCGCACCCTCACGCCGCTAACCGCCGCAGGAGATGCCCTGAGCGTCGGGAATCCCAGGCCGATTGCCGGCCACCGTAGGCGCGGGCTTGCGGACGGTGAGCAATGGGTAGCTTGCCGTCCGATAAGGACGGGAGGGTCGTAGCAAAGTCCGAAAGGGATACCGTGGCCCCTGGCAACATACATGCAACTGAAGGAACATGGGTGGGTTTTAGTCAGTAAGAGTCTGTGACACGCTCCGCCCAGAGCGGGAGAAGTTATTTGATAATTTCCCAGCATAAAAAAAAGGTGGCCTTTAGTCAGACTAGCAACAAAGCTCAGGATACTATTGTCGCTGTCTCGCATCTGGCGCAATAGTGACGCGGTACTTTTACGCATGATCGCAAAGATAGAGGATAATGAAGACATCCGTATATTGCTTTTATCGCGTAACCATTGGACATTTCTATTGTCAGTGTTTTTTTGAAGTGAAAACTTCTTTAGGCGCGTTGGGCATTTTCGAGATGGGAAAAAATAATTGAAGTCGCGACACCTCACTCATTTTTGTAAACGCGATTATGCTCTTTATTTATATTACGTTGCGGATCAATGTTCTATGCAAGTATTTTTACTTTAAAGGTTTTGGAAGTATTTTTTTAAATTGAACAAGTTTTCACTTCTGTCGGCACTCCCGGAGTGCCACAATTTTTTTTGTGGAATTTCTCAGTAGCAGCCCTTAGTTTCGATTTGTGACCGGTTAATGACAATAGGCCTGCTCCCTATTTTATGGGACTTAAACATAACTGGCGAAATGTGGGTGCGCTATAGGTTTACCTCTGCCTAACCCTTCGAGGATTACAGGCGTGATGTTTTGTTATGTTATTTTTATTGTTTTTACTTAGATGAAATCCGTCATATTTCGTTTAAAACATATTTCACAGTAACATTAGGTATAGTTGTATCATATTTCACCTACCAACATTTATGCACATAGTCAACATTAAATACGATGTTTATCACAATTTTACGTACAAATTTTCAACATCGCAATATCAACGGTGATACGTTCATAAATTCAATGAAATTACCCATCTTTCTGCGCTTCAAAGACGCCATATATTTTCCAGTGGAGACAGCGCCTTGCCATGTGGACCATCACGCGAATGATAAATCAGTATGGCTCGCAATATCTACTGAAATATCGCGTCGAATACCTATTTAAAGTAGGGCTTTTATAGCGTTTTGAGAAGTAAAGATTTCAGGCTGAACGTAAATATCTGGATCTCTTCAATGCGCATCACAAGCCAATAGATCCGTGAAGATTTGTTATTCTACATTATTATCTTAACGAAAGTAACTACCTTTTTTTTTTTTTTTTTTTTTTTTTGGGTGGGAAATTATCAAATAACTTCTCCCGCTCTGGGTGGAGCGGGAGGGCGTGTCAGACTCTTACTGACTAAAACCCACCCGTGTTCCTTCCTATGCCATGTTGCCGGGGGCCACGATTTCCCTATCGGTTTTCTTCGAACCCCCGGCATTGGCATTGGCCCTAGCGGACCCCGTCAATTCTGCTGACATCTCTTTGAGGCGCGCGTGGAACACAACGCGCCGTCGACCCGGGCTTGGTCCTTATCGGACGGCGAGCTACCCATTGCTCACCGTCCGCAAGCCCGCGCCTACGGTGGCCGGAAATCTTCCTGCGATTCCCGACGCCCAGGGCGTCTCCTGCTGCGGCGGTTAGGGGCGCGAGGGCGCGAAATTTGCCTCTCCCTCACGCGCTCCGTCTCCTCCTTCGCGAGAATTACTGCTTCGCAGAAAGAGGTGACGGCCTCCCATTTCCTCTCGCTCCGTAGCATGGCCCGAATCAGGGCCGGACGCGAGAGATCACCGCCGCCGATCGCATCCACGAGGACACGGCGATGCCCTGCCCAAGCCGGGCAGACCTCCACCGTATGCTCCACCGTGTCCTCCGGGCGATCCACACAGTGACGACACCCGGGCGTTTCCTCCCGCTTTATCCTGAACAGGTACCTCCCGAAACTGCCGTGTCCGGTGAGTACCTGCGTCAGGCGGAAGGTGAGGACGCCGTGGCGCCTCTCTAGCCACTCCTCAAAGAGGGGTCTTATCGCCTCAATTGTGGCGTGCCCAGCGCTGGGTTGCGACAATCGCAGTCTCCATTCCGCCATGAGATCCCGCCGGAGCTCTGTCCGCTGTGCCGCGACTTCTTGCGGCATCGGAGTTAAGCCCCGGCGCTTCGCCTCCTCGCGCCACTCCCAAATGTGCGCGAGGACCTTTGCCTCCAGATCCCATGGCGGTACTCCGGCAAGGAGGCTCGCCGCCTCGCAGGAGACCGTGCGGTATCCTCGGGCCAGCCGGATGGCCATGACCCTTTGGGACGCGTTCAGCCGGCGGCCTGGCTGCCGCCTCAATGAAGGCGCCCACACCGGCGCCCCGTAAAGGGCCATGGACCGCACGATCCCCGCGTAGAGCCTTCGGCAGGAGGCGTTTGGGCCTCCCAGATTGGGCAGGAGCCGCTTCAAGGCAGCCCCGGCCCGGTCCAGTCTGGGAGCCAAACGTCGGAAATGCTCCACAAAGTTCCACCGGCTATCGAGGACGAGTCCCAGATATTTCATCGTCGACTCGACGCCGATGTGAACCCCTCCCGCCAATACCTGGGAACCCGACGGTGGCGCACTACGAGGACCATAGAAACCCATGGCCTCGGACTTGTGCAGGGCCACCTCGAGTCCCAGCTGCCGGATTCTGTCGACGATTGTCGCAACCCCGCGTGTCGCTAAGTCGGCCGCCGCCTGGTACGACCTCCCCTGCGCCAGGACCAGCGTGTCGTCAGCGTAACAAACGACGCTGACGCCAGTAGAGAGGTCGGCGCGCAGCACCCAGTCGTATCCGATGTCCCACAGATGCGGCCCCAGGACCGATCCCTGTGGGACACCGCACGACATCTCTCGCCGGTTCCACTCTCCTTGGTGACCGGGGTAGATGACAGCCCTGTCTGTCAAATAGGCCTCGACCACACGACAGAGGTAGGTCGGCATCCGGTGATACCGAAGTGCCTCCCTGATGCAACTCCAGGGCAGGGTGTTAAAGGCATTGGCGATGTCTAGAGACACCCCCAAGACGACCCCACCCCGGGCCACAGCATCCCCCGTCGTGAGGGCCCGCACGCGCATGATGGCGTCCACCGTAGAGCGCCCCCTGCGGAAACCGAACTGGCCGTCCGCCAGATCCGGCCCCACTCGCACCAGCTGCCCGACGAGGCGGTCTGCAATGACTCTTTCAAAGAGCTTGCCCACCTCGTCGAGCAGCACAATGGGCCGATAGGCGGACGGAGAGTCCGCTGGGCGCCCCGGCTTCCTGATGAGGACCAGTTTCCCAGTCTTCCAGCAAAGTGGGAACTGGCCCCTCTCCATACATGCGCTTAGGAGCCCTCTCAGTCGAGGCCCGAGAGTCCCCATGGCCAGAACCCAGGCCCTTCCGGGTATGCCATCGGGTCCTGGGGCGGTATTCCTCGCACTCATCCTGCGTACCGCCACTCTCATCTCTACCTCGGTCACCTCCGGAGCATCGTCGTCGTCGTCGGCGGTGTGGTCCGCATCGGGCACCGCAATGGGCGGAGCCATGGGCGGGGGCGTATGTTCCCCTCTTGAAGGGAACAGAGCGCTCACCACGTCCTCCACAAGCTGGGGCCGGAGACTCTGCGTCAGCGGGGGAGCCCATGGGCGGAGTTTCTCCCGCACCATCTTATATGGGCGTCCCCACGGGTCTCTGTTCAGAGTCTCCAGCAACTCCTCGCGGGCCAGTGCCCTGGCCCGCAGGATCTCCGCTTGGAGGGCGGTCTTCGCCGCTCTGTACCCCTCGTACAGCTCCGCCTGAATGGCTTCCGTATCCGGAGGACGGATACGGAGCCTGCGGTGCCTGGCGTACCGGCGTCGCGCAGCAACGCACGCCCTGCGTAGAGCTTCCAGCTCTTGCGACCACCAGTACACCTGGCGCGAAGCGCGTCCAGGGTGGACTCGGGGCATTGCCACGTCACATATATTGGACATGGCCTCCCGGAACCACTCCGCCTCGTCGTTAATGTCGGCAGGCCTGTCCGGTGATGACACCCAGGCCTGCACGATCGAGGCTTCCAGGAGGAGCTCCCGGTCCAGCCGCTTCAGCGCCCACCGCGGACCACTCGGGGCCTGTCGGACCGGCGCGCTCGAGGTCTGGGTGGAGACGTCAAACCGGATGTACCGGTGGTCGGAATAGGTCTCCACCTCCTCTATGACGCGCCAGTCGATTACACGCGGCGACAGAGCGGGGCTGGCGAACGAGATGTCCACCACTGATTCACCCCGCATCCGCACACACGTGGGGACAGAACCCCGGTTTAGGACGACCAGGCCTGTCTCCAGAGCCCAGTCCTCCACCATCCTGCCCCGTGTGTCCGTAAAGCGGGAACCCCAAGCCAGATTTTTGGCGTTGAAGTCCCCGAGGACGAACACGGGGAGGGAACCGAACCCGACGACGACGACTCTCAACTCCACAAGGGAGTTGTGGAACTCGGCGAGAGTTCGGTTCGGGGAGAAGTATACCCCTACCACGACAATCTCCCCGAACCGTGCTGCCACGCAACCCCGTCCTCTCTTGACAGACTCGAGGGACGGGGTACCAGCGGCGGCCGACGAAATGAGGGTCACTGAGCCGCTCAGGTCCTCCACCCAGTCATCCCTGGGCGGGACAAAGTACGGCTCAGCGACCACGGCGATGTTAATCGACCACTGCGCCATGCTCTGGAGCAACAGATCCTGAGCGGCGGCGCAGTGGTTGATGTTCGCCTGGAGGAGGCGTAATGGGGCCGTTATTGGCACTCCATTTCAACCCCCTCCCTAGCCCCCTGTGAGGGCACCGCCGCGGCGGCAACGGCGGCGACGACGACAGTGGGGGCGGCAGCGGCGGCGGCACTAGTGGCGGCGGCTGCGGCGGTGACGGCGGTGGCGGAGGGCTTGCCCTTGCCTCTGGCCTTGGCGGGTGGAGCGCAGGCCTTGCTCCCAGCCCGGTGATCGGCCGGCTTGCCAGCCGCCGCACATACGACGCAGTGCGGCGCGGCATTGCACGAGCCGGCCTTATGACCGGGCTGACCACAGCGGAAGCAGTGGTCGCTGCGGTCCACCTCCGAGGTGCACTTCGCTCCCACGTGGTCACCCACCCGGCAGCGGAAGCACCTCATAGGTCGGGGCTCCAGCAGTTTCACCTGCGCGGAGACCCAACCCACCAGAAGCCTTCGGCCCTCCCCGGCTATCAGTTTGGCCGCCGACAAGGGGCAGCTCACCGTTACGGCTCGCATCCCCGTGGAGTCAGGGTGGATGGTGCCTGCCCTCACCTCCTCGGAAAGTAACTACCTAAGAAGGTGCATTCTGAACGTAGGAAACGTTTTAGGTGTTTTACGTTTTAAGTGTTAAATTGCTTTCTTGAAACCTAAAACGATTTTAATTCAGTATTACGGTATTAATTTTCGTTCGTTTTGGGCAATTAAATTCGTGTGAATCACCAATAAGCCAATTCAACATTAATATTTTAGTGCACTACAAAGCATATTTCATCATTTCATTTGGTAATAGGTATCGATAAATTAATCAAAACAGTGAAGTATTTGACAGCTATTTGCGACGTTGCCAACTTTCAGAATGCACTCTGTTCATCATCATCAGCTTGTAACAGTCCACTGCTGGAAATAGGCCTCTCCAATCGCACGCCATTCAACTCGATTGCACCCTCTTTATTCGTAAGAAGTAGGGTATTATATAGTCAACCTCACATATGACATGGTAAAACTAGTACTACGAAAATCACACTTACTGCTACGACATACAAGTGCTGATAATTTCAAATTGTTCCTACCACTGATTTTTTTACTGTACTGTTAGGTGTGACAAGCGGTCAGTAATATAAGATAGGATAGATAGGTATTTTGTATCGATTTAAGTGATATCTTTAAGGCATCAATAATCTTGGGATAAGCCCGAAGGAGCTTTGTGTGGTTTCGCCGAAGGCGCTAAGCGGTGTCAATGCACCCTCTCGAATTTTAGATTATAACCGTCTCAAGGGAAAGATCACGATGTGAAATATTAAAATTTTTAGGAATATGAAATATTAAGATTTTGTACTATCTATTTGATGTGGGCGTGATATTTTAAAATTAGAACAGAATTTTTTTCTATGTTTAAAGAAAGTGGGTAGTTTTAGGCGGAGATTTGTGTAGGTAGGATAAGAAGTGCTACCTACCTACTTGTGGCGAAAACATTTATGATTACAGAAGAAAAAGAAAATACATTACCGTCCTTTATTTGCGATTATGGATATTTTCTCAGTTGAAATATGATCCAGAACCCAGACGTCCACAGGGGGTTGGGTCAAAAAACTTGAATTAATGCCCGTATACAAAAACGGGCATTTTTCTTTCAGTTTAAGAGTAGATCTATAGAATTATTATTTTCTATAATAGCATGATGAGCTCATGTACCAGTTACACCTGAACTAATTAAAATAATTGTATTTAATAGGGGAATTTTAAAGAGGTTAAATGGATAGATCTACTCTTAAAACGGAAAAAAATCATTATATACCTACTAGCTAGTATATTTTAGACAAATAATTAAAAAAAGTTAGTAAAATTGACCTGTAATCTGCTGCTTATTTATATTTATATTAATTTTAATAATGTATTTTAATATAGTAATATAGTAATCAAATTTGATAATAACTTCATTTCATTTGGATTTTAATTAAACTAACGATTTATGATTTATTTTATTCCATAGGTATTCAGTATTGTTACTTTATGAGCGAGTATTTTATTGTTTTTTTTTTTGTTGTTGTTTGTTCTTATGCAATGTAACAAAGTGTATTAATTTATTATTATTTTATAATCTAATCTTATTTCGTAATTTTATTTTTATATCAAATTAATGTTAATGCTAATATTTTAATGATTTAATCATTTGTCGACTCGTGATACCTATTGTCACTATCCCTGTAAATATGTCGTTGTTGTGCCTTGCTTAGTAAAAAAAAAAAAAAAAATAGACCTATAGACCTGTACCTAGACCTACAGGCTAGTTATAAAATAAGTAAAAATTAGGTGTTACCTACTCGTATAATTATTTACTGTATCCAATCTATTTGTACAACAGCCGCAGCTTATTTCAGTGTATCCGACGTATACCGCGTGCCTGCCTTAATTAAAAATTTTGTCAATCGATGTACCTACACGGCAGCGTAGACTGGATACCAAAAGCTCCGTATTGTTGCAAACTAAGTGATAAAATCAAGCTTTAATAAAGAACCCACACGGATTCTATGACTTGATAAAACATTGATATCTCTTTATTATAACATATCATAACGCCTTGTTTCCCCGAAGGGTTGGGCAGAGGTGTCCCTGTAGAGTTACACCCACATTTCGCCAGTTACGTTTAAGTCCCATGTAATAGGGGGCGAGCCTATTGCCATCAACCGGGCACAAATTCACTCTTTATTATATGTAAGCTAATATTATTGAATCTGTACACACTTACATCCAAATAAATAAAATTGAAGTGTCTGTTTGTAATGTCAAAATAACAGCTTTTTACTAAATGCATATGAAAGTATATACGGTACATACAACAAAAACACAATTAAAAAAAATTTATCTGTCTTTCTGTCTGTTTGTTCCGGCTAATCTCCGAAACGGCTGGACCGATTTTGACGGACTTTCACTGGCAGATAGTTGATGTTATAAGGAGTAACTAAGGCTACTTTTGTTTTAGGAATCTATACAAATAAATAAAATTGATGAATAGAATTCCACGCGGACGAAGTCGCGGGTAACAGCTATTTATACATATAACCTTCCAAAATAAATTCTCTAAATGAACCTAAAAGCCGCATAAAAATCCGTTGTTGCATATTTTTTGTCTCAATCTCATCATAAAAAGAACTTGCCATAAATAAATCACTAAAAAGGCTTAAGTATCTGCTAAAAAGTACCGTCTGCGTTGGAACTTCGAAGCCAGGAAAGACATGCGTTTAAAAATGACGTGATAAATTATTAATTATTTATTTCCAACTTACTTCTATCATTACAGGGTAACCTATTACGATAGCTTACTTATCTTAATATTATCCTTACTTATTATTAACTTCCTACCAACCATTAAAAACCGGCCAAGTGCGTGTCGGACTACGCACAATGAAGGGTTCCGTAGTTGAGATGAATTTATTTATCCCAAGAACAAACCTAACATTGTAGTTGAAAAACATGTTCTCCCATACATTCCAACTGCAAATCGTCGCTCGGCATCCAATACCGCGAATGTGACATTTAAAAAAAATAAAAATAAATTGCAGTGTCACTTATTTGAACGTGTAGAATGAAATAAAACAAAAATCAGATTTTCGTAAAAAATTTCACATTCGCGGTATTAATATAATAATAATACCTTTAAACCAGCAATTCTTGTATATACCTATTTATATATAATCTGAATCTCGGAAACGGATCCAAGAATTTTTATTAAATTTAGCATGCAGGGGGGTTTCAGGAGCGATAAATCGATCTAGCTAGGTTTAATTTATAGAAAACGTCGTTCAAAAAAAAATTATCATCCAGATATTTTTCTTTATTCAAGTAACAAGGACTCATTGCGTTAGTAAACTTATGAACTATGTTAACTTATTTTACGAGGTCACTTAGAAAGTTTTGCGACTAACAGTTTTTGTCTATAGAATACTGGCTGGTTTTGATGTCAATTAAAACGATGACTACTTATTACAAAAAAACATAACATTCCAAATTCGAAATTCCCTCCACATTTTTTTACGAGCAAAATCAAAATACTCTGTCTTACTGAACTGGATTTATAACAACAACATTTTCGCGCGATGATTTTGTACGATTTCAAATGTCGACTAAAACCACAAGAATCGTTTGAAAGACTTCGAATGGTATTCATAGAAAAAAGCCCTTCTAAAGCGACTGTTTTTCGCTGGTTCAACGAATTTATGGGTGGTCTAGTAATTTTGGCAGACAAAGAAAGAAGTGGCCTTATGACGGTTCTTACATAACAAAAAGTGCTGGCTGTGAAAAATTTAATTCAAGAGAATAGGCGAATTACATATGAAGAGGTTCAGCATACACGGTGAAATTTGAATCACAGTTTTGCTAGAACAAACGTTGTTCAGACCATGGTCTACTTACTACCATTCTACAGCATCCAATAAAAAAAAAACATAATTAGTTTTCGAAAAAACACAAAAAAAGCAAAGTTTAAAATGTCAAGATATATAGATGTATACTGCCGATTGGATCGGGAAGTGTGCATGAAATTCTACACAGGCATCTTCGGTTATGAAAGATAGTTTCACGCTGGTACCGTAAAATCTAACGCAGAGTCAGAAGGAGGTTCGGGTAGAATGGTGCCGAGACATGATAGCAAAATTGGTAGCAGGCTCGTCTCGGCGCGTTCAAGATATCATTACGGGTGATGAATCTTGGATTTTTCAATATGAGCCAGAAATTAAGCGTCAGTCGACCGTGTGGCTGTTTCAAAATGAACCAACGCCTACCAAAGTGAAGCGAGCCAGAAGTGCAGGCAAAATGTTGACCGCAAGTTTTTTTTTTCTACCAGGTTATCTGGTGTCAGTACCCTGACGAGATCAAAGAAGCATCAATGCTGAATGGTATGTTACCAAATGTTTGCCAGAAGTTTTTACTACTGCAAGCAGCAAGCGACCGAACACTGGCCTCCGTGGGCTACTGCTTCACCACGACAACGCGCTGGCTCACTCGGCGCTCAAAACAAGGGACTTTCTGGACAGCACACCGGTCAAATTTATAGGTCATCCTCCTTACAGTCCCGATTTGGCTCCGTGCGACTTTTTCTTGTTCCCCAAAATAAAAAATCAACTCAAAGGAAAACAATTTTCATCACCTGAAGATGCACTGGGTGCATTTGAGAAGGAGATTGGAGAGGTGTCTGATGCGGATTGGAAAATGTGTTATGAAAATTTGTTTAGACGTATAAAACTGTGTATAGACGCCAATGGAGAGTTCTTTCAAAAGATATAATAAAAAAAATTATAACCTGTAGTATATTTTTTTCTAGTATCACAAAACTTTCTGAGTGCCCCACGTAATCTAGTTTAAATTTATTTCACCCCATGGGAGATGGCACTGCAGTGATTGATGTAAATGCAATCCAGACTGCTAGCGATATTGTTGGAGCTGGCCCGTACTCTGCGTACCAGGGATGCACACCTCATTCGCATCGTTACGTAAAAGCAATTAATATGTGCGTCCGCGAATATTCCCGATGCGCTACAAAAACGGGGCAGCCCCACCAATACCCTGAAAGCGTTGTTGTATTGGACACGAAGGGCGTTGCATGACCTTTGGGTATATCTAGCCCACAGGCTGCACGTGTAAAACGTTGTACAATAAGCTCGAAACAGAGTAATTTTGGCTTTTTAAGTGAGCAGCGTGCAAACCTGCGAGCCAGCATGTTTGCCCTTACCGACAACGCCCTTCGCTCCCGCTCAATATCGAGTCCGTCATTGAGGTCAGGGGTCAATATATGACCAAGATATTTAAACGTAAATAGTCTTTGTAGTGGAGTCCCATTGAGTAATACAGGTGGTACATAACCCGGTCTGCCCCCAGCCTCAAAGACCATGATCTCCGACCTATTGGAGTTATACATCAAACCATGTGTTTTGGCATACTGCTCACATTTGGCGACCAATTACTTTCTGAGACCACAGATTGACGCGCTCAGAAGCACCATATCATCTGCATAGCTAATATTATTTACACAAATACCATCTATATAGCAACCCACTCTGGTGCTGCTGAGCTCGCCAATCCTGCCTCACCCCGCATTCCAACCTGTATGGCTTGGAAAAAGTGCCAGCCCATCGTACACTATCGATCTGGTTACCATACCACTATTTAAAGATGTTTGCTCCGTTGGCAACCTATCCTTCTCCATCTTTCTCCACAATACGTCATAAGCAACCAGATCAGAAACCTTGAATAAATCGATGAACCTAGCATAAATCGGCGTCCCACGCTGTGTATAGTAAGTATGTGATAGTATGCTTAAGGCACAACACTGCACTTTCTGTTGACAAACCACGCCGAAACCCGAATTGGTTGTCATGAACATTTACAGTTTTATTTATTTGTGTATTAAGCAGACGGTCAAACACTTTTGATATTTTGATATTATAGTAGCTAGAGAGATGGGCCTTTTGGATGCCGAGCGACGAAATGTAATTTTTTACGCACAATATTGAGAGATTTACCATGTTATTTTAAGACCATAGACTTCTTATAGGTTTTCCTGTAATCTATGAGTAAAGAACCATACTATGTATTTTTTTCAAAATTTTTGGTCCAGTAGTTTCGGAGATAAGGGGGGGGGAATGGTCAATTTTCATTGAATTTATTAAATATCTTTAAAAGTATTTATTTTAAAATTATATAAAAAATATATTTAAGATCCTCGCAACAAACCCTTTCATTTGATATGTCACACGGTACTGTTAGCAAAATTTTTTATTTTGATTTTCTTGTTTGCGCCCCAAAAGTGACACCTATATTCAAAATTAAATTATTTACGTTACTTATTCGTGTTTGGGTCACAGAAATACATACGTGTACCAAATTTCAACTTAATCGGTCCATTAGATTCGGAGTAAATTGGCTGTGACAGACGGACAGACAGACAGACAGACAGACAGACAGACAGACAGACAGACAGACAGACAGACAGACACACGAGTGATCCTATAAGGGTTCCGTTTTTTCCTTTTGAGGTACGGAACCCTAAAAATTACCAACAAAGTGGTATTAACAACTCTATATTTTTAAAACAATGTTGCCAGTAACATTCAGACACCTAAGTTGCTTTGAATCGTTTCCAACTACTAACACCTAGAGTAGAGGAGAACTGTCGATAATATCGACATTATTAGTAGTTAGCAGTAGTAAGAATCATTACTACTAAATGGGATACTTATCGTAGCTTGAAATGGTTTTTGAGAGCTAATATTGAACATTCAAATTTAAATGGCGTGTCCGTGTTAGTTGATGGCAGATACAAAGAGACTGTGAGATGCGTTCGATTTCATTTATTCATTAATATACGTTTGCCGAACATCGGCCATTAAATGCGGTCGATATTACGTTTAAAAGGCAGTGTTGGCCGAATTTAGGCACCGTTTATGCTACATTCAACGTGTACCAAATAGTTTGGGGCAATTCGGGGAATATTCTCCCTATTTCTAAGTCATTAGGAACACTCTACGTGAAAGTTGGTTTAAAACGGCATATTCTATGGATTCTACGTTCATCATCATCATTTCAGCCAAATGACGTCCATTGCTGGACATAACATAGGCCTCCCCAAGCATCACCACTTCGATCGGTTCTGTGTGTGGATTCTAAGTTATTACTCATTAATAAAAGATTTATCACGAATATATACTGTTTCATGTAGATGTATTAAACGAATCTTTAACAAATATAAGTTTGTATACCGTTCAGTTTTATTTGTTTTTATTTTTTGACACGTATCGGCTAGCTTCGGTCGCAGCTTACTTAAACTGGTGAAAATTCATTCGTTAAATGAAGTAATTGCATTTTACTAATAAAATAATCAGTCTTAAAATTGATTCGTTACGAGCGTGCGACTCCAGTTAAAGGAAAAATAACTTTCAGCTTGCTGAAATAAGTGATCTAAAAAAGTTGAATCTGCTTGCAACGTTTTTCAATAAAAATCTGTTTTTCATTTGTCTTTTATCCAAATAAATTTTTATAATTCATAAATATCCTATACTATTATTAAATGAGCAAAAGTATATATTTGTAATCACGTTCTCGAAAACGGCTCTAACGATTTCGCTGAAAGTTTTGCAATATAGGGGTTTACGGGGGCGAAAAATCGATCTAGCTAAGTCTCATTTGAGAAAATTCGTTTTCTATTTTCACCCGAGCAGAGCTCGGTCGACCTGGTCATCATCTGCCTAGCCTTTTCCCAACTATGTTGGGGTCAGCTTCCAGTCTAACCGGATGCAGCTGAATACCAGTATTTTACATGGAGCGACTGCCAACCTAGTTACTAGGTAACACGGTACCCTTTGGTAAGACTGGTTGTCAGACTCTTGGGCTTCTGACGACCCGTAACGACTTTCAAAGATCCACGAATGACAGCCGGGACCAACGGCTTAACGTGCTTTCCGAGGTACCGATAAGTCTCGGTATGTAAAGATGGTCACCCATCCACGGACCAACCCCGGTAAGCATAGCTTAACCTGATGGATCGTACCGTGCGGCTGTTATTGCTTAGCCACGAGCTCCTCGGTCCTCGGTCGACCTGGTACTGATGATAATAACTGTTTAAATAAAATGTCAAAAGTCGGATATCTTAAATAATGATTTTTGGTCGCTTAATTCAAATAGAAAACTAAATGAAAGTTTCAGCTGGTCATTTGTCATTGGACGTGCGCGGCGCGCGCCGGTTCCGACCGTCCGAGTTCCGGCTGCAAGCTGCTTTTATTAATATTTCCAGCGCGAATCCACGCTTTATTAGCAAACAGCCGTCATGCGGCTGATAAATTATTAATGTGGTTGCAGCGCAGCTTGTGTTTTGTGACCCGTTTTTTTAAACAACAGTAACGTTACATGTGTTTTCGGCAGACTAATGTACTTAATTGATAGCCTTACATAATTGCGTTGCAATAAGGTCTCATGAAATATGCAGCGAGAAAATTATAATAAAATATTCGTGATATTTATTCCAAGGAAGTTTGTGTGAAATCGTTATGAAGGAAAAAGTTCGCTTCGCTATTATAGGAGTTGTTTCTTATTATTTGTAGCGCTGAAAAAAGCAGGTGATGAATCTACGCTTCGATGGCATCATGATCGTAATTGGCTGCTGGACGTGGTGTTTGTGATCTTCCAGAATAAGTATATTTATTATGATTGTGCTGTGCTTGTACAATAATACGTGTTACCTTCATAAAGTCGTCTAAGACCATACTTGCTTTATGCTACACTACTTTTGTAGTTTTGCCATTTTCAAATGCAAAAACCGCACCAGCCAGTACAAAATAAAAGTGCACTATTCCATCAAAAGCGCTTCATAGCGGAATGAATAGGTAGATACGTCACATTATTACGATGGATGACTTGTCCCCCCCATAGTTTAACCGTCTGGCTACATTCTTAAAGACAGACGGAACCATTTATCATGAAGCTGAATGTCTAGGATGCAATTTTCAGCAATGCTGCCTGTTACTGTGCACTTTTGGTCACCATTATAAATTGCTTTTGCTTCTATAGATGGGTACGTATTTTGCAGTAATATCTATCAAATGGCTTTTAAATCTTTCATTGGAATACGATTCTAATTAATATACGCTTAGTATGTTGTGAGTTTTCACGAAATTCTTTACTGGGATGTAGAATTATCGTGTTATTAGATTTTGCCCGCGGTTGCGCCCGCGTGATGGTCGGAAACTATGCCACGGGAAAGTACTACCGGGATCAAAGTATCCTATGCCCTAAACCAGGTTATGGTCTAGCCATGTGTCAAATTTTATCCAAATTCGTCCAGCCGTTTTAACGTTAAAGCGTAACAAACTAATAAAGTCACTTTCGCATTTATAATATTATATGTGCATAAGTCTCAATCCCGTGGGTATATCGGGATAAAAGTATTCTATGTCCTAATCCAAGTCATGGTTTACATATGTGCCAAATTTCATCCAAATCCGTTCAGCCGTTTTATTATGAAAGCGTAACAAAGAAACAAACAAACTTACTGTCGCATTTATTTTAAACTAAAGTTGTATTTCAGTCACCGTCATTGTCATTATATCCAGATAGAATATTTGTTTTCAAGAAAATGTTACATTTAAAGTTGCTAACGCACTGTCACACCACTTGCGGTGGTTTCATTAGAGTTGAAGACCATTGGCACGTTTTCCAGCCTATGTCATATTAAAAATAGATACTTAGAGGTGGGGTTATTTACCGATAACACAACTTTAATAAAACGAGATATTCCTTACATAAGTTTATGAAAATAACCTTCACCTACACGATATAATTTTAAAATGAACTCCGTGATATCCTGACTATAATATATTATAAATGCAAAAGTGAGTTTGTTTATGTATTTGTAATGCTTTCACGCAAAAATTACTGAACGGATTTGGCTGAAATTTGGCACGCAGATAGTTTATAACCTGGATTAACACACATAATACTATTTATCTCGATATTCTAACGAGAACGATACTTATGCGAATGAAACCGCGGTGTGCAGCTAGTTTAACATTCATTTTCTTTATTCGTAACAATACCCATGTATTTCGCTAAGGGTTTGGCAGACGTGTTGCCCCCTCTTTGAGGCGTGGCTTGAGAGGCGCCCCGGCGCCCTCACCTTCCGCCTGACGCAGGTCCTCACCGGACACGGCTGCTTCGGGAGGTTCCTGTTCAGGATAAGGCGGGAGGAAACGCCCGGGTGTCACCATTGTGTGGATCGCCCGGAGGACACGGTGGAGCATACCGTGGAGGTCTGCCCGGTTTGGGCGGAGCATCGCCGTGTCCTCGTGGAGGCGAAAAGCAGCGGTGATCTCTCGCGTCTGGCCCTGGTTCAGGCCATGGTACGGAGCGAGAGAAAATGGCAGGTCGTCACCTCCTTCTGTGAAGCGGTAATGCTTGCGAAGGAGGAGGCGGAACGCGTGAGGGAGAGGCAAATTTGTATTGTATTTTATTTGGCACAAGGGTAGACCATGACTTGAGTTAGGACATAGGATACTTTTTTATTCGGTAGTACGTTTCCGTGGGATAATTCCGATCGCCACGCGGGCGAAGCCGCGGGCAAAAGCTAGTATCTAGTAAAATATTAATAATTTTTCACGATATTTTTCCAACGTAAGCTCTGTATCTTTCTGAATACAATATTCACACATTACCTAAGTTTCAAGAGATGAAAAAGGGTTACCTTTTCTATGCATAATTTATGTCGTTTTAGCGTTTTTAGGTCTTCTAGTGGCTCTATTAATCTTGCTTTGTTGTCTAACCTTTGTCTGGCCATCACCTTTATCTCGACCAGGACTTCTGTTACTATGATACATCTAACAATTTAACAATTTAACATCTTCTTTGGTAACGTAAGTCATCATCATCAGCCTTTTCCCAACTATTTTGGGGTCGGTTTCTAGTCTAACCAGATGCAGCTGAATTCCAGTATATTACATGGGCGACTGCCTAACGTTTTTCGTTTTTAGGGTTCCGAACCTCAAAAGGAAAAACGGGACCTTTAAGTATAGCATCATTTCGTTGTCCGTTCGTCAGTCTGTCAATACCCTTTTGTCAGGAACGCGTAGAGGTATCAAGTTGAAATTAATTTAAAATACGTAGGTCTATGGTTCCTTGGAGCTCGAAAAAAGTCAAGCTTCTAATTCAAAGCAATAAAATATACTGCCAATTATACGACATATTTTGACACTCGCAAATAAATCGAAAACTACGGGGTACTTCCCGTTAACATAGAATCATAAAATTTGGCAGGAAGCAAGGTCTTACAGCACATGTAAAGGAAAATCTCCTAAAATTGTTCTAAATTATCACAAAAAAAAGCGTTTGCAAATTTACATTTGCAGTTAGAGAATTGACCGTGAATTATATCGATGTATGGGAGAACATGTTTTTCAACTACAATGTTAAGTTTGTTTTTGGGATAAATTCATCCCAACTACGGTCCCTTCATTGTGCGTGGTCCGACACACACTTAGCTGGTTTTTTCTTCTTCTTTGTTTTCGTCATCATTCTTTTTGTAACGTAGTGTAAGTGTAAAATTGTAAAAGCCACTGCTACAATACTATTAGTGGATTATTACCACATCCGCAGTCATGGAGATTGCACATACAGAGTGGCAGGGACATCGACGCGAAAACTGTTACCATGGATTAAGTACATGATTTTGAAAGCCCCTGCGTTAAAATCTGCTGTTCCATACATTTTGACCGCGTAGGAATCACTTTTCTATGAAACAGCAATTTTTTTAAATGATCGGAAAACAATTTCAACGCAGGGTGGTTCAGAATCATGTACTAAATCCATGGTAACAGTTTTCACGTCGATGTCCCTGTCACTCTGTATAATAAGAGTTAGGCAGGCACCTGCTAGCTAGTAATTAAAAACAAATATTGTTTGTTTGACAGAGTTCTCGCCAGTGGTGTAAACAGTCAGCGATCAACTATTAATATTATCTCTTTTACTGACATGGTTACTGATAATGTTTCGTACGTTTCTAAAGAGCGAGAAAATATTCGATACCTAGTCGCTTACTCGACGGGCTGTGGGCAGGTGCCTAAAGGCACTTCCTAACAAATAATAAAATTTATCACATTGAACACCCAGTGCTCTTCCTCCTCTCTCCTACTTGATCTACGCTGTGCCTGACAGGATCCATAATTGTGGCTTCTTATTGAATACCTACTAATATCACTTTCATAGACAAAGGGGTGTATACAACCTGCAAGATAGGATACCCAAGGAAAGAAAATATATATATATTAAAAAAAATATATATATATATATATTTTCCAAGTTTTTGGGGGAAATGGTTCATTTTGTCCACTGGGTTCTATTCTCATGTGATATTGTAACTATTTGAGTGGCAATCGATTTTAAAGGGTTTCGTATTTCTATACACACCTTTAGAAGTATGAGGAACAGGGTGTAAAGTTCACTCATCCTCAATAGAAAAGGGATCCTCCAACCAGACGGGTGTTGAGTCTGGCGGGCAACTGTCCAACGGTTGAAGTCGGGATCTTGTGTATATTATGGCGTTCGCTAATTGCGCGATGCAGGATTTGTGTGACGTCATGTCTTTGATGCGTAGTTTGCATGTGGCGATGTAGATGCCACCACACACTTTTTTTTTGGGTGTGAGTTTATCAAATAAGTTCTCCCGCTTAAGGTGGAGCGGGAGGGCGTGTCAGACTCTTACTCACTAAAACCCATCCGTGTTCCTTCAATTGCCTGTATTGCAAGGGGCAACGGTAACCCTTTCGGACAAAAAACCGCACACATACCTAAGCCATTATGACATTTATAAAATCGTTGTCGCTGCTGAAATGTCAATTTGTCTAGATCCTCTGGCAACCACCTGGTAACTCTGGATAAAAACACGCTTTGCCTATCTCTACAGGGAATACAGCCATGGCCGTTATGATTTTATGAACTTAATTTAAATATTAAAGCGTAGGAAGATCCTTGGAGAGGTTGTTTTTATATTTATAATGAGTGCCTCACGCTGCTACATTTAGTTAATTACGACCTTTTTAATTTTAAGAGAGCTGTAATTGGAAGCCTTTTCGTTATTTTTTATTAAATACTCAATTTGCTTAGTACGATAGAATGGTTTTAGGTTATAAATCTTGTACCGTGTGGGTCCTGTTTAAGAAAAGGCTACTCTGTCTCTACCCGTGAGTGGGCGTGGAGGAACCCTTTTTTTTTCTTCTATATACACGAAGAACGTAAAGATATTCTTTTTGATGCAAATCAAACAGATTGACATTACAAACTTTCCATACAATGTAAGAGGAAGGATAACAGGCGCACGGGCATCCATTACACATCGAGATCATTCCGTGCCTCGGGAAGCATGTTAAACCGATGGTCCCAACTGTCATTCGTAGATCTTTGACAGTCGTTACAGGTAGTCAGAAGCTCAAAACTCTGACAACCAGTCTTACCAAGGGGTATCGTGTTATAACTGGGTTGTGATAGGCAGTAGGTCCATGTAAAATATTAGTATTGGAAGCCGACCCCAACATAGTTGGGAGGATTGGTTATAAGGTAGATACTGCTGTCGATGTCCAAGTTATCAGCGAAAAAATGTGAAGAATGCAATATCGTGACCGAAGAAGTACGACGAAGAAAAAGAAGAAGAGACTAAGAAGTAAGACGAAGTCGTAAAAGAAGTTATAGTTTGCAGGTTCACGTGAAAAATATACCACTGGCTTCGTAAAAAAAACAGTGGCACTCTGGGAGTGCCGACAAAAGTGAAAACTTGAACAAGATCGCCTTGGTGGAAGAAAAATACTTGAATAGAACATTGGTCCGTAACCTTATCTAAATAAAGAGCACAATCGCGTTTACGAAAATGAGGTGTCGGTAACGGTGTCGCGAGTTCAATTGTTTTTCCCATCTCAAAAATGCCCAAGGCGCCTAAAGAAGATTTCACTTTAAAAATGTGAACTTATAATATTTTAGGGACCTACCTAAGAAACATGTATGTACCAACCTTAAATACGCTCTTCACATAAATACGAGACAAATCGATTTTCAAACGGCATTAAAGTGTTGAAACCATTTGCAAATCCAACGTTCGGGATATAAATATCAGTGTGGCGCAGGACTAAGAACATATATATTATTTCGTGCCGCGATTCAATACTGAAATAACTCAATGCTTCAAGTAATATCTACATTATTACATGGGGGTAAAATCTATGAAACACGTCATTGTTTTCGAGCTTATTCTAATCATTTTCAGAGGTACCTATTAGGTTAGATATAAAGTACCTTCGTAAAGTTGTATTTTAGCTCTGATGATGATGAAATAAGATGATTATCTATTTGAGGACTACCTCGTTGGTCTAGTGGTCGTTAGCACTACTGCTGAAGATGAGGTCCTGGGTTCGATTCCCAGGTTGGGCAAAGTATTTTTGGGTTTTTCCAACAGGAATTTCTCAGTAGCAGCCCGGAGTCTGGATTTGTGCCTGGTTGATGGTTAATAGACTCGCCCCTATTACATGGGACTTAAAACATAACTGGCGAAATGTGGGTGACTATAGCCCAACCCTTCGAGGAAACAAGGCGTGAAGTTATGTTATTTTTAAAAGAGTAACTGTGGAGTTTCTTGCCGGCTGTTCTCGATGGAAAGCGACCAATTGCAACCGTGCACCTAGCTTCTAACATTTCAAGTGCCCATGTAGATTTATGTGGAATAATATATAATGTCGCCCATGGGCATGTACCTGCCCGCATTTTTCTGAATATTCATGAAAAATTATCGAAAAATAACTTAAAAAAAAAATATAGTCAATTTAGAACCACCTGGTCTAAATTGACTTTTATTTTTTTATTTCTTTTTTCAAAAGCCTCCTATGATTTTATGAACTTTCACTTGTGTTTTTTATAAAAACACGGTTTTAAAAAAAAACAAATTTTTCTAAAAAAAAAAAAATTAATCTTCGTTTTTTTGCATAGTCGCTAAATTTTGATAAAAATGTTAGTTTATCCGATAAAATAACTCATAAGCTTTTAGAAATAATAAACAGAATTCAAATCGAGCCAATAACATCGTAGATATGACAAACGCTACCTACTCAAAATATAAAAAAAAATTGTAACTCGAAAAATATTAAAGATAGACCCCCCCTTTTAAAGTTATTTATCATGAATATTCAGAAAAATACGGGCGGGGCACATGCCGATGGGCAACATTGTATATTAATAATTTTAAATTGAAGTGGGCAGTCAATTTGCTCAATTAATTTCCTTGTCTTTACTTTCTACTTTCTTTAGAATCCAATAAATTAATCCGTTAACCTGTGTGACGTATTAGTAGAGCTAACCAAAGATTCGAATAGTTACCTATATACAAACAGAATCAGTAGCATGTTTGCTTTCGGGCTATTTGGGTCTCAATATCAAATCGTTTAGTTTGTAAACATAGCTAATAGGGTCGGCCCATATTCCCTTCGGTATTATAGAAATGAACGCTTAAAACTTAAGTTGGGGCCGACTTAATTAACTAAAATGTAAGTAATACATTATTCTCTGGCAGGCCAAATATCTCAGGTAATATGAAAACCACCAGTCACATAAAATATTTATTACATTTTTAATCAAGATATAACCTTACCTTAACATTAATCACTACATCACTATCATATATTATTATAAAACAAAGTCCTCCCGCCGCGTCTGTCTGTCTGTCCGAATGCGATAAACTCAAAAACTACCGAACAGATTTTCATTTGGTAATCACAAATGAACGGAGTGATTCATGAGGAAGGTTGAAGTGTATTTGTGTATAATTCATTAAGGTTTCGTGTAAATTGGTTGAAATATGACGATGATTGTTGAAGATGTCAGAAAAAATCATGTCGACGATTAGTAGCTTGACTGGCGGGTGCCGCGTAAACCAATAGAGTTATTTGAAAACAAGATATCGTGGAATTATAGTTTATAACCTGGATTAACACATAGGATATTTTTTATCCCAGTAAATGACATATTCTGAAGTCCACGCAGACGAAGTCGCGGGCAGATGCTAGTGACACTAATTTGAAAACGTAAATTAACTGAACATTTTATAAAAGAACAAGTTTATTGTAACTAAGTAACAATGTTCACTTATTAACAAATTCACTTCAAAAGACCTTTTTGTATTTAGAATTAAGAGGGGAAATTAATTTTTCATGACAAAAAAGAGACAGCCATTTCGGACTTCATAAAAAAATGGCCAAAACTCGATGGCCACAAGAATGAACTTTACCCATTTCTCATTTTCATAATTACTCTTAAATCTCCTAATTGAAGAAAGCCTGAAAGTGGGTAGCATGGTGCCCCAACCGAGATGGTTAGAATTATTTAGTAATAAATTCCCGGTAACCCAACAAATAAAAAAGTTTATGGAGAGTGTAAAACAAACTTTGAACGACAGCTTACTCGAGTTCATATTTTAGGTTTAGCTTAAAAGCAAATTTAGTACTTACCTAGTATCTATCAAAATAATGTTTACATTACTTTTTATGACCTGCGACGTCTGAATACAAATCAGCGGCGAAAAATCATTGTAAAATCCTTGGTATATATTTAGTAAAACTAAGCCTTAGGCGCAAGATCTCAAATAAAACGAGAGTCACGTTCGAGTGAGTGATATCACGTCTACGGCTCATCAGCGGCTGCGCGTGACGACTTTAGCGCAAACAGATTTCACAACACAACCACTAGCATAGAGCTGTAACGATTGCCGACTTTGAAGATATCTTCAAAAGAATTGTAATAGGAATGAGGCGCTGCGGCTCTTGTTATAGTGGCGGAGTTAATAAATACGCAAAAGAGCGCGCGGCTGCCGCGGCGTTGCCAAGTTTTCTTTTTCCTAACTTTATTACGCCATTAGAGATCGCGTGACGAAGAATCGCACTTTCTCGCCTTAATATAATTTGTTTTGATGGTTGTATCAAACGCACTACCCTTTTTCATGTCTTTTTCTTGCTTGAGTACCTACTCAGGAGAATCAATCAGGTTTGTAACGAGAATACTTGACTAAAGCCGTTAGTTGCTGTAAAAGCTTTTATATTGGTGTAGTAGGTACCTATCACAGTTTTTACTGTCCAAGATACTGTCTGATGCTGTCATTCCCCATATTAAATATTGTCGAACATACTAATAAAATATGTCTGGACATTGCATTAAAGCTTACAGAAATAGGAACGAGATGCAAATAAGTCTCGCTGTCAGATCTTGTTCGTCGTAGAAAAATGTTACACAGCAAAATATAAATCAGGACCTACTTAAAATGCCCTCGCGGGTTCAGACCCATAAATCAAAACAGCAACTATAAAATAGAAACAAGAAACATATAATTTTAACACCTATTCCATTTCTATTCTGTCCACATCAACCATCTACACCTATAAAGATTACTCAGTAATGATGAACAGTAAACCCTGAGAGCCGTCATTCCTTTTTTATTTTCAAAAGAGAGTAATAATACTCAAAGTTTCAAACAAGCTGAGGGTTATTGAAATAAAAGAATGGAGCAGGATTGTCTGCTACAAGTTTATTACCAGCTGAGGTGATGCATAGCACCACCACCCTTCCTAAAAAGGCGGTACATCGCAGATTTATTATTTTTTCTCGAGACATTTTTCGGGGTGCTTAAGACATTAAAAAAAAATACATGGCCAGCTGTATTGCGCCTTCTTTTCTAAGTGTCGTCCCTACTATTTTGTGAGGGTGTATATTTTGTTCGAGGTTATGGCCTCTAAAAGGCGGCCGAATTTCCTGTCCCTTCAAAATGTGCTTCTTATATTTACGAACATGTCTTTTAAAAATAGTATTTATCCTTAATAGCGTGTTAACATCTATAAAATGTGTCGTAATTCATTTTTTATGAAGCAAATCTTATACTCATGAACAATATTTATAGAAAGTATTATGACCTAAGACTTTTTGTGGAAAAGGAAGGATTTCATTAACCATCGGCCATTTTTTGTTTATTTATTTAACCATTTATGTACACACACATACAAAAAGAAAGGAACAGAAAAATACGTACAAAGGTGGTGCTTATTTCTTAAGAAATCTCTTCCAGCCAACCTGAGATAGGAAAGTAGATAAAGAGACGTAGACACCGTGTGTAGAGAAAATAAAATACCTTAAATCAAAGAAAGCGGCCATTGGTAAAAACATTTTACTTACCAAGAAATAGGCGGAATATTGATCGTACGCATCCGAAAAGATAATTAATTAAATCCCTTATTAGCTGAATACCCTACCATGTTATTAGGACTCTATACACAATAACATTCATCAATCTATTTCTTCTAATAAATTTATTTCATAAAACTAACTTTCTAAAGAAACTATAAATTCGTTTTAAGAAAATTATTGTCATTTTCGTCCATTTTAGATTTTGTAAGAGTTAATGAAGTTGTTTTTAAACTTAGCAGACGGCTTTAATTACAGCCAGGTCATAACAACGTGTTCTGACAGATTCTTAATTGAGTTACCTTCAAAAGTTTTTTTTTTTGTTATTCGCTTAGTAAAATTACGAACAAATTGCTCTATACAGCGTGTATCAGAAAAGATTGGTCAAATTTAAGGTGATGTACAGACTATCAAACTGAACAACATTCTCCGTGGAACCAACATCGTAATCGAAAAAAACATTAACAATAATCGACAAAAATAAAAACTTTTACAAAAAAAATCAACCGACTTCCAAAAAGACACTACAAAGCGAAAAATTACTTTAAATTTTTCGCTTTGTAGTGTTTTTTGGAAGTCGGTTGATTTTTTTTGTAAAAGTTTTTATTTTTCTGTTTTTAGTTGTGATTCGAATACCACTACCTGCTATGTAAATAACAGTGACAGGAACTTATCGTATCATCCATATACTAAGTGGGAAAAAAATACGTATTATTGAACCCATTGAAACCAACTCAAAAACTATCCAAGCAAAGTTAATAAAATTTAAATGAGAAAAAAAAAATTGGCTCCGAACATTATAACCGCCTCCTTTTTGGAATTCGGTTAAAAAAATAATAAGCCTGCCCCTACGAATAATTTATTCGTAGGTCATCCCATATATTTGGGTCGAATAGGCATTGAAGTTTTGTATGGGACAATTGGTCATTTTTTCGCGATTACAATGTTGGTTCCATGGAAAAAGTTGTTCAGTTTGATGATCTGTATCCACACCCTTAAAGACCACACCTTTTTTATACAGGCTGTATAGAACCTAAAATACTAAAAAGTGAAACAAAATCTAACAATAGGCCAAAAATGGCTACAATCAAGAAGAAGATAAGAAGAATTAAATGTTTTCAAGTAACTTTATCTGTTTCGAATAATTTGTTGAACGAGGTTTCGTGGATTCCGACCCGTGTTTATTGAAACAATAAAGTTGCGGAGTTTACAGTCATTATAATAATTAAAACAACAGTTTATGAAAAAATCTTTCGTCAAGCAAAACTTTGGTTAATTATTCAACATAGACAATTTCTTGCTGAATTTTATTCCGGGTGTTTCATTTACTATTTACACACACGTATTTACATTATTTAAAAACTACCAGACTTAAAATAATAATATGTACTTGTATATAAAAAGGGGGGGGGGGGCGGGGAAATCATCATAGGGCATCAAAAAATTCGTCCGTATCGCTGTCAATGGGAAAAGTGCCCAAAAGGCTGGCAGCATTGCCACGTTGTATGACAATGCTGATTCTTTGACCAAAGAATAGGCCAGCCCTCTGGTCACGTGAAGAGTCGACCAGCCGCTTGGCGATGTCTTGAAGAACAAGGTGGGCACTCGGACCCCATGGCCCTAGTGTTTCAACCCCAAACGGCTCAAACATATAAGTCCCAATAAGATTGGAGTATTTGCGCCGTTTGAGGTTTTCCGCACCTACAGCAGCAGACCCAGCACAGCCCGCCGTGCTAGGAAGATGGGATGGCGCAAGGGTGTTGACACACGTTGCATCCCACACCAAAGGCCTACCTACCTTCCAAGGCATTATGGTCATTCCGTCTGGTCTCTTCCCATCGTCGCGTGCCAAGCCATTGGGTTCTAAAACAGATGGCACTCCGGCGGTGACAAGAGCACGACGGATGATGTCATTGATTCCGGGTTCTAATAATAATTAAGCGATAGGCGAGTCAGTTACACTTCTGTACATAATAAAAAATTACCGTCGCCTTTTTTGACTGTCTATATTATGTTACCACGTTGATCTTCAAAATTGCGCAACAGATTTTGATGTTTTCGCCATAATTTAGAGAATTTACTCCGGAAGGTTTATATTTATAATATTTATATTCATACACATACATACATACATAAACTCACGCCTTCTTCCCATGGGGGTAGGCAGAAACTACAGAACGCCACCTGCTACGATCCTTACATACTTCTTTTGCCTCGTTTACGTTCATACATCTGGTCATACACGCACGCCGGTTGCGAGTACTACGCACCTGGCCTTTCTGAAGAACTTCACCAATAAGGTCAGTGTATGTCCTCCTAGGGCGTCCCCGCCCGGCCTTTCCCTTCACATTAGCCTCGTAAATACATTAAGATAAAGAAATCTCAATGTTTTGTGAACCAGTAAAAACCATGCGAAGTAGTGAG
Source organism: Agrochola litura (assembly GCA_949152395.1). Lineage (NCBI taxonomy): Eukaryota > Metazoa > Arthropoda > Insecta > Lepidoptera > Noctuidae > Agrochola > Agrochola litura. Next base: position 16,185,314 of record OX424492.1, on the reverse strand, counting down.
AACAATGCTCAATTCCAAATCTAGATTTCAAATGATCGAACTACTGAATAATCTCGATTCAAATCTCAGCTCGTTCTAGAACACAAGCCAAAGACAAAAGAAAATCGGCCAAAGGAAATATTGTTGTTAATAAAATATAAATACTCCTTCGTACCCAATTAGTAAAGACATAATAGAAAGAAAATGGCGTATTATCTCCAATCACAAGAGTATTGTTAACGGTTGCACAGTGGGGTACAAGTGTACACAAAAAGATTGGGGGTGTGATGTCATTAGGGGTCTTCCTGTGCTTAATTGCGTCGATGGCGACTCGACAGGAAGTTGAAAGATTGCGTTCAAATAGCAAACGTTTTCGTTCTGTCTGTCCAGTAACTAGACGGGACGGTTGAGTCAGAAGAAAATTGTTATATGTCTATGTTTATGTAGCGCTCGATGGAAATTAATTTGCCTTTTGGCAATAACGACTTTGTAATTTGTAGCGCTTCCTAGGGTCTTGATTTGTTTCAATATCTTGGCGTTGAGTACTTATTTGGGAGTACAAAACAGGATATAAAAGCATAATACAGGTCGACATAAAAGAGTTTGACGTGGTGACATGGAATTAAATATATTACTTAACGCAGACCTATGATGATGGCACTACTTTGTCGACAAGTGCTAGTAGGTTTTGATTTGAGTCACCTACAAGCAGCGTTTTTTGTTGAACAATTATTTTATCAATTTATTTTTCATTCGAAGTGACCTAAGTGTGATAGTGGCGCTCTCATTTTCATTTTACTCTTTTTTGCCAATCTGTTCGTATTAATTGGTCAAAATTCTTTTATATACGGCTTTTTAAAGCCGGTTTTCTTTAAAAGTTCGTTGGCTGCCCGTACCCAGGATGCGTCGAACGAATGCTTAGTACCTTCAACCATAGGGGATCTATCATGACCCACTCCTATTGGTAAATGTGGCTAAGCACCCTAAACGCCAAAGGGATAAACTGTTCCCATATAATAAGCAGTTTATTTCTTAGTAATAACACTAGCCTAATCGATAGTTATGTAATAATATAATGCCCATATATGTAGATATAACAATATTCGAGCATGCCCGCCTGTTATAAGGACCTCAGATCATAAGCGTATTGTGTTTGTAATAATGTCTCAAAGGACGCGGCAGAGGTTGCAGCTAATTGGCATGTATATTGACTAGCTCTTAACAGATGTGAGGGTGGCTATTAAATAAATATTTATATTTTAACATCAGCTCATTATTATCACTCTCTTCCTCTTTTCCCAATTTATTTGAGGTCGGCTAAAATGTCTTTTTCTTAAAAAAAATTAAATTATCTTTTCGTGTGGTTAGTGACTAACCTGGTGTCAGAGTTTTAAAGCCACCAATGGGCTTCAGACTTGGCTTCACATGCCGAAAAGAAATATCTGTCAGGCATGCCGGTTTCCTCACAATGTTTTCTTTCACAGTTTTTGAAGCAAGCGATAATTATACGAGTATTATGCAATACGCACATGGATCCGAAAAGTCAGCGGTGCGTGCCTTGGGTTCGAAATCGAGACCTATGACTTGCCAGTCCGACGGTCACACCACTAGGCTATCACTGCTATGAAATATATACTTATCTATTAGTCGTCATCTTGGTAATCACCACCTTTTTAACCATATTATCTTGCACACAGTCTATTCATAGTTTCTTTGGTTTTCCCCAGCTCTTATAGCCATCCACAAACATACTCCAAACTTTCCTCACGATATTTAGACAAGTTATTCAAGAGAAATGGTGGCCGACCGTGTCTTACGCGTTGTATTTCATCACCACTGCTCTCAAAACGGTGAAGGAAAACATCGTGAGGAAACTGGCATGTCCTAGAACCAAAATTTCGAACACATGTGACATCTACCAACCCGCATTTGGCCCGCGGGGTGGACTAAGCCCACTCCCTCTCATCGAGAGGAGGCCTGTGTCCCAGCAGTAGGAATATTGTAGGCTGATCATTCTGTTTCATTCAAATTAAGAATGATTAAAAAAAAAAGAGAATCAATGTTCTTTGAAAATATATTGTGTAGCCGAGAACACACAACCTCTACACAACCTCTTACTTAATGATACGAAGGATCTAACATAATTTATACCTACCCTTAGTCTCGCCATTACCAGAGTACCAGTAAAAAATAAACAACCTTTTTTGCCGAGCGGCGGGCAAAGGCAAATCCTAAACTGTAATTACTTCGAAATGAAAAAAAATAACAGAGCTCACTTTTGATAAGTAAATCCTTAGTCATAGTAATTATAACTAAAAGAAAAAAACGCGTACCTAAGGCACTCGTAGGTAGCCATTTTATTTTTGCGTGGTCCTGTTCACTTCTAACAATGCGAGTGACGTCGGGTTCAAGAGAAGGCGGCAAATGATTGATGAGAGAATTAATTAATACGCCACTTCCTTTTGGAGCTCAGAAAAAAACAAAATCAGCAGCTCACGGTATAAATACGTTTACGCTAGTTTCGCTTTGATTGAACAGATTTCACTCGGAAATAAATCAAAATTAATTGGGTGTTCGTACAGTTTTATGAAAAGATTCCAATTATGTTTAGATTTTTTGTTTGATTTATAGATATGAAAATGTGAGTCATGGCATGGGCTGAGATAATACGACTTGATGACTTGATCTTTACCTATTAGAATAGAAATAGAATCCTCGGTCTCCGTTAAAACGTTCTGGTCGTAGATAATTTTCTAATTTGTTAAATAAATTGTAGGAAAAAATATACCCGTATATGTATGTATATGTAAGTTTTATTTTTTAGGGGATCTCGCTGGCCATCTGTGTTACGATCATCGCCATTGACTGCATCGATAAACTCGTTGTCATCATTGGAATCAGCTTCATCCGTTTCTAAAGAATATACTCTTTTTTATGTACACCATAAAAATTACAAACATAAATGTAGAAATTTTATATAGGGTGACACAATGGCCGGTCTTATCGCTAAAACCGATCTTTTAAAGACAACCTTTGGTTGAAATTAAAAGAGGAGAGAAACTTGAATTAGATTAGGATTAGATACTAGAACCTACAAAGTACTACCAACTCTTTTAATGCAATTAAATTATCAACTACAAGTATAAGTTATGTTCAGCGAAAGCCGTTTCTCAAACATTCTCTGAAACATTACACAAAAATATCGAATCAAAGAGGCGTAGCCATACACATTTGTGTATGCAAATACGATGTTTTTGTTTTCGGAGCTGCATGGAAAATATTCCCCGCGCGGGTGAAGAGAGGAAGGGTTTGTTTCATTTTCAACCACTGCGCGCACCGCGGACGTCTGTCACTGACATTCAACACAGGTTTTGAAGTTATTATTGTCTTGTGAATAGTTGTGATAAATTGACGATGGATTGGAATACAGATATTTTTTAAGTACGTCTTTCTCGTCGGAACTCATTACGACATTTACACAAAATGTGTAGATGTAATCTAAAAATATGTTAATACGCAGGAGACAACTTGTGTATGTATAGAAATGAAATGTTTATGTGTAAAGTTTTTTGTGTAATGTTTCGAAAAAACGCGCGCTGGAGACAAGGCTTTACTAGAACAGAAAAACTTGCAACAATCACGTTTTGAAAACGTAAACGTGTCTAAGTAACTGCGCTGTAGGTAAGAACAATAATATTATGCGCGTACGACAATGAAATCGCATAGTTATTTTCTAGATTACTTTAAATATGTCCCGGGGATTTTTGCCATATTTAGTTTTACCCAGTTTACCTATTGCCACAACATCATGCTGTAATTTTTAGGGTTCCGTACCTCAAAAGGAAAAAACGGAACCCTTATAGGATCACTCGTGTGTCTGTCTGTCTGTCTGTCTGTCTGTCTGTCTGTCTGTCTGTCTGTCTGTCTGTCCGTCTGTCACAGCCAATTTACTCCGAATCTAATGGACCGATTAAGTTGAAATTTGGTACACGTATGTATTTCTGTGACCCAAACACGAATAAGTAACGTAAATAATTTAATTTTGAATATAGGTGTCACTTTTGGGGCGCAAACAAGAAAATCAAAATAAAAAATTTTGCTAACAGTACCGTGTGACATATCAAATGAAAGGGTTTGTTGCGAGGATCTTAAATATATTTTTTATATAATTTTAAAATAAATACTTTTAAAGATATTTAATAAATTCAATGAAAATTGACCATTCCCCCCCCCTTATCTCCGAAACTACTGGACCAAAAATTTTGAAAAAAATACATAGTATGGTTCTTTACTCATAGATTACAGGAAAACCTATAAGAAGTCTATGGTCTTAAAATAACATGGTAAATCTCTCAATATTGTGCGTAAAAAATTACATTTCGTCGCTCGGCATCCAAAAGGCCCATCTCTCTAGCTACTATAATATCAAAATATCAAAAGTGTTTGACCGTCTGCTTAATACACAAATAAATAAAACTGTAAATGTTCATGACAACCAATTCGGGTTTCGGCGTGGTTTGTCAACAGAAAGTGCAGTGTTGTGCCTTAAGCATACTATCACATACTTACTATACACAGCGTGGGACGCCGATTTATGCTAGGTTCATCGATTTATTCAAGGTTTCTGATCTGGTTGCTTATGACGTATTGTGGAGAAAGATGGAGAAGGATAGGTTGCCAACGGAGCAAACATCTTTAAATAGTGGTATGGTAACCAGATCGATAGTGTACGATGGGCTGGCACTTTTTCCAAGCCATACAGGTTGGAATGCGGGGTGAGGCAGGATTGGCGAGCTCAGCAGCACCAGAGTGGGTTGCTATATAGATGGTATTTGTGTAAATAATATTAGCTATGCAGATGATATGGTGCTTCTGAGCGCGTCAATCTGTGGTCTCAGAAAGTAATTGGTCGCCAAATGTGAGCAGTATGCCAAAACACATGGTTTGATGTATAACTCCAATAGGTCGGAGATCATGGTCTTTGAGGCTGGGGGCAGACCGGGTTATGTACCACCTGTATTACTCAATGGGACTCCACTACAAAGACTATTTACGTTTAAATATCTTGGTCATATATTGACCCCTGACCTCAATGACGGACTCGATATTGAGCGGGAGCGAAGGGCGTTGTCGGTAAGGGCAAACATGCTGGCTCGCAGGTTTGCACGCTGCTCACTTAAAAAGCCAAAATTACTCTGTTTCGAGCTTATTGTACAACGTTTTACACGTGCAGCCTGTGGGCTAGATATACCCAAAGGTCATGCAACGCCCTTCGTGTCCAATACAACAACGCTTTCAGGGTATTGGTGGGGCTGCCCCGTTTTTGTAGCGCATCGGGAATATTCGCGGACGCACATATTAATTGCTTTTACGTAACGATGCGAATGAGGTGTGCATCCCTGGTACGCAGAGTACGGGCCAGCTCCAACAATATCGCTAGCAGTCTGGATTGCATTTACATCAATCACTGCAGTGCCATCTCCCATGGGGTGAAATAAATTTAAACTAGATTACGTGGGGCACTCAGAAAGTTTTGTGATACTAGAAAAAAATATACTACAGGTTATAATTTTTTTTATTATATCTTTTGAAAGAACTCTCCATTGGCGTCTATACACAGTTTTATACGTCTAAACAAATTTTCATAACACATTTTCCAATCCGCATCAGACACCTCTCCAATCTCCTTCTCAAATGCACCCAGTGCATCTTCAGGTGATGAAAATTGTTTTCCTTTGAGTTGATTTTTTATTTTGGGGAACAAGAAAAAGTCGCACGGAGCCAAATCGGGACTGTAAGGAGGATGACCTATAAATTTGACCGGTGTGCTGTCCAGAAAGTCCCTTGTTTTGAGCGCCGAGTGAGCCAGCGCGTTGTCGTGGTGAAGCAGTAGCCCACGGAGGCCAGTGTTCGGTCGCTTGCTGCTTGCAGTAGTAAAAACTTCTGGCAAACATTTGGTAACATACCATTCAGCATTGATGCTTCTTTGATCTCGTCAGGGTACTGACACCAGATAACCTGGTAGAAAAAAAAAACTTGCGGTCAACATTTTGCCTGCACTTCTGGCTCGCTTCACTTTGGTAGGCGTTGGTTCATTTTGAAACAGCCACACGGTCGACTGACGCTTAATTTCTGGCTCATATTGAAAAATCCAAGATTCATCACCCGTAATGATATCTTGAACGCGCCGAGACGAGCCTGCTACCAATTTTGCTATCATGTCTCGGCACCATTCTACCCGAACCTCCTTCTGACTCTGCGTTAGATTTTACGGTACCAGCGTGAAACTATCTTTCATAACCGAAGATGCCTGTGTAGAATTTCATGCACACTTCCCGATCCAATCGGCAGTATACATCTATATATCTTGACATTTTAAACTTTGCTTTTTTTGTGTTTTTTCGAAAACTAATTATGTTTTTTTTTTATTGGATGCTGTAGAATGGTAGTAAGTAGACCATGGTCTGAACAACGTTTGTTCTAGCAAAACTGTGATTCAAATTTCACCGTGTATGCTGAACCTCTTCATATGTAATTCGCCTATTCTCTTGAATTAAATTTTTCACAGCCAGCACTTTTTGTTATGTAAGAACCGTCATAAGGCCACTTCTTTCTTTGTCTGCCAAAATTACTAGACCACCCATAAATTCGTTGAACCAGCGAAAAACAGTCGCTTTAGAAGGGCTTTTTTCTATGAATACCATTCGAAGTCTTTCAAACGATTCTTGTGGTTTTAGTCGACATTTGAAATCGTACAAAATCATCGCGCGAAAATGTTGTTGTTATAAATCCAGTTCAGTAAGACAGAGTATTTTGATTTTGCTCGTAAAAAAATGTGGAGGGAATTTCGAATTTGGAATGTTATGTTTTTTTGTAATAAGTAGTCATCGTTTTAATTGACATCAAAACCAGCCAGTATTCTATAGACAAAAACTGTTAGTCGCAAAACTTTCTAAGTGACCTCGTAAAATAAGTTAACATAGTTCATAAGTTTACTAACGCAATGAGTCCTTGTTACTTGAATAAAGAAAAATATCTGGATGATAATTTTTTTTTGAACGACGTTTTCTATAAATTAAACCTAGCTAGATCGATTTATCGCTCCTGAAACCCCCCTGCATGCTAAATTTAATAAAAATTCTTGGATCCGTTTCCGAGATTCAGATTATATATAAATAGGTATATACAAGAATTGCTGGTTTAAAGGTATTATTATTATATTAATACCGCGAATGTGAAATTTTTTACGAAAATCTGATTTTTGTTTTATTTCATTCTACACGTTCAAATAAGTGACACTGCAATTTATTTTTATTTTTTTTAAATGTCACATTCGCGGTATTGGATGCCGAGCGACGATTTGCAGTTGGAATGTATGGGAGAACATGTTTTTCAACTACAATGTTAGGTTTGTTCTTGGGATAAATAAATTCATCTCAACTACGGAACCCTTCATTGTGCGTAGTCCGACACGCACTTGGCCGGTTTTACACAATAATGTTACAAAAATAATATGATTGCAATTAATCTGCCTAGCCTTTTCCCAACTGTGTTGGGGCCGGTTTCTTTTAACCGGATGCAGCTGAATACAAGTATTTCACATGGAGCGACTGCCTATCTGACCTCCACAACCCAGTAACTGGGTAATACGATACCCCTTGGTAAGACTGGTTGTCAGACTTTCAGGTTTCTGACGACCCGTAACGACTGTCAAAGTTCCACGAATGACAGCCGGGACCAACGGCTTAACGAGCTTTCCGAGGCACGGAGGAGTTTCGATTGTAAAGATGGTCACCCATCCACGGATGAACCACGGAAAGCATACCTTAACCTGATGGATCGACCCGTGCGGTGGTATTACTTAGCCACGAGCGCCTCCTAAAATAACAAAATTGTAATGTGAACTATAAATGGGACATCTGCTAAGCTCAAAATGTAATATTCTAATTTGAGACCGCTAGAAGAAAAACTGTGGAAATTAAATAAGACCACAGTGCCATTACTATCTGCCAAATGCCATAATTCTCAACCCTTTTTCCCGCTGTTTCAAAAGTTTTAATTAGTGCCAGAGGACATTATCCAGACTCTTCTTACTGTGGCCTCCGCACTCGAACCTCCTTTCCGAATTATCCGATTCTTACTTTTAATGCGAATTAACTTTTTCTTAAACTTCGACAGTACCTATCGTCGAATCTTTTATTTAAGTCTAAGTGAAACGACACCTTGGCCGAAATACGCGATGGAAATTCGGCGTACTTACGCCTGCAAGGTTTTTTAAATGACATAAGTGACACATCAGGCCGAAATTACGTTGCGTAGTTTTTTTAAAAATAGTAGATTGTTATACGAGGGGCTAAAATAACCCATTGTAACGAGGTAGTTTTACTCCCGAGCTTTAGCGAGGGAGTAAATAGAAACCGAGTTATAATGGGTTTTAGCGCCGTGTGTTACACTCTACTTTTCACTACGATTGCGAGAAAATAAAATAATCCAATACAATATTAATTTACCTTTATAAAATTCAAATCTGTAAATGCGATTACCGCCATTTTGATGACAGTCGAGGTCGAGGCTAAAAACATAAAATTGGGGATTTCGAACATCCAAACTCCACCACAGGGGCAGTGAATACTACATCATTTAATTATTTGACGAATTCATCCATTGTTCAAGTTAAATAAGTAGTGGTAATTAAGTTTTTGATATCCAAAGTCGAAGTTTCGCGCCAATCGTGCGAGTTTACATTTTAACTTTTCACAAATATCACACATACACATGTAGATACGATTTAAAATGTGACAAATATTATTAAAAATATTATACACAACTAGAAAATGCCCAGATCTTAACGTAATATACGAACACAGGTCCAATAATACGTAATATTCATTACCACTACTCAATTTGTGTTAAAAATAGCCGACCATTTTTTTTTTATTGTAATGATGTGCGAAAACGATTATGCCAAACAATTTTTTTTTTCAATTTTGATCTACTCGATTAATAAATATGTCGAATATCAGAAATCGAAAAATTAAATAAAATTGTTTTAAACATTCAATTAGAGATTTTTTTTAAAGATTTCGCGCCAATTCCTTTTTTATTTCTTCTGTAGCCGCAAGCATTCTACCGAAGAGATAGCCGCATTTAGTTCCATTTTCAAAAATAAAATGTTCTTCTTTTTTTGTGAACAAGTAATAAGTCGAGTCCATACTCATGATTATTCTACAAAAGAATAAAGACTTTTTCATTTTTCAAGGCTCGTTGGAAAAGACAAAAATTAAAAAAAAAATACTTTTTCCCCTAGAGCAAGAAATGCAACTTTTTCCCCGCTCTGGTACTCTACAATGACGGCCTTTTTCAGCAAGAGGAGTGAAAACATAATTATAAAACTTAGAATAATAATTATAAAAGCGCGGAATTTCCGTTGCGCATTTTCGGCCAGTGCTCCGTTTTAGGACACTATCGACGAGTTTATCTATGTATCGTTATTCACAAATATATATTTTTACTTATCTTTTGTTCAACATTTGTTTAAGGTAAAGGCACCAATAAGCGGGGGATGGCGGGTTGGTTATCAAGTTTAGGTGAAAGGGCGATGTACCTTATCGATGTCGGAATAAGTTGATCTGATGTTAAGGGTAGATTTTGTTACGCTACCTTTTTGTTCAGGGCTCCGATATTTCAATATTATATACCGACACAATGAAAAGGTTCATTGTTTTTGTTACGTAATGTAAAATATATATAATACGAAAATCAGGAAGAAATCCGGGTTTCTGGCAAAAATTGCGGCGTGAAACTCAGAAATTGTTGATTTAATTTGTCTGGTAGGTATATTAACGGAATTTTCAGATGAAGTAAAATTTCTCTTGAACCAACCAACCAACCAGATAAACATCAAACCCACTCGAAAGTTACAAATAAAGTAAACCATATTTAACAACAAACATTAATTAGCGGAGCTTACGTCATGTTGAAAACGCTTAAAACTGTCGTCAGTTGGAGTCAGATGCTGAAGATGCGACCTCGTTTTATAATCCTAGCGAGCGCCGGATGAATGGACATAATTTTCTGCACTTGACACCGTGTCTAGGCCCCGTCATTGTGGAGCACAAGTTCTCTGTTTTGTTCATTTTTATTTCTCCAGCCTGAATCTCCGGATCTTGAGACAGTATCGTAACTGTCCACTTTTTGTTACTTTTTATAATGAAGTGTCGTAATTTCAGCTGTTGGGACCTTTTTTTAATTGTGGAACAAGAAGACGTCTATTAAGAAAAAATATAGTCGGAGTTTTTTTACAAGGAAGATTGAACATGGTTTGTTTTGAGTATATAGGGTGTATTAAAATTGTGTTTTCTTAACAAAGCCGTTTATTTCGCATTGTTTTGACTACACATGGATATTAAAACATTTGACCAGTCATTATAATCTAACCCTGTATAATTCTGAAGTCATTGCGGTGAGTGCTGAACGAACTTGTTACTCACAAACCCATTACAAACATGTAACAATTAGCCAAAATTTCGCTAACTAATGAGAGTAGCATACACAGAAGGGTCAGCAAATGGTTCTCAACAACACTGGGAAGTTAAGCTTCACAAAGCAAAAATTATAGTTTCAACGCTGTACTGTGTTGAGTAATTGCAGTGAAACGGGAGAAAATACCTCGTCCTGACTGCATTTGATCTTCTCATTCAGTTGTGAATGGAACCAATTTAGTGTCGGTTCACTACTGAATGTACATGAAATCAGAGACAGGTAGTCTTGCTTTTGTGAATTATTCACTAAAATACTGGTTTATGTGCGATATTGATATGTGCTTGCTACCCATGAACATAAACACCATCACTTGTGAAACCTTGTATTTTTTTTCGTTTAACTTATTTCAATTTTTTTTAATTTATTTACAATATGTAAAAAAAACCTTGTCCGATCCGAAAGGGGCACTTAGATACTGCAATAAAATTACCATAAAGTTCTTTTTTTTTAATTATTTCTGAAAATTAAGAAGTAAGTAATTGATATTTAAATTCACATTTTTAGTACCAAAATTACCCAAAATCCACAAAAAAATTTAAAATTTTCAACAGGGGTCATAAGCTATGACTTGTAGACACACCTGCGCCATATGTAACCCGTTAAAATTCCCCATTGATAAAAATTGTTGGTGAATTTTTTAACGTTTTTTCCTGAAATTTACCACATAAATAGACTCTCAGTACGATACCTAACAACGCCCTCACGGCTCACCCTTTTTTTTTTTTTTTTGGTTGGGAAATTATCAAATAACTTCTCCCGCTCTGGGTGGAGCGGGAGGGCGTGTCAGACTCTTACTGACTAAAACCCACCCGTGTTCCTTCGGTTGCCATGTTGCCGGGGGGCCACGATATCCCCTATCGGCCCATATTCGCAGCCCCGGCAGGCATTGGCCCTAGCGGACCCCATCAATTCTGCTGACATCTCTTTGAGGCGCGCGTGGAACACAACGCGCCGTCGACCCGGGCCTGGTCCTTATCGGACGGCGAGCTACCCATTGCTCATCGTCCGCAAGCCCGCGCCTACGGTGGCCGGAAATCTTCCTGTGATTCCCGACGCCCAGGGCGTCTCCTCCTGCGGCGGTTAGGGGCGCGAGGGCGCGAAATTTGCCTCTCCCTCACGCGCTCCGTCTCCTCCTTCGCGAGCATTACTGCTTCGCAGAAAGAGGTGACGGCCTCCCATTTCCTCTCACTCCGTAGCATGGCCCGAATCAGGGCCGGACGCGAGAGATCACCGCCGCCGATCGCATCCACGAGGACACGGCGATGCCCTGCCCAAGCCGGGCAGACCTCCACCGTATGCTCCACCGTGTCCTCCGGGCGATCCACACAGTGACGACACCCGGGCGTTTCCTTCCGCTTTATCCTGAACAGGTACCTCCCGAAACATCCGTGTCCGGTGAGGACCTGCGTCAGGCGGAAGGTGAGGACGCCATGGCGCCTCTCTAGCTACTCCTCAAAGAGGGGTCTTATCGCCGCAATTGTGGCGTGCCCATCACGGCTCACCCTCAGCTCGTGGCTAAGTAATAATAGCCGCACGATTTGATCCATCAGGTTAAGCTACGCTTGCCGAGGTTGGTCTGTGGATGGGTGACCATCTTAACATACCGAGACTCCTCCATGCCTCGGAAAGCACGTTAAGCCATTGGTCCCGGCTGTCATTCGTGGATCTTTGACAGTCGTTACGGGTAGTCGGAAGCCCAAAAGTCTGACAACCAATCTTACCTAGGGGTATCGTGTTACCTAGTAACTAGGTTGTGGAGGTCAGATAGGCAGTCGCTCCTTGTAAAATACTGGTATTCAGCTGCATCCGGTTAGACTGGAAGCCGACCCCAACATAGTTGGGAAAAGGCTAGGCAGATTGATTTTGATAGTTAAAGCAAAGGTCGGCCATGTTGTTATTGGGTTTTTCTATCAGAAATTTCTCAGAAGCAGCTCGGAGTTTGGCTCAGTGCCCGGTTGATGGCAATAGGCTCGCCCCTGTTACATGGAATTTAAACGTAACTGGCGAAATGTGGGTGTATTATAGGTACAGCTCTGCCTAACCCTTTGGGGACTGCAGGCGTAATGTTATGTGCTTTTACTGCAAGTTTGAAAAAAGCGTGTGGTCTTCAATTTTAAAAGCTTTATATCCCGTCAACATGGTGTTTCTTGTTTTTTATTTGTATTCTTAATTTAATTATGTATTCCGAGCATGTGTACTCGATAATGTTTAAGCTGTGGTTACCTGTAATTGAGTGTGCATTACAGGATAATGTATAATAAACAAGTTTTTACAATAGTAAAAGATAATTTTAATGTAGTTGGTAATCCTTAAATAAATAAAAAAATACATTATGTTACTAACTATTCACCTCATTTATTTAATCATCAAATCTCATTACAAACTGAAAACGCACAGTAAATATTGACACAAAAATACTTTGTAGTAACACAAATTAATCTAATGTTTAGTGAACAAATAAATAAACGTGAAGTGTCTGTTTGTAATGGAGTCAAAATAACTCAAAGAATTAAAGAAAAACGAGATGTTCTTTCATAATTCAATTAAATGTATTGTATTGCAAAAAAGAAAAACCGTATTGCATGTATATTTTAATGAATTAACAAAAAGAATCGGATTATTGAACGAAGCTCATGCGAAGCAACCCGCCCATTATTGCATTATTTATGCGATATTGCAATTTTTAAGCCTTATTAAGAACGCATAATATGTAGAGGCACAGTACACTCTTTGAAGCGATTTTCGGAAGTATATGAGGCGATTAAAGGATTTTCTGGGATTTACGTATTTCACTTTGTTACTTTAATGACATGATGCGACAACAGTTTCCAGTCGAAACAGATGTTGGTGGTATATCAGGGTCTCTTCAGTCAAAATGAGCAGTGGTAATTAAATCTAATAAAAACCTGCCAAATGCGTGTTCGAACACGCACAAAGAAGGGTGTAGTTGAGATGAATTTATCCAAAACCAAAACTTATTTTTGTAGTTGAAATACATGTTCTCCCATACATAGAAATACGTCACGGTCAATTCTCCAACTGCAAATGTAAGTTTTTAATCGCAAAAAAAAAAAATATGTGATAAAACTACAAATTAACAATTTTCGGAGTTTTTCCCCTGTAAGTTTTGATTTATTTGCGAGTATCACATATTATGTCACATAAATGGCCGTATTTCTTTATTGTGTTGACTTAGAAGCTTTTTTAGAGCTCCAAGGGACCATAGATCTACGTGTTTAATATTAATTTCAATTTGATACTTCCACGAGTTCCTGATAAAATGGGTCTTGACAGACTGACTGACAGACCGACAGATGGACGACGAAGCGATTCTATAAGGGTTCCGTTTTTTTCCTTTTGAGGTACGAAACCCTAAAAATGGAAAAACTGCATTGTCATGGAGGGGAAAAGGCCAAGGAAAGCAAGTGAAATACCTTCATCTTTCTTTTTTTTTCGTGTGGCTTGAGACTGCCGTCGAGAAATATCTCTCAGGCATACTGGTTTCCTCACGATGTTTTCCTTCACCGTTTTTGAAGCAAGTGATAATTCTACAATACGCATATGAATCCGAAAAGTCAGAGTTGCGTGTGTTGGGTTCGAACTCTCGAGACCTATGACTTAGCAGTCTGACGGTCACACCGTTAGGCTATCACTGATGCCTACATTACGTACGTATTATAGTGGGTTCTAGTAACAAGCGAATAAAAATGACGAGCAAGAAGACTGACAGATGTAATCTGCCGACCATAATCTTGATGAATGATATCAGAATTACTTGAATTAAATGATAGATGCTTAAGCCTACTCTAAGTCAAATCAAAGTCAAATAATTTATTTCCAATAGGCACATAAAAGGAAAAAAAAAGATTCTAATCGCCCCTTCCAAAAGGTAGTTTTTGTATAGAGAAGAATGGGCAAGAAACTCCAAGACGATAATAAGGAAAAGCAGGGCTTTGCCCTGCAGTGGGACAATACAGGCTAATTATTATTATTATAAAATTATATGGTAAGACTAGGTAGGACTAAGTAATCTTATTCTATGTGCATCATAGAACAAGATTACTATACCTATCGATATCCCTATCCAACTATGTTGGGGTCGGCTTCTAGTCTAACCGCATGCAGTTGAATACCGTATTTTATATGGAACGACTGCCTATTTGACCTCCATAACCCAGTAACTGGGTAATACGTACCCCTTGGTAAGACTGGTTGTCAGACTTTCGGGCTTCTGACAGCACGTAACGATCAAAGATCCACGAATGACAGCCGGGACCAACGGCTTAACGTGCTTTCCGAGCACGGAGGAGTCTCGGTATGTTAAGATAGTCGGTCATACATCCACAGACCAACCCCGGCTAGCTTATAAGATTAACTATACTATAATAGGTAAAAATAATTAAAATAAAGAAATGACAGATAAATTAATTATGTAATAGATACATGGTGCTCACATATATACTTGCAACACAATTCACTAAATGTATTTATTCTGTCTCTTTCATATTCAAACGATTGACAGAAACAGAACGATGTTTTAAATACATTTAGCGGTAAACGCATTTAGTGATTTATGGTCCAAGCGGGCCTCAGTATAAGTTTTCCAGTCATTTTCGTTTACTTTGTGAAAAAAAGGAAAAAAATCCCGATGTCTCGAATTTTATGACCTAAAACCCAGTAAATTGAGAATGACTAAAACATGAGAAAAACCTAGGAATACCAAAGTAAATAAATTTAAATACGAAAAGAGTAACATGTATCGAAGGTCTCTGTACTGAAATGAGTTAAGCCTCCAAAATGGGCAGGTTCCTCAGCCCCCAACGAAAAAGACGATGTTATCTTTCCTAACTAGATACGACGCTGAATAATTAATGATCCGAGATAAATTCCTCCTCGAGAAATATCTGAAACGTTGAAAGAGTATTCTATTGTTTTTATTCAGAGCGAATTGGCTTATGAAAGCTATTCAAATTTGCAAGAGATTCAATTTACATAACGAGCGATTTGTACCTCATAGAGATTAAACCCTCTGGCCTCCGTATTGTTTGTAGAATAAGGCTGTTGTACACGGCACGGTTTCTTTAAGACGAACGTCCACTGGTCCGCACCGGCCGCAATGCACGTACGGCACGGATTTGCCGATGGCATGCGTCCGCTGGTGGCTGGTGCAGTGCAGTGGTGGCCCAGTGGTAACGGCCCCGACTTACGAGTTGTAGGTTGTGGGTTCGAACGCAGGCAGGAGGTTTACTTTGTGTATTTAATTTCATCACCACTGCTCTCACGGTGAAGGAAAACATCGTGAGGAAACCGGCATGTCCTAGACCCAAAAAAATCGAAGACATGTGACATCTACCAACCCGCACTGGGCCCGCGTGGTAGATTACAGCCCACTCCCTCTCACTGCATGTGTCCCAGCAGTGGGAACATTATAAGCTGATTATGATGATGCGTCCGCTGTATCCGGATATTATCTCTTCTTTGCAAATTATACAATTCAAACCTATCTTTTTCTACTAATATAATTAAAAGTGAGTCATCCATTTTACAATATTTTAGCGATTCTCACCACAATTATGAACAAAATAACATGTGGCAGTGAGCGATGCACGCGGTGAACTAATCCATGTGACGTTACCGGCTTGCAACGCATTTTTTGAATATATATCTCGCTCGGTGCGGGCCGGGTACCGATAATGGACGCAGTGCTGTATGAATTCTTACTCTAAAATCCGTTCCGTGCCGTGCGTGCTTTGCGGCCGGTGCGTATAAGTGTAGGACAGGGGTTTATAGACACCGCAGACAGGGCAGTACTACGGCACGTGCCGCGTAGTACCACCCTGTCTGTAAACAAGCTTCCATATAGCGATCTACACAATACTGACGACCCTGCCTACACACGGCGAATTAACCGTAGTTTTTTCATGGCAAAAAACGTGTGTAAAACAGCCCTACGCGGTCCGATTTTCCTTGCTGTCGAATTGCTGCCTTTGCAAACCTACTCCAGAACATTTTTAATAATATTTGTTACAATCCATCTGTATAATTTGATTTAAGTTTAAGTACATTATTCCGTCCGGTTCCGAGAAAAAACGTCGGTAGAATTACTTGCTTCTTTAAATATTAAAACAAAGGGTAACGGTGTGTTTTGTAATCATAATTAATGACTTGTACTTCCCTAGGAAGCTTTTAGACTACGTACATTTATTAGCCAACCGTTCCATTATACTAATTTGCGACATACTTCTAGAAAAACTTTGCCAACATTAAGTGTTTACCGTCATGCGCCATTTGCAAACTTCGATGGCGGGAATCGTGGTCCTAATAGTGTTGGCGTACAAGTTAAACGATACCAATGCACTTTACTTTGTTTTACCGACCGTGGAAAAGTGTAGTAGAAATATAAAATAACATAACATAACATCACGCCTTGTTTCCCCGAAGGGTTGGGCAGAGGTGTCCCTGTAGCAGGTACACCCACATTTCGCCAGTTATGTTTAAGTCCCATGTAATAGGGGGTGAGCAAATTGCCATCAACCGGGCACAAATCCAGACTCCGAGCTGCTACTGAGAAATTTCAGATAGAAAAACCCAATAACACTTTGCCCGACCCGGGAATCGAACCCAGGACCTCATGCTCAGCAGTAGCGCTTGCGGCCACTAGACCAACGAGGCAGTTTTAAATATAAAATATTTACCTATATATATATGAAATATACAAGGTAAGTATTCCTTTTGATTTCCCATAACTCTAGAGTATTAATAAGACCATGTCAAACTATCTACTGGCATTTGAAAAATTAAAAAAATAAAAATGTTTTTTGTTATTTTCATTTTTCAAACAAAATAATTTGACAAAGTCACGATTATTTATGTAAAACACCCCTACGAGAAATATATAAGGTCCCATTAAAATAGATGGACAAACTTTTAGAAATCATTCAGACCACGAAAATAAGGACAATGGTAAAAAATCATAAGAAAAACGCATTAGATACTTACAAGAAAAAAATCAGCTAACGAAAATACACTAAAAATGTTGGTTACTAACGTTGGTTAATTATTTTAAGTCAAAATAAAATCACTTTAATCAGTGTTTTTTGCTTGGATATCTTTGGTTAAACGTACTGAACGCTGTGTTAAAATTTGTCCATCTATTTTAATGGGTCTATTTTAAATATTCCCCTATTTAAAAAAACAGATTTTTTGTTCATAAAAAAATTACAACGTCGCATTTTCTTAGCTATAAATATGAATAATTGGTCGAATGAAAATGATTTACTCGTACTCATTAATAAAACTTGATACACACATTGAGAGTCTAGTAAAAAAATACATAGTTTTGAAGATAACATAATAATGTTATCTTCAAAACCATGTATTTTTGGAACACTTGTTCTAGGACTTTTGTATTATTTTTACTTATAGCATATAAACTAAGTTACGGGAATTCAAGAGGAACACGTTGTGTAAGTAAATATTTTAGTTCCCGATTATTACGTTTTATTGCACTGGGTTATTTTAGAATAATTTGATTTGTTGTTGTAATTCAAAGCTAAGAAATGGTGTTTTTGTTTTTTTAATGTTACGTTGAATTAAATACACAAAAGACGCCCACAACTATTGACTGCGCCATTTTTCAACGGGAGAGTTGATGTTTCGAACTTCCGAAGGAAAGCCGGTAGGAATAAAATTGTATGGTACTTTCGCCTCTGCTAAATACGTATCTTTTAAGAATCGAAATCTGGCCATCAAATGACATAACAACTTATAACATACGTAGAGAACACAGAGTGGTGCTCACATTAATCTCATCATTATGACCACTGGTTATGAAGACGTATAAAGGACATTAAGCGTAAGTTTAGGTTACATACTAAATATAACTCTAACTTTTGGGGTACTGTTATATATAATTTATGACCTTACAGTGATACTATCGAGACCCTAAAGTTCGAGATAGTACTAACAATATTATATTAAAAATACCTAAATAAAAATTCACCTAATTTAAATGAAACCTGTCTCAACTTACTAGAAAATTAAAAAACTAATTTACTCCACATCGAAGTTCCAACATTACCAAGAAAATAACACGAACAAAAAGTCTCCTATCTTAATAGGTCAAAACAAGGTTAGTTTAAAAAAATATTTAATATTTTCAGTATTCATCGTTACCAGAGAGTTTTTCAATGGTCGTAATAAATGTAAACGAGCCCTAGAAGGCGCAATTAATACGACACAGAAGCGGCACAATTCGTCGGGGCCACGTCTTTGCTCCCTCACAGCTGAAAGTTCTAATTTGTGTCGAAGATCATTGCGACACTGATATTTTATATTAATTCTTGGGAGACCAACTTTGTCTGCGTGGTAATTTGAGTTCTATGATTTGTTTTCTTCCTAGTTTTAAGACTACCCAGGTTTTAAATTAAAGAAAGACAATAAGACAATACATCTGCCTAGCCTTTTCCCAACTACGTTGGGGTCAGCTTCCAGTCTAACCGGATGCAGCTGAATACCAGTATTTTACATGGAGCGACTGCTTATCTGACCTCCGCAACCCAGTAACTAGGTAATACGATACCCCTTGGTAAGACTGGTTGTCAGACTTTCGGGCTTCTGACGACCCGTAATGTCTGTCAAAGATCCACGAATGACAGCCGGGACTAACGGCTTTACATACTTTCCGAGGCGCGGAGGAGTCTCGGTATGTAGAAATGGTCACCCATCCACGGACCAACCACGGCAAGCGTAGCTTAACCTGATGGATCAACCCGTGCGGCTTTTAATACTTAGCCACGAGCTGCTCGGCCTCAAATTAAAGAAAGACAACCTGTACCCTAATTGCGTAACTTATTTTCGTAAACAGTTTTGCCTAATTTGTTTCATTTTGACAGTTCAACAACATTCATTGCGTTATTTACGTTGTTGAGCAGATTTTTTTTCCTACTTGTGAAGCAATGGATTAGCAATCTGTTTCAAATCGAAACAAATTGTGATTGTGTTATATTACGCAATTAGGGTACTGGACTTAAATGGTTGATAAAAATCTGGAATCGCCAACTCGTCTTGAGTAAGCGTGGTGCTCAATGCTCGTGTCTTCTCTGTATGAAAAGAGGCCTTTGCCCTGCAGTGGGACAATAATAGGCTGGTATTATTATTATTATCCACAATTTGTTACTTACTACTTATGGTCGTGAGGTTCTCATCTCATCGTACGGCCATAGAATACTCTTTGTGCTTTGTTTTCACTTACGTCTTTTTTACCAACTTGGTCATTATCATCCTCTTGCACGAGTAGCACGACAACCGTAGAAACGGTGTCGACGGAAGAATAGACAAAATGACAGATTGTGATTGTTTGTCTATAATTTTTACTTCCGTCGACAAAACCCGTTTCTACTGTGGTCATGCTAAGGGTACTGCTGTTATATAATTTATTTGGACTCGGCGACGCAGCATGTTCTTTTTTTTTACCGGCTTAGAAAAATCAGGAGGAGGTTATATAATGTTCGTCTGTCTGTTTTTTTTTAAATGTTTGTTAATCGATATTTTCGTCAATTATTGTGACAGAATTTGAAAATTCTTTTTTAACATACTTCTTTATCAGCCGTTATACCTACTTATCGATATTGTCGTTTGATCCCGTTATACTTATCTTAACATTTAAGGTCAATTCTTTTCCAATATGGGTACCTGTTCTGCGACTTGCGAGCAATTGCCCTCCCTACTACCACTTAAATTAGGCAATTTTTCGGGCTCTGTCGATTACCTTGGTTCTCCTACTGATCTCTTCATTTCTGATTCGAAATCGTAGTGAAACTCAAAGCATAGCCATCTCCATTGCCCTTTGGGTGAGTTTCAGCCTTATAATGAGGCCCATTGTGTTGGCTGATGGGGCCGAAAGGTCCTGGAGTGGTGACCGCGTACCGGAAGATGTAGTGTTGACAGGCTTCAAGCCAGGAATCTGCCGGAAGCAAAAAGCACAGAACCGGTGGAAGTGGCGATGCTTGGGGAAGGCTTATGTCCAGCAGTGGACGCTTTTCGGCAGAATGATTTAGGGTAGGGTTTTTAAAAACAAATTGCATCCCTACAACATTTTAACAAGACCAAGCATATTAATAGCCTACCTATAATGTTAAAATTTGCGGATAACACATAACATAACATCACGCCTGTAATCCCCGAAGGGTTAGGCAGAGGTATACCCATAGCACACCCACATTTCGCCTGTTATGTTTAAGTCCCATGTAATAGGAGGCGAGCCTATTGCCGTCAACCGGGCACAAATCCAGGCTCCGGGCTGCTACTGAAAAATTTCAGATGGAAAAACCCAATAACACTTTGCCTGACCCGGGAATTGAACCCAGGACCTCATACTCAGCAGTAGCGCTTGCGACCACCAACCAATGAGGCAGTCAATTTGCGGACACTATTCCAATATCAGGTAATTACAGAATTTTCTAATAGAAAACCCACAATTATAATTGACTGAAACAGTAGCTTCCGTTGTTGGTTATAAATTCATAATTAGGTTAATGAATTGTTAACAATTTGAACATTTCAAATTTATTTACCATAATAATTAAATTGATGTTGTTTTAATACTGACGGAATAATGTTATGTTTTTCCTTATATTTATATTCAGCGGAGGTTTGAACAGGGGGTTGTACATTTCTTCATTAATTTTACTATAGAGGCGTATCTTTTTGATGCATATTAAAAATTAGGAAGTGCCTCCGCTGCCGGCGGCGGCTCTCAAAAATAACATCATTAGGAACCGGCATGATATTACTACCAGCAGCCTAGATTAAAAAGATCGGCTGCTGGTACCGCTGGCTTCCATAATGGACACCGGCGGCCCAGCGTTTATCGAAACACTTCCAGTATTCAGAACTCCAACAAAGGGTTAGTTAACCCTTACTAAAGTATTTTTTTTAAATATATTTTAGTCGTTTTTGCCACTTGTCGGCCGCTGCCGCGGCACCGCTCGCTCCGTTCGCTCGGCTCGTGCGCAAAAAAACGGTTAGGTTAGAACCTAACCTTTTTTTGCGAGTAAAAATATTTAACCTAATATAACTAGTTATGGAATCATTGATTATGGAAATAAATTAATGTAAAAAATAATGCTTTATTACATGTTTTTTAAAATTATGTCTACCAGGCGGGGTATTTACTACAATATGCCAAATTGCCAACCCCGTTTTCTGCTTTTTATTTCCAAACTCAGTGCCGGCAGCCAATTCTGAAGCCGGCGCCGGCAGCGGAGGCAGTCACAAAAAATTTAAGTCGCTTGTCGTGTCCAATAAAAAAAAAAATTGTCCGTCTTTGTGACCCATTTTTCTTTTAAACTACGTAACGGATTTTGATGCGGTTTTCACCATTATTTAGATAATTTATTTCATAAGGTTTGTGTGTATTACGTTAATATTAAAATTACATAAATAAAAAAAAGAAATCTCGATGTTTTTTCAAGGCTTAAAAACCGTGCTTAGCATGGACTCGCCCATGCTAAGCACGGTTTGCTAGCCCAAGCTAGTACCTATATAAGATATATAGGCATATAAGATAGATACTATTTGAGTAGGTATACAGTAACTGAGTGCAAGGAAATGTGTTTGATGTCCCAACCCAACCATTTATAGGAACAATAATTGCAGGAAGCTTACAATCAGGAATATCGATTAGGTCTCCATTCTCAATGGAAAATTTGCAGTTCAGATTACATACTGGCTATACACACGAACATTGTATCTATTGCTATTATCGATAACAGTGTGCCAAGCTCTTAACGATTTAATAACTTTGTGCTAAAAATGTTCTAGGCGGCCATGTTCCTATTAAGGAGACATGTATACTTGGACTTTTATTCGTATTTAGTAACTTGACAGTTGGAGGGATACCAGTGTCTAACAAAAAAGGTAGAGAGGTGAAAAAAATAATGAGCGAAATGTAGTGAACTTTATAATGTACCTAGTTACTACATAAAAGTAGTGAGTTGGTACATGGTTTTAATTTATTATTATAACTAGAACTTTAAAACACGTTATGATAGCAGTTTATAATATAAAAAAACCGGCCAAGTGCGTGTCGGACCACGCAAAATGAAGGGTTCCGTAGTTGGAATGAATTTATCCCAAAAACAAACTTAACTTTGTTGTTGATAAACATGTTCTCCCATAAGGAATGTATGGGAAAACATGTTTTTGCAACTGCAAAGTTAAGTTGGTCAATTATTACTCGTTAACTTGTAGAGCCTACTTAGCTGTGATAGTTTTCCTTTTAATTTCGTTATATAAACTACTGCTGAAATTTTTTTTCACACATCCAAAACCAACCATTTAGCTGGTAGGGGGGGGGGGGGGGGGTGGACACCTGACTCTAACAAAAATTAGCACTTTAAAGCTTAATATTTCGCAAACGGATCCCTGAATCCAAAAATAGTTTTCACATACTCAATGTTTTTGAAGGACATTTTCAATGATAAAAAAAACATCATGGGATAAAAATAAATAAAAAAAACATTACCACTTTATGTGTATGTGAGGTACCCTAAAAAAAAATGTTTTTCATAATTTTGTTTTACCACTTTGTCGGCGTAATTATGTATACCTATGCCAAATTTACTAAGGGTCTTGGAGCTAGACCGCGGACAGACAGACAGACGGACATGACGAAACTATAAGGGTTCCTTGTTTACTACGGAACCCTAAAAACATGATTAGTAGGTACATTTTGACCGATTTCATGTTTTTTAAAAGTCAAAATAATTTTTACGTTTAACCGTGTATAATTAAATGTTATAACTAAAACTTTAAAACATGTTATGATAGCAGTTTATAATATAAAAACATGATGAGTAGGTACAATTTGACCGATTTCATGTTTTTTTAAAAGTCAATGTAATTTTTAAGCTTAACCATGTAAAGTAAAAAATTAAAGCGTTGTTTTTTCATATTACAAGGTTAAAGACTGGAAAAATATTCAATCCTATAGTGGTAGACGTAAGTAGATAAATAAATCATTTGCAATATTCCAATAGAACAAGAACACATTTTTTGGGATTTATTCATATTCATAACTATTTTTACTATTCATTATTTTCGCAAATTCGTTCACTACCCCAACACTAGTTTTAATATGGTTACATTAATTTGCTTCGAATACAATTTAAACTCGAGAAACAGCATTAATTAAAAAAAAAAATACAGTATCTACTACTATCTTTTTAACGATATATTAATCAAAAGGTTATATGACAAAATAGATATGTTATTTTTAAATTCCTTTTTCTGTTTTTAAATAAGTGAAGGTACATTCTATTTTTTGTGTAGGTATTACACATTGTAACAACGTTTGCCCGTTACGTTGTTTTGTGTTTTACCCGTAAAGGCTTACGGGGCACGTATGAGAGAATTCTTGGAAATGTTTTTAGTGGAAGTGAAAATTTATATTCATAATATTTTTGTACGATTAGGCTTCTGCTAGACTGTGAAATATTTTAGTCATAGGATAAGAAAGAGTGATGTGAATCCGTAGAACATTAACGTTTAAAAATATAATTAAGAATAATTGCTGATATGGAGTGATTTTTTTTAACTAGTTAAAAATCGTTTTATTTCACACAGTCATGGCTCGTGATAGATATGTCATTACCTCGCACTTTAAAAATTATTAAGATGGCCTCTCCGCAGCAGTTAACAATATCATACCCAGTTAGGCTCACAATACAAGTATTAATTCCAAAAAAAAAAAAAAAAACTTCCAATTTCCAAAAAAAAAAACACTACAAAGTGAAAAATTACTTTAATTTCGGAAGTCGGTGTCTTTGGTTTTGAATTTTCGTTTTTTTGCTACCTACTTCCGAAATTCAAGTTATTTTTCACTTTGGAACTCAGTCTGTTGTTTTTTATTTTTGTCAAAAGTTTTTATTTTTCACTTTTTATTTGTGGTTTCTACCCCACAAAAATTCGAATACCACTACCTGCTATGTAAATAACAGTGATAGGAACTTATCATATCATCCACATACTAAGTGGGAAAAAATACGTATTATTGAAGCTAACTCAAAAACTGACCAAGCAAAGTTAATAAAATGTATATGGGACATGAAGTATGACCTGCCAAACAAAAAAAAAAATATCATCAAAATCAATTCATAATTGGCGGAGAAATCGCGTAAAAAAATACAAAAGAAAAATACAGTCGAATTGAGAACCTCCTCCTTTTGGAAGTCGGTAAAAAAAGCCTTCTCACTTCAAACTATCTATTTAGAGGTTCAAGAATAAAATCCTGTGCTCACCACCGTTCCACTATTACCGCTTTTAAAACTAGTTTCGCTGAAACTGAGAAAATAGCTGTTTTGCGGTTGTGTGCTCCGTTATTGCTAATGTCCACTATAATTATTGACATTCTCTTCGTACATTCTGTAAGTATATTTTCTCTGTTGCTTTTATTTCAGGTTTAATTCATTTGCTTTTACTATATTCCTTTTGTTATCTGCGGATGAAAAAACTTATTACATGTCGTAGGGTAAAAAGTGAGCGTAGTTTTTGTCTGCCCACGTAAGGCTAGAGTTTGTAGAGGAATGACTTATTATTTATTAGCTGCTTCTTCTTCGTTTGTTTGCCTTCGGTAGGGTTCCGAGTTGATCCTTTATCAGGTTCTATTTTCGGAATTGGATTTTCTTTGACCACCATCTTGCTTGATGCTGATGTGGGTTAACTTAGTCTAAGGGGTAATCGCTAAGTTGAAATAAAATCTTGTTCAGTTTTTTCTTGAAGAAAATTTAATTTTTTTTTACTTTACCTACAATTTTTTTCCTTCGAGTATCTTCAAAGCTCGTGGCTAAATAATAACAGCCGCATGGGTCGATCCATCAGGTTAAGCTACGCTTGCCAGGGTTGGTCCGTGGATGGGTGACCATCTTTACATATCGAGACTCCTCCGTGCCTCAGAAAGCATGTTAAGCCGTTAGTCCCTGCTGTCATTCGTGGATCTTTAACAGTCGTAACGGGTCGCCCGAAAGTCTGACAACCAGTCTTACCAAGGTTTATCGTATTACCCAGTTACTGGGTTGTCAAGGTCAGATAGGTAGTCGCTCCATGTAAAATACTGGTACTCAGCTGCATGCAGTTAGACTGGAAGCCGACTCCAACATAGTTGGGAAAAGGCTAGGAAGATTTTATGTTCAAAATTAATCTATTGTGCCAAAATTATGGCGTATCGATGCCGATATGAATACACCTCTGTCTACCCCTCCAAGGAATACAGTCGTGATGTTATGTTAATAGCTGCATAACCATTAAATAAGTAATGCAAGCTTTTATCGGTCATCTTCACTTAATGACCAAAATAACAAGTCACTTAGATCGCAAGGGACACTTTCACAGATAAGTAAAAACATTTTTCTCATGAATCGACCTCTTGAACATTCATTGCTATTGGAGATAGCGTTGCCTGTTTTTATTTTTTTATTTGTATAAGTATCTATTTATTTTGTAAGATATTATAAGGTACACCAAAAGCTTTCAATTTGCAGTGCCGATACAGAAAATAAGCGTAAATAAGCTTTCCCATATTTTCTAAGTACATATTTTTTATATGTGGGTACTTATAAAGTTGAGTGCTACGTATTTGCCCATTTGGGTAGGTAGGTACAATTGTATGATTAAGTAAAGCTACAACACATACGCAGGATCATTAAAAACGAACACATCGAACACTCTATTTTCAAACCAGTTAAGCCAATTGTCAACTCGCACACTAGTAATCGCTAACAAGCTGGCACCAAACAACTAAAACAAAAAAAAATTGCGTTCTTCCATTGACTGCGATTCCTAGCTTAAAATAAACGGGTCGTAAGGTGTTTCGAAATTTAAACTATGACAGCAGTTGTCAAATTCAGCGGGTGGATAGAGTACACGCGTCATCGATTCCTGCTAATTGGAAGTAACTTTTCAGTGGCGTATTGCATTGGCCACAGATGTATGCCATGTGAACGTCGGCTGCGTTCAGTTGGATGAATGATTCACACTTCGTTGGCTCTCCATAGCTCATACCGCGTTCGCTGAATATTGTATTAACTCATAGCTGATGATCGCAAAATTAATTTTTTGGTGTATCGGAATTGAGTGGAAGTAATATGGCGGTTTCTTTTATTATTTAATTTTACAAGGGGGAGTTGGGAATGTCGAATTTGGTTTTAATGAAACAGAACTGCTGAGATGCAAAATGCTACTCTTTGTCTATTCGCAAAATACAAATATTCCATTTACTGACACAAATGTTGATTGCTGATTTTTAAAACAACAAAACTATGATGCTTTTCCAATATTGTATCACAAAAATGGGGAATCCAATAACTGTGATACCAAATCCTAAATATTTCGACCTCGGTATTCAAATAGAAATAGTTTCTAGCCGTGACTCTGCATTTATCCATTCCCATTGGCATAGCAAAGAGAATACTGACGTGGCTGTCTACTGTATCTGCTGATATCAGAGGTTAAGCTACACTTGCCGCGGTTAGGTAAAGAATGGGTGCTCCTTGCCGTAGAAAGCACGTGCACTTTATTGCGACTATAAGTTTGCCAATCAATCGAATGTAATGATATCCGGAGTAACCTTTCAATATGTAGTTATATTTGTACTTATTTGAATAGATTGAAAGTCGATTGACATAGGTGACAAAATGATGGATGTTTAGACTTTTTTCACGCATAATAGAAAACCAGTAGGTGTGGAAAATATTGGCGTGTGTATTCGAGCCAAAAAGTTGATAATTCTAACAAAACTTGAAATGGCCTAAGCGAGAAACTTTAAATTACTTTTATTTCTTTACGTATTATTTTGTTTATTAATTTAAAGTTTCGGCATTTGTTAGGTAGATGTGACACGTAGTTAGTTAATCGATTGCCAATAAATGTGTGTGTTTGGAAGTGACGTATTTGGCTATGTTTATAATGTTGCCTTCTGCCAGAAGGGTGGCATCTTTTTTGGCCAAAGAAACAGCATTGCCATACAACGTGGCAATGCAGCCAGCTTTTTGGGCACTTTTCCTGTTGACAGGCACTTTCTTCTATTATACACATGTACATACTTAATTATTGTTAGGTATTGTTTTAAGATGGTTAGCGTTTAAATTATGTAAATATTATCTTGAAAATTGAAATAACCCTAAAATTACGAGAATTTGTCTAACTAAAATTTTTTCCTATAAGATGTGAATTAAATGCTGTTCTTAAAGCTATATTCATAATAATATAGCCGCTGACTGACAAATATTTTGTTTGAATGTCTTAAGCTTTTGAAAGTTAAAATTATTAGAATCATTTTAATTTCGGCGTTGAGCATTACATAGATATTAATATGATAATATTTATGTATAACCCATAGAGTATAACTTGAATTAACCAATGGTGTTGTTTTTACCTGCATATAGTCGAAACAGATACTATATGTAATAAAAATTTATCTGTCGAGCCATAGGGTCGGATTCCAGTCTAATCGGATGCAGCTGAATACCAGTATTTTACATGGACCAGCTGCCTATCTGACCTTCACAGCTCAGTTACGGGGTAATACGATACCTCTTGGTAAAACTGGTTGTCAGACTTTTTGGGCTTCTGACTACTCGTAACGACTGACAAAGATCTATTAATGACAGCCGGGACCAATGGCATAACGTGCTTTCCGTGGCATGGAGGGGTATCGATATGTAATAGATCCACGAACCTACTACTGAAAGCATTGCTAAACCTTCCATCGACCCGCTGTTATTATATAGCCACGAGCCCCAAGTAATAATAATAATATATGTATAATAAAAAAATGCTCAAGAGATATTAACAACAGGACATACATTTTAAATTATATTGCTATTACAATTATAGATGGTAATAAAAGCAAAACATAAATAACACACGGAACCGTATCCAGAATGCTACTTAACTAAATTGCGGGGTGAATGACTTGCACACCGCAAGAACCGATTACTTCTATCTACTTGTACTTGTTACCAAATTGATTTATTTCCTCATGAGGCTTTAGGGAAATCCTCATCAAGAAGCCGGGGCGCCCAGCGGACTCTCCGTCCGCTTATCGGCCCATTGTGCTGCTCGATGAGGTGGGCAAGCTCTTTGAAAGAGTCATTGCAGACCGCCTCGTCGGGCAGCTGGTGCGAGTGGGGCCGGATCTGGCGGAGAGCCAGTTCGGTTTCCGCAGGGGGCGCTCTACGGTGGACGCCATCATGCGCGTGCGGGCCCTCACGACGGGGGATGCTGTGGCCCGGGGTGGGGTCGTCTTGGCGGTGTCTCTAGACATCGCCAATGCCTTCAACACCCTGCCCTGGAGTTGCATCAGGGAGGCACTCCGGTATCACCGGATGCCGACCTACCTCTGTCGTGTGGTCGAGGCCTATCTGACGGACAGGGCCGTCATCTACCCCGGTCACCAAGGAGAGTGGAACCGGCAAGAGATGTCGTGCGGTGTCCCACAGGGTTCGGTCCTGGGGCCGCATCTGTGGGACATCGGATACGACTGGGTGCTGCGCGCCGACCTCCCTAGCGGCGTCAGCGTCGTTTGTTACGCTGACGACACGCTAGTCCTGGCGCAGGGGAGGTCGTACCAGGCGGCGGCCGATTTAGCGACACGCGGGGTTGCGACAATCGTTGACAGGATCCGGCAGCTGGGACTCGAGGTGGCCCTGCACAAGTCTGAGGCCATGGGCTTTCATGGTCCTCGGAATGCGCCACCGTCGGGCTCCCAGGTAATGGCGGGAGGGGTTCACATCGGTGTCGAGTCGACGATGAAGTATCTGGGACTCGTCCTCGACAGCCGGTGGAATTTCGTAGAACACTTCCGACGTTTGGCTCCCAGACTGGACCGGGCCGGGGCTGCCTTGAAGCGGCTCCTGCCCAATCTGGGAGGTCCAAACGCCTCCTGCCGGAGGCTCTATGCGGGGATCGTGCGGTCCATGGCCCTTTACGGGGCACCGGTGTGGGCGCGTTCATTAAGGCTGCGGCCAGCCCGCCGGTTGAACGCGTCCCAGAGGGTCATGGCCATCCGGCTGGCCCGAGGATACCGCACGGTCTCCTGTGAGGCGGCGAGCCTCCTTGCCGGATTACCGCCATGGGATCTGGAGGCAAAGGTCCTCGCGCATATCTGGGAGTGGCGCGAGGAGGCGAAACGCCGGGGCTTAACTCCGATGCCGCAAGAAATCGCGGCACAGCGGACAGAGCTCCGGCGGGATCTCATGGCGTCATGGAGGGTGCGATTGTCGCAACCCCGCGCTGGGCACGCCACAATTGCGGCGATAAGACCCCTCTTTGAGGAGTGGCTTGAGAGACGCCACGGCGTCCTCACCTTCCGCCTGACGCAGGTCCTCACCGGACACGGCTGCTTCGGGAGGTTCCTGTTTAGGATAAGGCGGGAGGAAACACCCGGGTGTCACCATTGTGTGGATCGGCCTGAGGACACGGTGGAGCATACGGTGGAGGTCTGCCCGGCTTGGGCGGAGCAACGCCGTGTCCTCGTAGAGGCGATCGGCGGCGGTGATCTCTCGCGTCCGGCCCTGGTTCAGGCCATGGTACGGAGCGAGAGGAAATGGCAGGCCGTCACCTCCTTCTGCGAAGCGGTAATGCTCGCGAAGGAGGAGGCGGAACGCGTGAGGGAGAGGCAAATTTCGCGCCCTCACGCCCCTAACCGCCGCAGGAGGAGACGCCCGGGGCGGGAATCGCGAGCCGATTTCCGGCCACCGTAGGCGCGGGCTTGCGGACGGTGAGCAATGGGTAGCTCGCCGTCCGATAAGGACCAAGCCCGGGTCGACGGCGCGTTGTGTTCCACGCGCGCCTCAAAGAGATGTCAGCAGAATTGACGGGGTCCGTTAGGGCCAATGCCCGCCGGGGGTTCGAAGAAAACCGATAGGGAAATCGTGGCCCCCGGCAACAGGGCAACCGAAGGAACACGGGTGGGTTTTAGTCAGTAAGAGTCTGACACGCCCTCCCGCTCCACCCAGAGCGGGAGAAGTTATTTGATAATTTCCCACCCAAAAAAAAAAAAAAAAAAAAAAAAAGGCTTTAGGGAAACAAATTATAATATTGTCCTTTTGTGAGGTTCTCAAGAGGGGAAAGTATATTAGTATAGTATCTGTAGGTACACACGGCTACATATCAAGCTATACATTTACAGTATAAGCTGATCTCGCATTGTTTAGGATTTCCGTACAGTGTGAGGTCAGACTTTACTGGAAATGTATAGCTTGATGTGTAGCCGTGTGTACCTACATGTTGCGGTTATGTTAGTAAATACATCTTATAATAATGGTAATAGCTAATGTCCACTGTTTGATTATCTACACTCCAAACATAATCAGCCTATAATGTTCCCACTGCTGGGACACAGGCCTCCGTTCTGTGAGAGGGAGTGGGCCGTAATCTACTACGCGGGCCCAGTGTGGGTTGGTAGATGTCACATGTATTCGAATTTTTGGTTCTAGGACATGCCGGTTTTCTCACGATGTTTTCCTTCAACGTTTTGAGAGCAGTGGTGAATGTGGTAATGAAATTATTTACTCAAAGTAAAGTGCCTGCTTGGTTTCGAACCCATGACTCGTAAGTCGGTGCCGTTACCACTTGACCACCACTGCTTTAAGTAGAAATAATAATTTCAAAGACTAATATAATAGTCAAACGTAAACGACATCACATTTCTTAAAAATCTTTTTTTTATCCACTGTAATCGATTATATCATGTTACATTAATTGGTATACACCATCCTATCCTGCTTAGTAATAATATAATATAATATTTATTTATTAATTAACTATATTAATTTATTATTAATATTTAATTTATGATATTATAAACGCGAAAATTTGTGAAGATGGATGGATGTTTGTTACTCTTTCACGCAAAAAATACTGAATGCATTAGGTTGAAATTTGGCACACAGGTAGTTTATGACCTGGATTAACACAAAAAATACTTTTCTCGATACTCCCACGGGATCGAGACTTATGCAGGTGAAACCGTGGGGCGCAGCTAGTTAACAGTATAATACAAAATTACCAACTCTTTCCCACCATTTTTACAAGTGACGGATGACAGCTGTCAATATTTTGATATTATATTAAAATACATGACTTTTTCAGTGTGGCAAATCATCTTATTTTATTCGTAATACAACGAAAATAATTATTATCATAGCTGAACAAAAGCAGTGGAAATAAAATAAAAGCAATATTATGTCATTATTACAAGACTGTTAAATTCATTGTCATTCCTCTGCTTTACTGCTCTGTAGTCGAATAAAAATAATAATATTTTCGATTACCAATATTAATAGGGTGATTACAATAAGCGAGTTCGACAACAGATCCACAACAAACGAGTACCTGCCTACCGAAAAAAAAGATTTCCATATTATTATTTTCTAATAGAAGATGTGTGTGAGTGTTTTTTGTCATTTGCCAGTTATCACCTGGTCCCAACCAGTATGTAAGACTAAGCTGTGCTCGGGGCGCGTTATTTCATAAAGTAAATATTTATGAAGGAAAGGAGTTTTCTTCGCGCGTCCTCCCGTAAGCCTCCTGATCCGAAAAGACATAAACCTCTGGGGATTCAGTTCTAAGTTCACAAAGGCAATGCGCCGTTAGCTCTCATATATAGGTATATACTTTTTCCTTTTAGAAAGTTATGTATCTTTGTATCGGCAATTGTTTTATTATTGCGGGTTTCGATATCTTTCTTATAACAGCTTAGCTTGTTTTACGTCTTTTTATTTATGTTTTAATATATTTTTTTGCTTATAAAGCAAGTAGTCTATGACGGCAAAGTTCGTCTTTTAAAAACTTGTGGAGTTTTAATGAAGTCTTATCGCCAAAGAAATCTTTTTCACACCTTTTAAGTAAGTCATCGTAGAGTTTTATCAACATTTTTATTACTTTAGTATACTTATATTTCTAAATTCGAAGTTGTATGATGTTTTCTTTAATTAGAATTATTCGTATCGTTTTGTTTATAATAATTCCTTATTCAGACTTGGCAGTATAAACAGTGAACTGAAGGGAATTATTACTTGTGTGTAGGCGCTACAAACTTTGTTCAAGACAATACGCTTAATTCTATTTATGGTCTTTAGAAAATTGTTCCCTATTCACGCGCAGTTCTGTTACAAAGTAAACTGAAACTAAAGCTGATAATATACATCACGATTATGTTTGATCTCGTGGGCTCACGGTGAAATAACACGTGTTCCATCAACATATATAACATAACCTACTTAATATATATGAGGGTGGCTTCGGACGGAACATTTTCACTAGGATTTTTGCTACGCAGATAAATGTACGAGGGTGAGGTAGGGATGGCGGGAAATCGGTAAACTGACAGATCGGTATGAACAGGAATTTTCCACTGCCACAAAAATATTCCACCCATACTCTAGCACATTCAGTAACATTAACAATTATTATTAAACTTTTTCTTTCAAAGTATTAAAGAAACACTTAATAAGATATTGTTATAAAATGAGTTAGGGACGAACGGTATAAGAGATGATATAAAAAACGAAAGTAGAGAAAAGTGAACAGGGCTCCACAAGGTTTATGCAAATTTTACGCGAAATTTTTTAACTTACCAAGTCTGTTTTCTTATTATTTGCAAACAACAGCGGCTGAGTCTTAATGTTATTCTGTTTGGCCTTAAAGATGTTTTTGAATAGTATAATCCGAGTACTAAACTTGGCCCATGAAGACGTAATTGTATCAAGATGGTAGTAAGAAGTTTGCGTGTATTTATGGAGATGACACTGGCGTAAACAAGCTTATAATGTAGTTTGACACTTTGATAACGACGGCCTGGGAACATAAGTCGGCCTCTCGGTTGTTGTTAGGCACTTTGCTTAGATATCGAGACGCAGTTGAATTCCGTGATATCGGATATTCGAGTTCCGTTGCGATAATGCATCTTACTCGTGAGTGGCTGCATGTCAACAGGGGATTTTTATGTCCCCAGATATTCACTTTTATGTTTGTATTCGCCCTTATGTGGGTTTCTTTTACGTCTATATTTTTTCGGACAATTTAACACCACTCGCAGCTCTGCGCGTATTTTTCATTTTTCTCTTTATTTTCTTTACTGGTAAAAGTGATTACTTTGCCTAAGATCATTAGAAACGGTTCGGCAGCTTCGTTACTAATTAGTTTCGTCAAACATTTTTAATGAACTGACGATATTTTTGTTAACCATTCGAAAATAAATATCTGCAAACCACGTATAACTGTAAAGAGGTAGCCATGTTTATTTCTTTCGCTTACAAAACTCAGTTAAAGTTACTTAATAGTTAGTAAAAGTTAAGGCGCACCGGAAACGTTTCGCTTTCATAACTGATACAACAAAACTGTAAAACTTCAATGCAGCCTTCGCGAGGTGACCCGAATTCCGATCGCGATAAAGGAACACGTTTTCAATGAATATTGCTGTGTTGTTCCTGTTTACAAAATAATGGGTATTTTACCTTATCATACTGCTTTCGTAGATAGGGTAGGGTAGGGTAATAGGTTAATAGGCTGCTTTTCAGGACGCATACATAATTACTACGCTTGGTAGATGTTTGTTTTGTACGCACAAGATATTTTTTTTTCAATTTTTCAATTTTACTTCATGTAACAATGAAAATCAGTGGAAATGTAATGTTAAACCTTGAATAAAATTTTCATTTTGTTATTTACATTTAGTGTTTCACGAACTGTGTCTAGATAAATATTTTTACTTTCTTTCTTTTTAAGTTTTTCGCACTCACATTTTTTGCACCCTGTATAATCACACATTATACAAGAAAAGGGGCAAGGGATTTGTAATGCAGTCATTGACCCCGTTTTAATTATGTCAAATTTTCCCCGTGCCTTAATGAGAGTTGGGACTGTTCGTCAAGCACTTTATGGAGCCCTACGCTCAACAATAGCCGTTGACTATGGCAGTCACGACGCTAAATTGTGAGGCGAGGAATGTGTGACATCTGTAGGTAGTCAGAGATTCAATTTTGAAAGACATTTTTGTGTACAAAATAGGCATTATATCAAGGAAATTTTGGGTTTTCAGGTATTTAGTAAGGTAGTCTGTTCCAAGGGTATGTGATGAAAATGTAAACAAATGGATCAGAAAACGTTCTAAAAATAACGAAATGTGTATATAATTATAACTTGAACTTGTAAGCTTTTAAATGTATATTTTAGGAATAAGCGCTGTTGTTTCAGATACAGATATTTATTTATCTTGTTCATACACAGATGTCGAATTTCTGTTAGTATTCCTTT
The DNA here is from genome assembly GCA_949152395.1 of Agrochola litura. Classification (NCBI taxonomy): domain Eukaryota; kingdom Metazoa; phylum Arthropoda; class Insecta; order Lepidoptera; family Noctuidae; genus Agrochola; species Agrochola litura. The sequence goes on along the minus strand of OX424492.1, from coordinate 16,150,478 downwards.
AAGATATGTTTTTATTTATAATGTACTATCTTACTCGAATATGAAATAAATTATATTATTATTTATTTATTTGTTATTATTTTTATAACCTAATTTTTTGTCGAAGCTTTTTATTTACAATTTAATCATGTTATTCAAACAATAATTGTTGGAAAAGTAATAAGATATAAAAAGAAAACCTTCTAAACACAAATAAATGTGTTACTAATTCCCTTTAGTGAGTGATTGCGAAAGAATTTAACCTGAACAGGGTTTGTTTACACTTTCATCACATGCTTTTGAAACAGACTATAAAGTACCTATATTTTTCGAGAAGACATAGATATAATAAATAAGATGTATAATTCATCCACCACACCACTCCACTCTTCCACATGCTCGTATAATGTATAATGTACATGGGAAAGTAAAATTTTTCTAAAAAAAAAGTTTGTAATAACAATACAAAATATGTGTCTAGTTACGTGTCATTGAAGCCAATTTTTAAAGTAGCTTTTGCAGAGTGATATGTTAATATTATGGTATTATTCCAGCCAAAATGTATACTTTAGCTGAAATGTATACCTATTTTGTTATTATTTACATTCATGCAGCCACGGAATAAATCTGCAAGGGGCTGCTAGTGTGAAAAAGTTTTAAATTTTCTCCCGTTTTTCACCCCTCAAATTGTTGTAGGGTGTATAATATTATAACATTCACGTAGATTAAGTCGAGGGGGTCTACTACATAATGTACATGTAGAAGATGAATCTCTGCCGAGGGTCGCGTCAATACATTTGTTTATTTTTTCGAGGAAATCTCCTTCAAGGAAGCGGATATTTCCGTTTAGATTTTTTCTGGAGGGCAATATTTTCACGTATCTGTATAATAGTCATTTTCTACAAACAGATTTTAGATAGTCAGTGTACATAATTTTTATCTAACTTAAAGACAGCCTGTGGATGCCTGTTTGTAGAAAGTGATTAGATTATTTTAATACCTACTAAAACCTAATTCTAATATAAAACCGAAAAAAGAAAAAAATTCTCTATGATTTCTCATAAATAATTTAATAATGTTATTCAAAGAATAATTGTTGGAAAAAGCGGTGAAATATAACTTTGAAACCTTCCAAATTCAGATGAAATTGCTACTAATTCCCTTTTGTGAGTGATTGCGTAAGAATTTAACCTGAACAGGCTTTGTTTTCACACTCATTAGATACTTTTGGAAAAGACTATATTAAAGTGTTATATCGTTTAAGACCAGGCACTCCAAAGACATTTTCCATGCAAACTCCGCCCCCATGCTACCCACCACTCCACTAAGTGCTAAACGCTAACACATCAGTAATAAAGTTGAATATCGCGTGCGCTCTTTGGTCGTGTTCGAGCACGGAACTAAATATCGTAAGTCTCAATTCTTATTTCGTTTATAACTAAAGTAATTGATCTAGAGAAAAAATATCTTATTTTTAGATAATAAACTATATTTTCTTACTGTCAATAATTATTTTAGACTTAAAAGTCGAGTAACCTTGTTTTTGGTACAAATAATCTTTAAAATAGACATGATTTTCGAATAAATAATGAATTGAGCGAAAATGTTCCAATTACGTAACTGTCTTATAATATGGAAAGAAAAAGATCCAATAAATCATATCCTAAAGTTCAATTTTGATTGTATGCGTGACTTTTTCAAAATATTAATGGAAATTAACATACAATTAAGGAGCCTCCTCTCTGCTGCTTCGATAAAGTTCTCGTCATACTTTGTCATACCTCTTGTTGTGTTACTATGCAAACTATCTCTGACCGGACTATTCGGATTCCAGAACGCTGCGATTGCTTTAGACATTAAAATAAATCCGCCAGCGTCTCCAAAGCCTGCGTGGTTATAATCGTTTAGGTTTTTAATATTTTACCTAATTTCTATACCTACTGGTAACCAGCCCAAAGTTATTGCTAGTAACGTGTATCAGAATAGTAGTTTATGAAACTGTTGCATAATGAGGGGTATTAAAACATGAGTGTGTGTTTAAAAACCGAGCCGTAGGCGAGGTTTTTAATAGTATCACACGAATGTTTTAATACCTAGTTATGTGCAGTTTTATACACTACTTTATCTACTCTCATACATTGGGATTGAACCTAATACTAAATAAAAGATCAAAGTTAAAGATCAAGAATAAATTTGAAAAATCCCACGAAATTCAGTACAACAAAACAAATGAATGTCGTCTGCACCAGCACATCCCCGCACATGCGCTACAGCGGGTGCTGCTGTCCCCCGTTTAAACGTTCCAATGCAAAAGTTGATGGAAACTCTTCTTAAAAACTAAAAAATAGCCCTGTATAGTAATAGAAAAATAGTAGATTGTTATACGAGGGGCTAAAATAACCCATTGTAACGAGGTAGTTTTACTCCCGAGCTTTAGCGAGGGAGTAAATAGAAACCGAGTTATAATGGGTTTTAGCGCCGTGTGTTACACTCTACTTTTCACTACGATTGCGAGAAAATAAAATAATCCAATACAATATTAATTTACCTTTATAAAATTCAAATCTGTAAATGCGATTATCGCCATTTTGATGACAGTCGAGGTCGAGACTAAAAACATAAAAATTGGGGATTTCGAACATCCAAACTCCACCACAGGGGCAGTGAATACTACATCATTTAATTATTTGACGACTTCATCCATTGTTCAAGTTAAATAAGTAGTGGTAATTAAGTTTTTGATATCCAAAGTCGAAGTTTCGCGCCAATCGTGCGAGTTTACATTTTAACTTTTCACAAATATCACACATACACATGTAGATACGATTTAAAACGTGACAAATATTATTAAAAATATTATACACAACTAGAAAATGCCCAGATCTTAACGTAATATACGAACACAGATCCAATAACACGTAATATTCATTACCACTACTCAATTTGTGTTAAAAATCGCCGACCATTTTTTTTTTAATTGTCATGATGTGCGAAAACGATTATGCCAAACGATTTTTTTTTTCAATTTTGATCGACTCGATTAATTAATATGTCGAATATCAGAAATCTAAAAATTAAATAAAATTGTTTTAAGCATTAAATTAGAGATTTTTTTAAGATTTCGCGCCAATTCCTTTTTTATTTCTTCTGTAACCGCAACGCAATGCTCGCATTCTACCGAAGAGATAGCCGCATTTAGTTCCATTTTCAAAAATAAAATGTTCTTCTTTTTTTTGTGAACAAGTAATAAGTCGAGTCCATACTCATGATTATTCTACAAAAGAATAAAGACTTTTTAATTTTTCAAGGCTCGTTGGAAAAGACAAAAATTAAAAAAAAATTACTTTTTCCCCTAGAGCAAGAAATGCAACTTTTTCCCCGCTCTGGTACTCTACAATGACGGCGTTTTTGAGCAAGAGGAGTGAAAAAAATGTTATAATATGATTCTATTTTTAAATTTCGGTATTGTGTTCATAAAGCATGTCAATGTAAACTCGTTTTGAATTTTATAATTCGAATATTATGCAATGAGAGTAGATAAACACGTTTTAAAGGTTTGGGTGCTAATGTAATTAAAGTACAGCCACATGCGACATTAGGTACAGCTTTGTCTCTGACATAGCAACGCATCTGAGATTTTCTGATATTTCAGACGTCCACAGGTGGCGATGACCATATAACATCAGAGGGGTTATTCCTCATCTCATTCGCAATCTGTCAAAAATACAATACCAATTTTTTTACAAGTTTGACAGATTGCGACTTGAACGTTTTGTACGAGAATTGGCCTCAGGTGGACGTCTTATTTTTGGCATCCTTTAACATCACAAAAAAAACATTTTACTAACAATAAAGAAGAATTTATTGGTATCATTACAGGGTTAAATTAAATTAACTAGCGAAACTCAGCTGACGTCTTATGTATCGATTTTGTTTTTTTTTTGTCAATGAGCGCATTTATTCCAGTTACTTAAAGTACGACTTAAGAAAATCGTTTGTTTTTGTGCATACTTTCGGTTATAGTTCACTTAAATATGAGAAACAAACAAAACAAAATATTTTAATAAGCATATTATTGTCGTTTGATCTATCCAGTATATACAGTGAGTAATGATTATTTTATTATTGTTCGTTGGCCAAATACAACCCTAACCTATTTTTTAAAATGTTCTTTGATGAAGAATCCTTTATTTCTTTCGGGAACTTATTATAAAGCTGCGCTCCCTCAAACGAATGCAAATTTCCATGTCCATCAATTATTAGATTTATCTTATATAATAATTTGAATTCAGAACTAAGTACTTTATTGTTGTTTTGTTTTGATTTTCGTGTGAACTATAATATTATAGAGCTGTAAAACTATTGTCCTATCTGTCGTGCTTGCGACTTTAGCAGCTTTTCTACCATTTTTAAAATAAATTACATTAAGTTAAAATAGTACTAACAACTCTATATATTCCAAGTCGATTGAGAGAGTCTGGTCTACACCAAGTGCAAAGGGCAACTGATAGAAATCCGACGACTGACGAAACACGAAGTTTGCCAAGGGACATTAAGAACGTAGTTGTACTGTACCTATTACGTCTGCGGATCAAATTTAATTCGATTCTGTTTACATACCGTGTTTCCCGGTGTTGGCTGCCGCGAAGGCGGTGCTAAGTATTACGAGGTGCACCAGCATGCTCCCTCCTCGCGCGGCGGACGCACATCGAGCCGAAAGCGCACCGCGACTTGCTTCTACTGGAACAAACATAACAAGATCATAAGCATAATCAGCCTATAACGTTCCCACTGCACAGGCTGCCTCTCTGTGAGAGGGAGCGAACCGTTAAGTCAAGCGCACATTACAGGCGCAATGGGCCGCAGCGCAACGCATTTTCATACAAAAAAGTGCGGTGCGGCCCACTTGCGCTGTTTGCTGCTTCATAGAAAATGAACAAGTGATGAAGGAGGATTTTTGCAATGCGTTGCGTTGCGGCGCGGCCTGTTCAGATGTACGCCAGCCTTTATACACTATGCGGGCTCAGTGCGGATTGGTGGATGGCACATGATATCGAATTTTTAGTTCTAGGACATGCTGGTTTTACGTTGCAGTTGTTTTCTTTCACTGTTTTGAGAGGTGGTCAACGAGATATTTTTTTCTCGTGCTGTTCATCTTATGAGGAGAGTAGCTCGTGTTGTGGTGGCAAGACCCAGTCAAGGGTTAGTAGTAAACGAGGGATTTGCTTTAACTGCTCCTGGAAGATCTTTTAATTTGAGATTACATCGTAAGTTAATGTGCTGTGGGAATTATAGCTGAAATTAATTTTAAATTTTTCACCTCATTGCCAAAATCGAGATACTGTCACCGAAAGTCGGTCAGTCGCGCAAAATATTCCCGATTTTTTTATGGATCTGTATATTGTTTGTTGTACTTGGAATTTGGAGTATAGAATACATCGAATGTCACAAAGGTAAACTGTTCATAGTTTTGTCGATAACCATATTAAAATTATCTTTTTTTTGGAAACAGGTGAATAATAATAATTTAAATAGGTAATGGAATTATTTTAATGGATGAGATAACTATCTACACAACAGCTTCTGGTAGTCATATTATTTGATGAGGTGGAAAATTCTAAGGACTAATAATTGGGTCGGGTTTACTGTGTGACCATTTGACCAAATAGTATCTTACCTCTTCTGTATTGAGCCGTGGTCTCTTTACTAAGGTAAATCGAGGAATCGAGGGTATGAATCATAAATACTGGGTACAGTCGACAAGAAAACATTTGACCGTCTACAGTTTGTGTCTACAATACTGTATCAATGTATAGCTACAATTAGGTATCTAATGTGTAATATGTTTTGTGGCTACACAGTAATACAATATTATGGAACAAAGATGGACGATAATTAAATGAGTTCTAGTCGATGTGTGTCATCTTTTAAAGGCTAACTGTATCTAAATTCAAAGTACCTAACTATCATCAGATCCAGGGTGTATAGGAAACATGTATTGTGGTCAAAATTAAGACCATTAAAGCGAACAACTTTCTCCATGTGACCAACATTGCTTTCGCGAAAAAATTGTCAGTCGTCCCATACAAAACATCAATACCTACTCAACCCAAATGTATGGGACGACAGATTTTTTTTTCGTAATTACGATGTTGGTCCCATTGAAAATTGTCCAGTTTGATGGTTTATACCACATACCTATAATTTTGACCACACCTTTCTGATACAGCCTGTAGATTAAAAAATAATATCTGTCTGTGTATTTTGTGAGCCTTTTTGCGCAGGTCTTCTTTTTTGTTTACTAAATTTTTTATTTTTTTCTATTTTATTATGTTTTTCTGAGATTGCTATTGTTTTTATAATTTTCTTAGTTTTAATGTTGTATTTCATGTGTGACCCGAATAAAAAAAAATCTTTCTTTCTTAAAAATTTAGTTTCATGTTATAAAGATAGATAGATCGTTTATTTGGTGCACACAAAAGACAGCACAACATACAAAAGCACGATTAAATAATAACTAACAACATGAATATAGCTACAAGGTGCCAGCATACAAAAAAAAAAGAAGTAAACAAAAGCTTGTGATGACACTATTGGCACACATAATGACACACTATAAAATAATTAAACATACAGATAGCGGTGTGCGTCTCAAGGTTACACCAAATGGGAATCCAACTCAGCATGTGTCAGGCAAATATGCCTGACGCTGATATTCTGCTGGATCCCTGCAGTGACATACGGACGTCGAGCAGATGAGATAATAAATATGCGAATTATTGGTGTTGTTGTATATCTACATGTTCCTGGAGTTGGTGTTGGACATAAAGGAAACGTGACGTTCAAATGTAGGGCCTTACGTAACATTTGTATAGATGTCTAGGTAATGTCAAAGGCAGAAGATTTCACTGCGACTTTACATTGTTTCTGACGGCGTAATAAATTCAGATTTTGACACAGTTGCTATTATGTCCGTGAGAATTATTTTGAACTCTATTAACTCACTTTAAAAAAAAAAAAATCAAATTAGTAGGACAGTCTTAGATTATTCTTTTAATTTTACTAATTGGCACAAGTTGCAGAGATTATCAACAATTCTAATTCATATACAAAATTAAGCGATCATCTAATATAATCTTAAAACCGCTATACGAAACCAGAATGGAAATTTATTTTAAATACACAATTGTTAATAAATTCCCACAGTTTCCTTTCGAGAAATGTTCAACTGCGGCTAAGTAGAGCAGAAAACAAGTACCACAAGTACCAATAAGAGTTTTCGTTGTGAAATAAAATATAATTCCATCGAGGAACTGGAAGCGGTTTGAATAACAACTCTTTAATTGAAAGTTTAGCAATTTGCTCTTACCCTCCCAAATGGACCCGAAGGAGCGCGGGGCAACTCATCCACCGTTCCAAAATTGAACGTAGGCAGATGCGCTTAATTACCGGCACAGATGCTGGCCTCGTCTCACCGACCCGCTTATCTCGAGATGAACCTCCTAAGACGGGGCCACCGACAATATTTGCCCACTAAGACGTGCTCAAACGACTTTTTTCAGAGCTCCATTCGCATGCCGACGCCGACGGTAATTAAGAAGTTAATCGGGAATTAAGTAATTAAGAATCGTCACAAATGGTTATACCTCTCAGCAGAAGTATAAGTGGCAATTACGTAGCACTCATTTGCGGAATACAGATAGTAATTAATGCAATATGGTAACGTCAAACTTTTTTGCACACCGAAAGTTCTGATAAAAGTGCCGAAGTGTTTAAAATTCGCGAAAGCATATTGTGAAGAAGAAGTTGCCAGGAATTTGAACTTCGAGGAAAACCTCTGTATATCTAATACGAACTGAATAAAATTCGATTCCTGCGGTTTGATATTAGGTATCGAATCCAGACTAGGTTTGAGTTTTCCAATAATGTTCGACTAAGTGTCCTCCACCCGGAGATATGAATCGTAGTCAAATAGAGATAGTTGGGTATAAAGAGGTCGTTACGAGGCCTCGGGAGGTGGACGGGTCTCCTACGTGGGATGTCACACGAGCCAAGTGAATCAAACTTCCCTTTACATTTTATCTAACTGCAAGGGCGGCCGAGTTTATGTTCCTCGCCCTGCTTGATTTAGTTTTGATGGCGGAAGGGAGAGGCTTTTAGATAAATGATTTCCACAAGCCCCACTAGACGCTGAAGTGATTTGGTGCTAGGATTTGCAACAATGTTATAGTTTGTAGGTGTGGTTTGTCCGATGCAGCGTAATAAGGGACGTAATGGAATGGGATTCGTCTGTCAGAGACGTTTAAGTGGATTAAATATTATTGCTCGTAGCGACAGATGGGGCTTACGTACCCGTGTTTATAGTTTCATCGGTGTGCTTGGCGTATTTAAATTGTATCTAACTTTATTCACCGGTTTGTTTTCGTGAATAAACAAGAAATTGTCAAATACTAATGTACCTACTATCCTTTGTTAAAACAACAAAATCTGTTCAGCAGTGTTATTAGTATTACTTTTAAAAAAATTAGGAATATCGTATACTTTTACAATGTTTGTAAATATGTGAGCATCACATAATGAATTTATCTGTCATTGCTTTATTTTTAATTATTTTTACCTATTGTGGTATAGTAATCTTATTCCAGGTGCATCGTCTTCACATAAAATTATATAATTAATTTAAAAAAATATTGTAAAACATTTTAAAATAATAACGGTGGAGTTTCTTGCTCATTCTTCTCCATACGAAAACTATCTTATACTCGTAATTTTGTAGGTGTACAGGCATGCGACCACGGCTTTACCTTGATCAATTTTGTACCTATGTCTTGACTTCTGTCAAAAATATTTTCTTGTTTCATACCTTTTAGTCGGGTTTTAGTTTTTGAACTTACTTTTTTTTAAGTAAAAACTTGTTTAGGCGCGTTGGGCATTTTTGAGATGGGACTAAACCATTGATTTCGTGACACCAAGACGACACCTCATTTTTGTAAACGCGATTGTGCTCTTTATTTATATTACGTTACGGATCAATGTTCTATGCAAGTATTTTTACTTTAAAGGTTTTGTAAACGCGATTATGCTCTTTATTTATATTTTGTTACGGAGCAATGTTCTATGCAAGTATTTTTACTTCAAAGGTTTCGGAAGTATTATTTTTTGTAAACGCGATTGTGTTCTTTATTTAGATAAGGTTACGGACCAATGTTCTGTACAAGTATTCTTCTTCTACCAAGGCGACCTTGTTCAAGTTTTCACTTCTGACACCACTTTATTTTTTTGTAAATTTTGACGTTAAAACGTGCCTTTTATGAGCTTAATTGAAATAAATTATTTTACTTTGACTTTGAATACGTCCTACGTGCAGTACCTAAGTTCAACATTCAAGTAATTATTTTGTTAGGTAAGTATGTTATTTATCAGAGTTACGTAACGTTCACATTTTATTGCTCAGCAAACAAACTTCGTTGAAGAAACTATGATTACTTGCTAGTAACCGTAGTATTGTTGATATTGTATCAACGGACTGCCAGGTACAACAAATCGAGTTTAGTTAATTCAGAGAGCAAATAGTTAGATAGTAGTTGGAATATTATCAATCTCAGATTGAAGTAACAAGTTTATGATAGTATAGGAGGTAAATATTATCACACACACACTTACACCCTCACACAAACACTAACACCCCCACACTAACACGCTTGCACCCAGACACAAACACGCCATGATTGTATTTCCCAAAGTTACTAGGGGTGTACTAAAATGTACACCCACATTGCACTAATTACTGGACATGGTTGATGGATTTTAAACGCTACTTCGGACAATTTCCTACGCAAAACATGTGCTGAGTATTTAAAAATACTGTTTGTGCTAATCATAAAATGCGTTTATTAGCTGCAATAGTAGTCACTAAATTACTAGTCAAACCAACGATACCACATTTAGTTTTGCTGAGAGCTACAATACGTTGTCCGTCTCACCGCTCCGGTTTTATTCACTCTTCTTTCTTTGTCCAGGCGGTATTTCTTTGGAATGCGCTCCCTCTGAACATCAGGATGGCAACCAGTCGGTTTTCTTTCAAAGTGAAAGCACGTGAACATATTCGTGAAAAGTTGGCAGAATCTTTGCAGCGCTGATTTGCTGGATTAGTTTTCTCCTCTACCTATCGTTATTTCTCCTGACAAAGTTTAATTGGTTTATATGTATGTATTTATGTATCTATGTATTAGTATGTATTCATTTTCAAGTTATCTGTCATTTATGTTGCACCTGCCATGTTTTGTCTCTGCATCACCCTAAGGTTGACTGGTAGAAAATGCCTCAGGCATTAAGTCCGCCTTTGTACAGTATTTTTTTACTTGTGCATAAAGTTTTAATAAATAAATAAATAAATAAATCATGAACCTGAACTATGAATACACTGATAACTATATTAATTTAATTCTATTTGATGTTACATCTTATTTGAAAAGCTCATAATTTAAAACCTCGATTTTTTAACTTTAAATCAATCAGAACAAATTCTAGTCATGATTTCTTAACTGAAATATGGCGAAATGTATCATCTCACAAGAATATTTATCACTTATCCCATAAAGCAAAGTACCTGGTCGACAGAGCTCTGCGCCGGTGAAAATAGAGAATGCTCATTAAATAGTATAGGATACTAATTCCATGTATAGTACATACTATTCCATGCTGCCATGATAGTAGGTATTTACTAATTCCATGCTGCCATGTCATTATTCTAAGGTAGCCATCTTGTTCTAACTTTGAGCGACCGAGCTCTGCTCGGGTGAAAATACAGAGAAAACAAATTTTCCCAGATAGGATGAGACCTAGCAAGATCGATTTTTGCGCCCCCGTAAACCCATATTGCAATTTTCATCAAAATCGTTAGAGACGTTTTCGATAACGGGATTACAAGTATAGCTCGTTTAATAAATAGGATTTATGATAAATGACTTTGACTGAAACTTAACCGTGTTTTAAGTCATACCATGCAGTTCAAAAATATAACAACCTTATTATTCATACGGACGTTAACTCATAAGGATAGCTAATAACCTTAATGTAAATAAAACCATATAGCAGATTTCATTGCACTACGTCAAATAAAATTGCTTTTATAATTTCAACGTAGTTACGTTAATCTACAGGGGAAATCAGTCACGAGACGCCCTTTTCATGTAAACACATCATTAATATTATTTGGTAATCGCTAGATAAATGTTACAACCTTTTTACATTGTAATTGTAACGCATTGAGAAAGGGATAAAATGGTAATGGATTAATTCCTTGTTGATCGTATAGGTACCTACTTTTACAATGCTTGTAAATATGTGAACACCATGTATCCGTTACATAATTATTTTTTCTGTCATTTCTGCATTTTTAATTATTTTTACCTATTGTGGTAGAGTAATCTTATTCCAGGTGCAACGTCTTCACATATAATTATATAATTAATGTATACAAAATATTATTATTGTAAAATATTTTAAAAGAGTAACGGTGGAGTTTCTTACCCATTCTTCTCCATACGAAAACGACCTTTCCTTTTTTTTATTCTAGTTTTTTGTAAATTTTGACGTGCAGAAATGCCTTTTATGTGCCTAATTGAAATAAATTATTTGACTTTGACTTTAAAACATTTTTTTGTTCTGAATGTTCGCATGCAAGTCCAATGGAACAAAGGATTTCGTGAATAAGTTTTGATCGTACCTTCTTATATTAAGAATCCATGACTATTATGTAACGGGGTGTTGATTTAGTCACTTGTATCCCATATCCCAAGTATGGGGTGCCTAGGTTTCACCCGTCATATTATGGAAAAAAAATCCTATGAATCGGATGTTCATAGTTTAACCGTGTGATTACGGTCTCATATCTCAAAATCTGCCTAGCCTTTTCCCACCTATGTTCAGGTCGGCTTCCAGTCAAATCGGATGCAGCTGAAAATCAGTATTTTACATGGAGCGACTACCTATCTGATCTGCACAACCCAGTAACTGGGTAATACGATACCCTTGGTAAGACTGGTTGTCAGACTTTCGGGCTTCTGATGACCCGTAAACCCGTAACGACTGTCAAAGAGCCACGAATAACAGCCGGGAACGTGCTTAATGAGGCACGGAGGAGTCTTGGTATGAAAAGATGGTCACCCATCAACGGACCAACCCCGGCAAGGGTAGCTTATGGATCGACCCTGACGGCTGTTATTACTCAGCCACGAGCTCTTCACCAACTGAAACTGAGAACTAAACTTCGGATATGTGCCAATTAGACAGATAGATAGATTTATGTCATACCTAGAGTCATAACGTCTAAATATTACCAAACCTTCACAACCCAACAAGATTAGGTACATAGTTATAAATCAACGTATTCCTCATACAAGTTGATTAGAGTTTCAGAACACATAGCTATGTGATCAGAACGTTTCTCAGGCAATTCTCTCCAAGAGCGAAATGTGTTAATGCTTAGTTCTAATCAAAGAGTCGTTAGCCGCGGGCTCAGCAGTCGATTACGACTATTATAGGATACAATGGGAACTACTCGACACTTCCTTGCGATAAGGGAGCGAGACTTTGCAGAATAACGGTATATGGAGACACGGATAACTCTTTTGTACTGAACCGTTTAGCAGTTTGTTGAACATTATCCCGTTTTAAGGAAAAATACGATTTGGCGGGAGGATTGACCTACATTACCTTTTACCTTATATTGGTTAAGGTTTGAAATAAATTGGCAATAAACTGAAATAGAGAAAAACTTTGTAATACATAACAAGAACGGCTAGGTATTACTTAAGGTAGCCAAAGGTAAGTCCAAATGTTGTCCTCGTTGCATTGACTGTTTGCCAACTATTTATTATGCAATTAGTATTTAAACAGCACACCATGCTTACATATACTGCTGACATTACTAACAAGAGACGGAATGGTAATAGTATGCACATCTAATGCAACCTCAAAACATAATTTGTCTTTGTGGAAAGATTTTTTACATTCTTAGGCCCATTTCTGTACAATAGATTAAATAGAAAACTTAGTATTTATAAATTAAATTACTTTAGCTGTAAAAAAATTATACTTGAATATTTACTAACCATAGATTATGCACAGACAGAAGATCTACTTGTTGTCTGCAAATAGAACCGCTAACATGCTATTTTACTTTTATTTACCTAATTTTAATTTAGTTTATACTTTATACTCATAGTTAATTTATTACATTAAGTATTTATGCACTTCGTAGCCTGAAACACAGGTTCAACCTAGTTCAGGCAAATTAGGAACTGTGCTCTATTTTAATCATTAAGTTACTTAATGTAAATGTGCACCTTTTTATAAATAAACGATTTATTATTATATTATTATCGTCTGTATCATATTATAAATTAAAGTTACTTTTCGTGTCTGTCTGTGTGATCGCATTGTTCTTCTAAACTACGCAACGGATTTTGATGCAGTTTTCACCAACATTAACAGCAGTGATAGCCTAGTGGTGTGACCGTTAGACTGCCAAGTCATAGGTCTCGAGTTCGAACCCAAAGCACGCACCTCTGACTTTTCGGATTCATGTGCGTATTGCATAATTTTCACTTAAGCATCGTGAGGGAACCGGCAGCCTGAGAGATATCTCTCGACAACACGTGAAGCCAAGTCAGAGGCCCACCATGGGCGGCTCTAAAACTCTGACACCAGATTAGTCACTAACCGCACGAAAAGAAGAAGAAGATTATCATTTAGAGAATTTATTCCGGAAGGTTGGTCGTTAGGTAGGTTTTATTCGAAAATGTGTCTAAAACATTAATATATAACTTACAAATAAAAAAAATCCTGATGTTTTGTCAAATCGTAAAAACCGTGTGAAACAGGGCCTGGTCGCTATTTTTTCATGAACAAAACCTGCTATTATGATTTAATCAGAAAATCTTTGCAACGTTTGTAGCAGAAATCTTTATCATAACACGTTACATTCATGGATGTAACTGATGTCCGCATCCGCAACTGCGGAGCATCCGCATAAATTTTGATATCCGCAAAACATCCACTTCCTCAACTTTTGATTATAAAAGCTCCGCATTCTCATCCGCATCTTCATAATTTCTATGGAGATGTGACCCTACGTTGTTCGCTCAAATAGTGAATTTTGTTAAACTCGCTCCGAGCTAAATGTGCGGGCCGGAGTTTGAGTGACGCATTCCTATTGTTTGAATTCGAAGTGTTTTATGACAGACGATCGGCCGCACGTGGCAGTGGTGGCATGATTGTGGTATCAGGGGTAAAAAACAAGGGCTATTTTTCATACGAAATCTGCATCCGCATCCTCAATAAGGAATTTTCCAATATCCGTGTCCTCATCCGCATCCTCATACGTTATAAGACATCCGTTGCAACCCTGGTTACATTTCCCAGAGACATGTATATTCATGCGTTGTTCAGTATCATGAGTAGAACCAACCTTTAAACGGATATAGCCGACCAAATCAACAATGTGTAATAATGTTAGTTTACATCGGGGACACTAATTTATACATAGAGGACAAAATGTACAAACAAAGGATGCTTGCGAATCAAATGATGCTTGAATTTGGCTACCCAAAAACGCCTAGAACTTGATTTCCACCGTGTAGATTTTTTTGACCGATGCTGACAAATGGGAAGTCTGTACATAAATTCTGGTCTTAGCAACGTCTGGGTTTAAAAGAAAGAATTTTTGGCATTGTAGGTACTTAGTAAGTAAAGGTAGAGAAAAAAGGACCTAGGTGCTTATTCCACTTTGGCTTTTTGAAAACTTGTGCTGCTTTATGTAATTTGTGTCTTCAAAATGTTGCTATAACAGCAGAAACCTATTTATGGGAAATATTTAACTGATCCTCTAAAAACTTTTTGACTTTTAACCATGGACACTTTTTTAAATTAATGAACCTCTAAAACTTATTGCGCTTCCAATGACGCACACTTTTGTAAATAATAACTTTCTAATAAATAGTAACTAAGCTAGGACACCCCGACCAAATGGGTCAGGTTAAGTTAGAACTGTGACGAAACGCGCGCGACCTGAGCGAGCGAAGCGAGCGGTGCCGCGGGAGCGACTGGCGAGCGTTATATCCAGGTTGGTCGTTAGTATTTTTAGAACTCCAAAATAAGATTTATTTAAGGTTCACAAAAAGAGGCGCAATCATTATATGAGTGTTCAATAATATTTTGAAGGTGCCTAAAATGGGAATTATTGGAGTTTTGATTAAATACTTGCTGATACCTATAAAGCTTAAGTCCGGTCACAAAGTTAATCCAATAATAACAAAAGATACACAACAATACTTTTGTAATCACGGTTGTTGACTCAATAAATTGACAATCTAACCATTTCCACTGTGCAATAAAACAATATCTGTACTAAATTCCTTCAAGTTTTCCGATTTCACTCGTCCGAAATCTTTGAAATCTATTGTATTACGCCATCTTGTGCGATGTCTCACATTTCAAGACTGGAGACGGTAACGGTTTATTTCAAATTCTTTCTACGACTGTTCATATTCCAAACCGTTTTTATTTTGTACAACGCTCGTGGGGAGAATGTATTTCTTTTTTTGTTTCATCAGGTTTGGGTGACATCTGAAAATTTGAATAGTTTAATTGGAAGAATAGCTTTTTTCCTGGACGAGGGAAGTACATAGATCCATTTTAAATGTTCTGATTGAATTAAGCTGCAGTACATTGTATGAACATCTTTTTTTTTCAGTACAACTAGTATTTTTGCTTAAGGAAATGGGCAAAGTTAATTATTATTGCCGTTTAGTAATCGGGGTTTTTTTTTTACGATTATGCCCGTCTACCTATTAGATAATGTACAGCGTAGGCGGGTAGTTTAGTAAAATAAAATGCCATTAAGTAATTTAATATTCTGTAATATTAAATTACTTAATGGCATTTTATTTTATGGTCTAACTGTTAAGACAGATAACTCCATAATAATAGTTGTACCTATTGTAAGTGATTGATCGCACTTTACCAATCGCTGTAAAAATTGCTCCACAGTCATTTGAAAGTTGAAACTGTAAATTCAGTAATCGCAATTTATTGTACAATTTAAATTGTCAATTATATGAATAATATAAACCTGCGTTATGTCAATATTTGCGGTGTTACATTTCCAACATTGACAAATAAAAATTAAACATTCGATTTCATTCCAAAACTGTTTTCAATTTTCTATTAGAGTTTTGCAAAGCTAAAACGACCAACATGATTTGGTCCTTCCACACCCCTATACGGACAATGTTCTGCTTTCGACCAAAAATAAAATTTTAATGATGAATAATTTTTATATACCTATCACGTATAATGTCCATGGTCTAGCGGTCAACTTCATAAAAGGGAGGTAATGGTACGCCATGCTTTTATGAGTATAACAGCATGATTATGATTAATGGATCAAAATCATTTTATATTTAATGTAATTTTCTCAGCTGTGGTATATAGCTATCTATTCAAACATTTACGTAGTGTGTATGGTGTGTAGTGCGCGTCGTCGTCAACAATTAATCTTCATTAATGGTTTACTTAAGCTATGTGCGGTTTCCGCCGAACTCAAGAGAATACGGCATGTATGTGACCTTAACTCCTTTGTTTTACTTAACTTTAAACTATTTTAATGTCCTAACAAATTAGAACTAAGTATACTCTTAACAAGCCGTTAATATTTATTCGCGTTTTAACAAAAGCATGTGGGTACATTCTCTGCGGGCTGCCGACGTTAAAATGTTCTTTTTAATGAAATTGCTCGCCTACTTCGAGATCTTAAAATGCTTGAAACTTTTTGGGTAAGTATTTAATTTTTACAGAACATGGCATAAGCGATATTTAGAATTCTTCCTTCCTCCCGCGTTTGAGTAATTTGTATAATTTTATTGTAAGAAATACAAAGCTCTAATGCGAGAGCCGTTACAGCGTTATGCACGGATTAATTTATAATAATATTCCGAACGCACTCCGAATAAACATTGTACATAATTTTCCTGTAATTTACACTCAATCTCGTTGCAAAAAAATTACGCCTAATATTCAAGAGATCTGTAATGAATGCGAAATTAATGCAAAGTGGTTAGCTATAAATCTCCAGAGCTTTGGGGCAATAAAACAAAAAATGAGAATTACCAGTTTGATAAAACAAAAACTTTGTTTGGCAAGTGCCCCAGAGGACGCACGTAAACTCTGCCTGTGTCGGCCTACGGAGTACGGACCCCTACCTCTATTCCAATTTCTACTTTTTGCACGCTTTGGCCACGTTCAATGTGCCTTGTTTATTTCACTTAGGTACTGCTCGCGTACGATGCGTCGACAGTTAACTACGTTTCGCCACTGTTTCTCATTTTTAATGAACGCGTATTCTTTACCTATTGTTTTGTTTAGACAGTAGTCACAGTTGTTACATTAAAAACTGTCATGCCGAATGATAACTGTTCGTTATGTTTTTTAGTATTGTTTAACAAGGCTCTTTTGTTTAACATAATATTCGCCAATATATCACAATTAAAGAGGAGCTTGTCAACGAGGATTTTAATATCGTTACAGAACGCACCGGAATTAGAAGATATAGCTTCTAATAGAACAATATTAACAGTTAAGCGAGTAATTGGAATCAACGGCTTGGGCGCAAAACTGTACCCGGCGTATCACAGGACCCCGTATAGGTACAATGTTAATGATCGCAGCTTCGAGCTCCCCCTCCAAAAACGGTCCCCATAAAATTTTACGAAGACTACATTTTGTAAAATAAAGTAATACCGCCACGTCCCGTCCCTTCACACTTGAAATAACGACGGATTCTGCGTAGACTAGACATCGGTAGTTTTTGCGACCTCAAATTCTATTAACATTTACGAATTATGCGATGAAAAAGTGTTTTCTTTTTCAACGAGCGTCGAGCTCGAGGATCATGCATAAAAGAACATTTTACGTCTTTTATCACAAAAATCATCAGGCAGATTAAGATATTGGAAAAGATTTTAATAATAAAAAAATAGTTAGAAGCTGCATTCGAACCTCTTTAAAATCTTATTCAACTAAAATATATCGATGAGAACTCCTTGGTAGAAGCGTACTCGCTTTGAACAAATACGATTTTTCAATATCTCTCGAAGCGCTTTTAAATATATTGTGTATAGGTACTTGTTTATAATAAGTACGCAGTATTCTAGGGCCATTTGCCCTGCCATAAACATGAATGGCGCCAAAACGTCTCTCTTATCTCGGGCATTTCTCGGAGGGCGGAAGCGGGGCCCTAAAGGCGGCGTGCCGTTCTTCAAGTGTGGTCCTAAAGGATCTCGAAATAAGGGCCG
Source organism: Agrochola litura (assembly GCA_949152395.1). NCBI lineage: Eukaryota > Metazoa > Arthropoda > Insecta > Lepidoptera > Noctuidae > Agrochola > Agrochola litura. Next base: position 16,132,143 of record OX424492.1, on the reverse strand, counting down.
AGAGATCCCTTTGAGAAAGCACTACGTTCTTAGAGCAAATGGACTGTGAGAAGAAACTCGCAACCGATTGCGATATTGATTTTTATTTAAGCGATACTTCGTCTTACGCGCGAGCTAATCTTTTTCTAAAAATAGACTTGCTGTTATGTGGATGATATTACCATCTACGTGTATTTTGTAGCTTAGTTACCGATAATTTGTGTTATCGGAAACCATCAAAACATATATTATTAGATTTTGTCTAATAACAAGAGATGCCATACGTTACTGTTGCTTTGTACCTAATACTAAGCTAATACTCCTACTTATTGGACGGAGTAATACTTACATAATATTCGACCCCCTTTGTTCACGTAAGATGCAGTCAATCCAGCTCAAATAAGTAACTCACTATGTTAGTTACGAAGTGTAGTTTCTTAGCGTCCCCACTAGAGTACAAAGAAAAACGATGTGTACGGACGGTCCAATATATTTGTCCACCGTACGTCTTTCCAACGTCTTTGAGGAAGTTTTCCTGAGGTACGACTCTGCAGAAATCTGCGGTAATTGGTCTTTATAATATGAACCCTTTTTTTAGTCAGTGCCTTCATGTGGCTACATATTCATGGGGCAAACTTGATGCGGCGGATAAGTCGGTGAATTCGTCACCAGTTCTACTGGAAGTTTGTCGCTCATGAATATTTATGGGATAATGCAGTTATACTACATGCCCGGCTCGGTGTTTATATCGTTATTAATTACCTGGTCCCTAATTCCTCGAATCCTTGCTTTGAATTATTCGAGAACGCAAGACCCGTTTTATTATGAAAAGTTTTGCGTTAAGTAAACAGATTGAGATCGTTTTGTTTGCTTGGGTTAATAAGAACAATTAGAATTCTCGAAGAAATTCCAAGGAATTACACAAAAGATTATTATAATAAACAGATGAAGAATTTCTAGGGGCTTTTGAGAAAGTAAATCAATGTTCGTTTTTTGCTGTCCTTCTTTCTTTTTGATGTCTAAATCTGAATAATCAAATCTATAGGAGTGATTTCATGAAAAGGGACGGAAGTGTGTAACAGGAAGCCGAGGAAGCGCGCGCTATTTGATTTGACCAATGAGCGCGCGCGGTGCTAGAGTTTGCCGTCAGACGGTACTAACCTTCGATCAACAATGTTGATCGAAGGTACCAACCCATTATCCAAGAGGTTGTAAACAGGATGAGGATGATGATGATGGTGATAACCATGACGATGACGGTGACGGTGCCGGTGATGGTGATGAATATTGTTTATATCATATATATGTCAGTCAAGATGTCAGATGTTACACATCATTTATTTATTTATTAAACATTTTGTAGACTTTAACAGGTCAACCCAAGGCGTCTACAAACAAGTTACATTTTCGTAATATACGCGTACAGTTACAATTTGTGCTTAACATATTATTATTATTAGATACTAATGCTTAACTACTAACTTATAATGTATACAGCTTCGATGAGTTAGCCTGAATGACATTGTGTGAGGTGGACATTTGCCGCAGATAGAGATCATAATCTGCGGCTACTGTGAGGTTCACTCATTTTTTAACTGTTTTAGCGTACCTACTAGATTCCTACTGTTTGAACTACTACAAACTCCACCAGAAACCGTAGAAATGAGTCTTGTTTTTTCAACTTATTTGGTCTGTGTAATTTTGTTTCGTTTGCTAGCGGATGTAGGTGTAAAATTACAAAATGGGATGATTGTTTGTGAACAAACAGCCAGTGTCCGCTTATTAGAAGGGCCCACTGTAATAAAAACATCGCCTTATTACAGTTGGGATATTCAGCCCTCGGCGGAACACTGAAATTTAAATCTGGACATAAAACGATTTGTTTTTGTTGACGCAATAAAAATAAAATCACATTTAACGGCATGGCGTTTTATGCTGAGCAGTTAAGTTTCATAAGTATATTTATACGTGTGTGTTTCGAGATAAATTGCATGTTCTCGCTTCATTTATGCGCGGCCGGTTTTTCGAATAGAGTTGTAAAATGTATGCGAAATTACCGCAAATAATTGCTATTTTAATATTTTCCGACGTTTTATTTTTAAACTACATTGTGTGGCAAAATTTTTGCAATAAATAAGACCTTACATAACATCACGCCTTGTTTCCCCGAAGGGTTGGGTAGAGGTGTACCTGTAGTAAGTACACCCACATTTCGCCAGTTATGTTTAAGTCCCATGTAATAAGGGGAGAGCCTATTGCCATCAACCGGGCACAAATCCAGGCTCCGGGCTGCTACTGAGAAATTCCAGATAGAAAAACCCAATAACACTTTGCCCGACCCGGGAATCGAACCCAGGACCTCATGCTCAGCAGTAACGCTTGCGACCACTAGACCAACGAGACAGTCGCCCTTTTGACCTTTAATTTCATCATGGTGACAAACAAAGCTGTGGAATAAAGTTGTATCTACATACATAATTGAAAATTAGGCGTTCTGGACCATCTTTTATTCAAATAGTTCCGAGTAAGTATTTTAGGGGCGCCCTTGATTGTTCAAGATGTGGTCTGGAAGTATTTTTCCATCTTTATTATTAAATAAAAGGAAATTGACTAGGGAGTTATGTGGGTTGGTATACTAACTTAATTTTCAGTCGAATGTTTAATTTATAAGAGATGCCGCGTTGATCAAAAGACCAATTTCTAACCATTATAGGTTGAAGTGATTTTTATACGGAAAAATAAATATGACTTTCGGTCAAAGTCTGTTTTTAACTGACTTCAAAAAAAGGAGGAGGTTCTCAATTCGACTGTACTTTTACTTCAATTTTTTATGTTTGTTACCTCAGAACTTTCTACTGGGTGAACCTATTTTGATGATTCTTTTTTTTTAAAGCTGGTGCTTCCCGTGTGGTCCCATATACCTACTCGTAAATTTTATTAACTTTGCTTCTATGGTTTTTGAGTTGGGTTCAATAATACGTATTTTTTTCCCACTTAGTACATGGATGATATCTTAAGTTCCTGTCACCTGGTACCTGCCTATTATTTACAAAGGAATAAAGTTGGTGGCAAAAAACGAAAATTGAAAACCAAAGACACCGACTACCGAAATTAAAGTTCCTTTTCGGTTTGTAGTGTTTTTTTTGGAAGTCGGTTGATTTTTTTTTGTAAAAAGTTTTTTCTGTATTGACAACATTATTCCTTTGTAAATAATAGGTGGGTACCTATAACCCCTCGACAGTTCAAATTTTCAGCCGACAAAATATTGTAATCCTGTTTGAATATTTTGTTCATACCTACTCTGACTGTTAATATATTTCGTAATACATAACTGCCTTTAGGGATTATTCCGCGTTTATTGTTTAATTTTTATTTCGTACACGTTCCGGGTTACCGACCTCGGGAGGTGTAAAAAGCTCTCAATGTCGGAAAAATTGGTTTTATTTGTACGTAATTTTATTTTATTTTCAAGCTATTTGGCTTAGATTTTAAATTCAATAATTATTTGGGAAAATAAACCGTTAGTAAGGATACTAATAATCTTTTTTTATTTTTAATATGTCTGTTTATATTTTGGTCGAATGGTCTGAAAACTTTGCTTTGTATTTTTTGTGATGTCACATGATGAAGAGAACTATTTATGAGATATAATTATTAGCAGAGCTTTAGAACTTTGGAAATACTTTAATATGGTAAAACGTGAAATAGAAAAGAATAGAATACTCTTTATTATGTGCACCAGGGATCACCAATTAGTTTAATTGGGAGTCCGTTTAAAAAAATTATGTGACGGTCGCGGTCCGTATGGTAGTCGATTACTAGGAACCAAGATTAAAAATATCAATTATGAAATAAAACGAAAAGATTTTTATCTACTCTCATAGCGTAACATTCGAATTATAAACTTCAAAACGAGTTTATATTGACATACTTTATAAACACAATACCGAAATTTAAAAATAGAATCATATTATAACACTTTTTCTCTAACAAAATAATGCTATAAAACAATTTTTTTTCTATTACGATACAGGGCTAATCCAAGAAGTTAATATCACCAAGGAGTTTATGGAAACTTTAAAATTTAAACGTTCCATTACAAAAGTTGATGGAAACTTTTGTAATGGAACGTTTAAGTGGGGGACAGCAGCATCCGCTGTAGCGCATGTGCGGTGATGTGCTGGTGCAGGCGACATTCACATGTTTTGTAGCACTGAATGTCGTGGGATTTTTTAATTTATTCTTGATCTTTAACTTTGATGTTTTATTTAGTATTAGGTTTAATCTCAATGTATGAGAGTAGATAAAGTAGTGTATGAAACTGCACATAACTAGGTATTAAAACATTCGTGTGACAATATTAAAAACCTCGCCTACGGCTCGGTTTATAAACACACACTTATGTTTTAATACCCCTCATTATACAACAGTTTCATAAAGTACTATTTTTATTATTAAGGTAATAAAAGAAAAATATCACAGAAGTTATAAATATTAGTATGCAAAAAAAAAAATTGTTTACGTTGAACCTATTTGTTGCACTAACTTTACTCAAGACTTCAAAGTCTTGAGTAAAGTTAGTGCAAGCTCAAATTCATTTTTTTATTTTAATGTTAAATTTTTTATAAAAATATTTAAAGTCCGCACAATATAGGTCGGTGGTCCAGATCCGGACCGCGATGCGCCATTTGGTGACTCCTGATGTCCACCATATTACAGATATAAAATGTTGAAATTTGTTCTTGTCGCTAAAAGCGATTTTTTTAAAGACAACCTCTGGATAAATTTAAAGGAAGAAGGAGAGAAAATACTGCAGGTCTGTGGTGTAAAACATACCATCAAGAAAACTTAATGTGATTGAAGAAAACCCCGTTACTATTCGAAATTAACATGGTATTATTAAGGTAATTAGTTCATAAATAATATATCAAGGGCAAATAATGTGCAATGTCACTGAAGGTTAGAAAACCCTTTAATTTACCTTCAATTGTTTTCACAGACTTTAATTACCTGAACTTGTTACATATTAATTGGTAATTTTCGACTTGAATTAAGTATATAAAGATGTAGATTAATGAGGTTTTACTACGAACATAACTCAAATTCAAAGCATTTATTTCAATTATACCATTTACAGGCACTTTTGAATTGTCAAGGACTCGGTCAGTCAGAAATATATAGAACGGGCAAGAAACTCCACGGACACTGTTTTAAATAAAAAATTGTTACAAAATATTGGTTACATGATTCATGTTGAAATTATACATGTGAGAACAATGTAGAAAGACGTGCACGTTAGAAGCGTCCGTAATAAAAAAGATAAAACAAAGAACAATTCAAAAACTAAAATAAATTAAAAATAAGCCATGGCAGCTAAGAGATGACCAGTCCCAATTGACGGACATATTTTGGGATATCACTTATATTAAGGTACTTATGTATTTAATCAACCTTTAATAATTTCCATTTTGCGATCCTAAAAATTATTATTGTATACTCTAATAAAATGATTGCGCATGTATATGTGAACCTCAAATAATTCCTATTTTGGGTTCCTAAAAATACTGAATAGCCAAGTAACTGTGACCAATTGAATGTAGCGGTTGGTCACAGTTCCTAACCTAACCCATTTAGTCGGGGTGCCCTAGCTTACTGCAACCAATTCGGCTCGCGCGTGGTTGGTCACAGTTCCAACCTAACCTAACTTGTTTGGTCTGGGTACCCTAGCTTGGTTACTGCGACCACCAGTGAGAAAAGGCCAGTAAGTTAAAAAGAGACTTAATTATTTTAAAAAGTGTGCATTATTAGAAGCGCAAAAAGTTTTTAGAGGATCAGTGAAATGTATACTTTATTTTAATAAAAATCTTAAAAAAATATTTCACTTCAACCTACACGGGCACTTATGAAACATCAGAAGCTAAGTGCATGGTTCATGGTTCCAGTTGGTTGTTTCATATGTGTCTTTTGTGCGCACTGAATAAATTTTGTATCCATCTATCTGATAAGACCCCTAATTTGAATAAAAATTGGGACGATATTTCGAAACTAGATTTCGTCAATTCTTCTAGAAGATTACAAGAACAAACAATTTTCTTTCTTTTCATCTTTTTCGTACGATTTTCGACCGTATATATTTTTTTACCAAATCCCTGAGTAGATTTAGAGTTTTGATAAAACCCTAGTCTAGTCAAGTTATGCTCCAGCCGTTGAGCTTTACTATTATTGCTAATCGAAGTCTATGTAGTTATATCTCTCATTCATAGAGTCTTGGCGAAAAGCCAATAGATAATGGTCCTTTTCTTATTTTAAACGCCCACAAAGACCCAAATAAAATTCACACATTCCATAAAGAAAGACCTCGTTACCAAAAAAACCGTAAGTGTTTTATCTATATGTCTACTTCATTAATGAAGCGACAATTGCCAAACGCCGGTATTAAACTCCCGATCAAAGGCTTGCGGATTGAAACCCGACCCCACTGAATTACTGCGGTAGACCTCTTTTTAACCCTAGCTAATTTACCTTTGGAGATACGGTTAAGGGGAACGTTGTGCGTTACATATTAATGTTTTGATAAATATTGTGTGATTGTAATAAAATGTTTAATTGTTTATTAATTGAAATGAAACCATTGAATCAACATAAATAATTAATTAATCTTTCACATCGTAAATCATAACATAACATCACGCTTCGTTACCCCGAAGGGTTAGGCAGAAGTGTACCTATAGGTAGTACATCCACATTTCATACGTTATGTTTTTTAAAGTCCCATGTTATAGGGGCGATCCTATTGCCATAAACCGGGCACAAATCCAAATTCTAGGCTGCTACTGAGCGATAAGTCCCCTATTTGAGGAGTGGATAGAGAGCCGCCTGACGCAAGTCCTCACCTCCTTCTGCGAAACAGTAATGCTCGCAAAGGAGGAGGCGGAACGCGTAAGGCAGAGGCAAATTTAGCTCCCTCACGCCCTTAGTCGCCACAGGAGACGCCCTGGGCGTCGGAAATCCCAGGCCGATTCCCGGTCACTGCAGGCGCAGGCTTGCGGACGGTGAGCAATGGGTAGCTCGCCGTCCGATAAGGACCAGGCCCGGATCGATGGCGCGTTGTGTTCCATGCGCGCCTCAAAGAGATGTCAGTACAACTGACGGAGTCCGCTAGGGCCGATGCCTGCCGGGGTCGCGGGAAAGTCCAAAAGGGATACCGTGGCCCTTGGCAACACACAGGCAACTGAAGGAACACCGGTGAGTTTTAGTCAGTATGAGTCTGACACGCCCTAGCTCCGCTCAGAGCGGGAGAAGTTATTTGATAATTTCCCACCCAAAAAAAAGGCTGCTACTGAGTGATTGCTGGCGGAAAAACCCACACGACCCGGGAATCGAACCCAAGACGTCATGCTCAGCAGTAGCGAAGTTTTTTGTTTAAAAGAATTGCATTCTGCATTGCACATAGAACTCAAATTTTAGCCCCTGTTTTATTAGTATTTTTATGACCCAAATATATTGCACTTATTTCAAATAACCACGTAATGATTATTAATTTACGGGAGCCAGGGACGCTGCCTGGCGCAGTCAATTACAATTATTTTCGCTTAGAGGGAACACCTAGCTGCCGTTAATCAAATGAATTAAACACACACAAAACACGGAAATGGAATACAAACACCCTGTTTATTAGGTGTGTAATGAGTATGTAAAATTCAGCGCGACACTTTGAACCGAACATATACGACGAGCACTTGCGAAAATTTCCTTCTCCACCCCTGGGCCTTATAAATATTAATATTTCCTATCTCAGCTGTTAATTACCCAGACAACTACGGATGAACCCCCTGTATTCATTAGCCAACCTAATTAGTACAGAAAACCGTGCAACTTGCGCGGGAAGTACGAATTCTTTGTCAACCATATTGAATACAGCATCATCCTGAAAGGTTGACTGGTAGAAAATGCCTATGGCATTAAGTCCGCCTCTGTACATGTACGTGCTTAAAGTATTAAATAAATAAATAAATAAATCCTGTTGCCTTTGCTAACTAAAAGAAAATTTGCGCTCCTGACTCGTTTGTATGTTTTTAGTGTAACAAAGAACGGAGAATTATATTATGTACCGCTGCAATTTTCACAACGAGTTTGTGAGAGAAGATGTTTTTAATTCGTAGCTGATTTTCAAATTGTTCCAAAGTTGTAGTTCTTTTTATGTTAAAAGTTTAATTTTTCTGATAAAACGCTGTGGAAAATGTCGATGTTAAAATGTGAAAATCGCGAGGTATTTTTTATATTTTCTTCTTGAAGTAGGTATATCTCTTCCGAAGTGTTCGCTTCTTTACTTTGTACTCATTAGCAGTGTCCTGTCTTGTGTTATTGGATGCTGCTGAAAACCCCCCGGGGCGACTAAGCACGCAAAGGGAATTGCATATATTCTACAATTTTGCTAAGATTACCGCACCATTGAGTTTAATTTGCTTTCCTTTAAGTGTTTCACGCACATCACAGTCATATTTTTACTTATGGTACTGTCTATGATATTTCATGCTTCATGAGACGATGTAATAAATTCAAAAGAACCTTAAATTCTTCAGCGTTTTTCGCATGACTAAAGTCGGATGTTAGAACTGTAATTACAGCTGATTACAAAAAAAAAGAAACTCTCCTGATTAGAGGAAAAAATAAGTGTTACAGACCAAGAAAAGGCTGGACTGAGAATGCTGATGAAACCTTGGTTCGAATGTAGATTGTAAGTATGTGTAAACCCAAAAATAAAACCAGGTGTTATGATAGTGTGGCGGCATCTACATTGCCACATGCGAATTACGTATCAAACATCTGACGTCACACACAAATCCTGCATCGCGCAGTTAGAGTTTACCGCGCGATCGACATTTTACAATATCCCGACTTCAACCGTTGGGCAGTTGCCCGCCAGACACGACACCCGTCTGGTCGGAGGATCCTCCCTTTTCTATAGAGGATGAGTGAACTTTACACCCTGTTCCTCATACTGTATTATCCTTACTAATATTGAAAACCGAAAGTTACTCTGTCTCTCACTGTTCCCCGCCTTAACGGCTGAACGGATTTCGATGAAATTTGACACACAGGTATACCTGACCCAGGTTAAGACAGTGGATACTTTTTATTCTGGTAATACATTCCTGTGGGATAGCTATCGACCTCCACGCAGGCGAAGCCGCGGGCAAAAGCTAAGAACATAGATGGTTCGATGTCGCTTTTCAATTCTTCGTAGGTAATGCACTGACATCCTCAAAATTTTACTGAAAGGGAGATTTCCTGGAATTATCAAGTGGACCTAACTCTTCAGTTATATTAAAGTAGTAATTAATACAAATATGCACTCACACCTTTTTGCGCACTGTGTGTTGGCAGAGCGATAAGTGACACGTATAGCTCTGCCTTGCGTTAATTTAACGCTCACAGATACTGATCGTTTTAACAGATTGAAACACTACGTTATTTGCCGTGACTGTATAGTAAAACTGACAGTTATGATTTCAAGTTACAGACCATTTTAGTATAAAGTTAATTTTGCCCGGACTGTCTTTATTTATTCTTCTTAAAGTTAATCAATAACGGATATTATGTAAGACCATCTATTACATGCATATTCATTCATCATGTCTTGGTTCATTTAAATGAACAATAAACCTACACTGCTACAAGGATCTTTTGGCGCTCGACTAACGTTGTCAGAGAGGCGCTGTTGGTTAACATTTGTGCAATATTGTTTTGCGGAATGTATTGAAAAACAAGATGGCGACGTTAGTTCCGATTTTGGCCACACGCCAAAAGATCTTTGTATCCTCTCCAACTGTACATTATTATACTTAGGTTAGGTATCAACTGTCCCACAATATGTACAGTAACAGTAAGATAACTAATTCGTGTGCCAATCATGTTGATAACAGCAATATCCCGTTGACCGTTCCTGTTCCTGGCGTTGAGAGGAGAGTGTTCAGCGCCGGATGTTTGCTGTGTGATGTGATGACACGGAAATTTTGTTATCTATCTGTACCAACCTTTTAATAATTGTGACGATTTACAGAATAGAGTAGGAGCAATTTAGATCTCTGTGAAATAGCTCGTTTAATTCTGGCTTTTTCCCAACTATGTTTGGGCTTTCAGTCTAACCGGATGCAGCTGAATACCAGTTTTTACATGGAGCAACAGCAATTTTTACAGCTTACTGAGTAACATGATAGCCCTTGGTACGACTGGTTGTCAGACTTTTGGGGTTCTGACGACCCGTAACAACTATCAAAGATCTACAAGATGATGAAAAATGATCAAGAAGAAGATGGTGAAGAAGAAAATTAAATAATCGTATATAGATCAAATTATGTACCTATTTTAATTGCGTATCATCGATTTTGCACATAATACTTTCTATCACTATCCGAAGGATTTTGAAGGAAATTCCTAATCCATATGCAATGTGCGCTTTTTTAATTTATGACGGACCCGGGGGTTCGAAGAAAACCAATAGGGAAATCGTGCCCCCGGCAACAGGGCAACCGAAGAAACACGGGTGGGTTTTAGTCAGTAAAAGTCTGACACGCCCTCCCACTCCACCCAGAGCGGGAGAAGTTATTTGATAATTTCCCACCCAAAAAAAAAATGGTATTATCATGGACGTCCACGTCATGGCATCACGATAACACGTGGAAGTAAAATGTATGGAAATATGAAAACGCTTTCCGTCCATGATAACGTTATAACATGCACGTATTTCCATATATACTTTATAGACGAGGACGTTCACGATAATATTATCGTTACGTTAAAATCTATAAAAGCGCACAATGGATTAGGAATTTCTGTTTGAACAATTCGATTGCTTGATAACGTAAAGAACGCAATAACAGTTGTTATATTATCAAAATGAATATCATTGTCATTGTAAGTGTGTTACGGCATTACCCCGCAGTACTTATACTCCATTTATTGAAGTGAAAACTTCTTTAGATGGGAAAAAATTATTGAACTTGCGACACCATTACCGACATCTCATATTTGTAAACGCGATTGTGCTTTTTAATTATATCATGTTACGGATCAATGTTTTATGCAAGTATTTTTACTTTAAAGGTTTTGAAAGTATTTTTTTTAATTGTTCAAGTACTCACTTCTGTCGGCATTCCCGGAGTGCCACTGTTTTTATAAGATTAGACAATTAACGGCAGTTATTGTGTAATATTGTTGAAATTACCGCACTTTAGAGTTTTTTTTAAAATGGAAATGCTAAATAGATTACATTATTTTGTATTCCTCGTTGGTCTAGTGGTCGCAAGCGCTACTGCTGAGCATGAGGTCCTGGGTTCGATTCCCGGGTCGGGCAAAGTGTTATTGGGTTTTTCTATCTGAAATTTCTCAGTGGCAGCTCGGAGTCTGGATTTGTGCCCGGTTGATGGCAATAGGCTCGCCCCCTATTACATGGGACTTAAACATAACTGGCGAAATGTGGGTGTACCTGCTACAGGGACATCTCTGCCCAACCCTTCGGGGAAACAAGGCGTGATGTTATGTGTGTTATGTTATGTATTTTGTATTTATTTTGGAATAACGGAGTTTATTATACGTTCATATCTAACTCTAAGTGATAACCGTTATTTGTCTGATATAGTTTATTCAAAACGAACTACTTTAAGGAATATCGGTATTACGCGTTGTATAGGCATGTATGTAAAGTAATTAAAAGTATACAAACAATCGATTTATAAAACCAACATGGTGCTTCATGAATAACATAATGAACCTAACAAAACAGAAAAATATGTTAACATTGTTTTAGACGAGCGACGTCTGTGCAGTGACGTCATGAATACAGGGTGTGTGCATAACAATGAATGGTGTTATACAAGCCCCGTTGAGATAAAAATGGAGTTTTAATGTGCAGTTTTACTCATGGTAAAATTGTATTTTTAAAGCACTTTTTATTTCGGATAGTACTGAGTTAGCTGTAAAAATTACACCAAAATGAATAGTCATTTGGATGAACTTTGCATACGGACTCTTACCACTTTTCATTGTCTATTTTAAACAGTGGGTACAGTTTTTAACTGAAGAACATAAAAGAAAGCCTCAAAACATATTTAAAAATGATGAAACAGCTTTCACATTATCAGTAAGTATCTCTCAATAATTACAGCTAAATATTTTAAATTAATGAATCACAGCGAAAATCTATCCAAACGGATTAATTCAAAATGATTAAATACATCCTTTATGACGCCAATAACAGATGATTGTAGAATGTAAATAATTTACGTTCACATTGGTGTAAATTATTCCGATGACCTATTTGAGGAATATAGCAATATTGATGAAAATATTTAGACCGTCAAAGAGCGACCGTCCTTATCAGATCTTGAGGAATTTTCCATTCAATAAGTCATGACATGAGGGGGCGGGCTCACAACATATTCGACTCAAGTAATCTGCCATTAGGCCAAAAAGCTCTCTTCGCTTATCTGCGACATCTGGACCATGTTTATATTTTGAGGGTCTCCGACAACCTCTATAACGACTCGGCGCTTATCGTCGTCCGCCTGTCTAGGTAATCTTCCATACCTTTACGCAGCAAATTGTGCCCTACTGCTCACGAAAGAAACGCCACAGTGTATTGAACCTCTTTGTGTAAGTACCTGTTCGGATCACCGACCCTGACATCGGATATCGAATCTAAATTCCACAACATAGAGCATATTTTTGTAACACAACCTTTTTATTGCTCATATCTTCATCTTTTTTACCAAAAGCGACTTTATTATTGACGTGGTTAAGAGCGTTTTTGTTTGTGTAGCCCGCTCTAGGTAAAGTGAAACATGTCAAACATACTCATGTTTAATGTCAGATCTGTCGGTTGAATTTAGAATTTAACCCCTTCCGTAATGACCCTGTGAATTTTCTTCCGTTGCACTCTAAGTATTAAATTAGGTGGGTACCTTTATGGTTGAGGTTATAAAAACGTGATCATTATGTAAATAGTTTTATCCTAAAAAAAAAAACTTTAATAAAAGCTTTTAGTTTGGTGTTCTGAAAATTATCAGCGTACCTACCCTATCTGTTCTGAATGGTTCGCCATTTAATAAGTATGTAAGTAAATATATAACAAAAAAATATGATGATGATATTTTCTAAATAGGTAATATATAAAATGTACCAAAATTCGTAGTTAATGTTGGTATCAAAATAAGCAAAAAAAAAATTTTAATGTTTAGAGTCTATTATCCTGAAAAAGTAGAATTTCATTAAATTGGAAGGTAAATAATTTGTAACAGTTATATTTGTCTAGGTAAAGCTAACCGTAATAATATTTGCTGTTTTATTTTTAATTTTTCGGTCTGTGATGTTTCTATATATATCTATTATAAATTAAAGTCGCTGTTCGTGTTTGTCTGTATGACGCGTTGTACTTCTAAACTACGCAACGGATTTTGATACGGTTTTAATCATAATTTAGAGAATTTATTTGAAAAGATTTATGGGTACACATCAAAAATGCGTGTCAAATTATCGCCCTCTCGCGCCAGTTTTCGGTTAGCGTTCTTTCTGTTTTTTTTTTCATATTGCTCAGCTCCTTTCAGTCGTAGCGTGATGTTATATAGCCTATAACCTTTTTGAAGAATTGGGCTATCAATTTCTAAAAGAAGTATTTAAATCCAACTTGTAGTTCCAGAGATTTGCGCGTTCAAACAAACAAATAAAAAAAAAACTTTTCAGCTTTATTATATTAGTATAGATTAATACTAAACTTACATAAACTAAAAAATCTCGATGGTTTTGTCAAGTTGTAAAAGCCGTGCGTAGCAGGAGCGGGTTGCTAGTTATAAGTAAAGAAAACACACTTTTTCAAATTTAAACGAACTATTTAATCACTTAAATAATGTAATAACTCACGATGACTAAAATAAAGACTTCATTATTAAAACCCAAGTTTATTTTAGCTAAGACACGCTGCGGTTAATCGCAGCTATTCATTATCTAGTGCTGGCATAGAACGGCTACATTTTCTAGCGAAAAAGCGTTAAGTTTGCAAAAAGAAAACAAATAGTCGAATGCATTAGCGATTTTGTTCACTGTTCTGCGCCTACTTTTTAGTTTGGTTGCGTTTCTTTATCACGACAATTTATTGCGACTCAGTGCAAAATGTTACTTGAAATCGTGCTAACATGATTAGTATTCGTGACACTTCCGTACTTGGAACTTACATACATACAAATAAATAAAATTTAAGTGTCTGTTTGTAACGTCAAAATAACAGCTTTTTACTAAATGCAAATGAAAGTATATACGGTACATACAACTGAAAAACGAACTTATGATGAACTTTTATGCTTTACTGTTCTTCAAAAGCCGTCAAAAGATGAATATTTCCCTATGAACAAATATGAAATAAATGCCTACATGAAAGACAGATATAGAAAAAAAAATATGTAAGATGATTTTAAGGACATGCAAAGATATAAACTCATGATCTTATAATAAAACCTGGCAAAATGTAGATGTAATAAAGGGTCAAACCCATTACGTATGCGGAGTTTTGCTAGCTAATTTAATTTGACCCTGCATATTATTACCCCTTGGGGGATACAGGTGTCATGCTATGTTATATTCTATTTATAAATCAACAGCAAATATGTAATTAAAAAGATCATTAACACATTAATTTCAACTTTACAATCCTAAATATTAGAGTTTTGTAATTATTAAAAATGCGACAGTGAGTTTCTTTGTTTGTAGTAGGTCCGACCTACACGCGGGCGAATCCGCGGGCAAGATTTAGTTATTAATATACCTGTAATTAACAATACAAGGTTATGTACCTTGTATTGTTAATTACAAACACCAAAAATTAATTATGAACTCTTCACAGACAAAATAAAGCTTTTTGACAAGTTCGATTTTCAATTAGAATTGATTAATTTAGAAGTTTATTTGCTATTAAAATAGACTTTAATTGTTCAAGTTGTTTTGTACAAGCAATAATTTTTAAAACGGTCTAAAATAAATTATTTCCTCGAATTTTAATCTAGAACATATTGAGCTTTGGCTGACCGAATAAGTGATTGTTTCTAAATAAATAATTTCATCACTACTGCTCTCAAAACGGTGAATGAAAACATAGTGGAGAAACCGGTATCGGCATGTCCTAGAACAAATGATTCGAAGACATGTGACATCTACCAACCCGCACTGCTCCGGCGTGGTTCATTACCTACAGCTCACTCTCTCTCGAAGAGAGGAGGCCTGTGTCCCAGCAATGGGAAATAAAGCATAATCAGCTTATAGCAGATTGTGCTTAAGCGGAGGGGGGTTTAAGATACTGTACTACCTACTTTGCGATGGCTTCTACAGTGGACTCGTCACGAAAGCGCGAAATACACGAAAAGTAAATTCGATCGATTGATGTTAGACTTCACGTCTATGGGTGATACGTATTGTGCTTGTCGCATCAATTTAAACCAAAATGCTATTGGATAGTCTGTTGTGTTTTCGGTTAAGAAATCTTCGAATTTACATTACGTTTACGTCACGCGTGCGTAGGACGCACGCGTGACGTAATCCTGTCAAAGTCAAATTCAAATAATTTATTCCAAGTAGGCCAAAATAAGGCACTTTTGAACGTCAAAATTTACAAGAAAATATAAGAATTGTTTGTAGGCATCCCTTAAAAAACGTAGTTTTTGTATGTAGAAGAATGGGCAGGAAACTCCGTTAGTCCACTCACTATTTGGACCTGTATGAGAAAACGATCTACCTAGATCGGTGATCACAGTATCTATGTTGTTTTAAATAAGACCATGATGTTAACTACCAAACTTTTAACGGCATCCACAAAATGAAGAATTTTAATTTATAAATTATCATTGGCACAAAGTTCAGAAAGTTTTTGTTTCCCAAGGAAGTTTTCAAACAAAAATAATGGTTTCGATTCATAAAACGCTTTCCGACAGATTCTGAACAGTTTGAACGAATGTCCAGTAGACATTTACTTCTAGCTTGGTCTGCGTTTAATTTTTAACCGATAACAGTTGGTAAGCCTTTTTTTGGATGGGAAATTATCAAATAACTTCTCCCGCTCTGGGCGGAGCGGGAGGGCGTGTCAGACTCTTTCTGACTAAAACCCACCCGTGTTCCTTCAGTTGCCTGTATGTTGCCAGGGGCCACGGAAACCCTTTCGGACAAACCCGCAACCCCGGCAGGCATCGGCCCTAGTGGACCCTTTCAGTTGTGCTGACATGTCTTTGAGGCATGCGTGGAACACAACGCGCCGTCGATCCGGGCCTGGTCCTTATCGGACGGCGAGCTACCCATTGCTCACCGTCCGCAAGCCCACGCCTACGGTGTCCGGGAATCGGCCTGCGATTCCCTACGGCCAGCGCCTGGGTCTGGGTCCTGCGGTGACAGTTGGTAAGCTTCCATCCTCGAACCTCGGAAAGCACGTTAAGCCGTTGGTCCTGGCTGTCATTCGTAGATCTTTGACAGTCGTTACGGGTAGTCAGAAGCTCAAAAGTCTGACCCTACCTAGTAAGTAATTGTAGTCTGAGTCTACCTAGTAACTGGGTTGTGGAGGTCAGTCATGCAGCAGCTCTATGTAAAATACTGGTATTCAGCTGCATCCGGTTAGACTGGAAACCGACCCCAACATAGTTGCGAAAAGGCTTGGCAGATAGATAACAGTTGGAAGCCTCTTAGTGCTCTTTTTTAGGCGAAAAGAAGCCTTTGCCCTGCGGTGGGGCAGTAATAGGCTAGTATTATTATTATAAAAAGTTGCCAAGGCAGGAATCGGGTGTAGGTACTAATTAAAACTAAGAATGCAGAGTGCCTAAGATGCCTTTTAGTATGAGGCAACAGTTTTCTCGTTACGTATGCATAAAGGATCGTGTTTGGAAGAGCACTAGATTTCTACTAATTCTGTTAGCGACGGACTTCTGAGATTATCTCAACACTATTCAATGTTGATCTCTTCTGCAAGAAGGGGGAGAAACGAGAATAATCTCCGACATCTTAATGCTGAATATTATTATGAGCTTGAAAATTACAAATTATGATCTAACAGACACGAAATTACTTGAAAATACATGCCCGTCTTCCTGCCGTAATTCAAGTACCATAAAAATAATTGAAAACCTCTAGCTTTTCTACCCGACTATGTCCATAATTCACAATAATATGTACATAAGAATAGTAGTGTACTTGCGTATACTTTCTACCGTTACGCGGGCTTCACACGCAAGCGATATATTTAATCGAAAGCGGTATCCGTTTTCTAGTGTTGGCAAGGAAGCGATACAATAACGTAGATATAAAACAATAAGTATTACAACACGGGATAACGTACTAAAATTCTGATAAAACACAGTACGCATTATAATAATTGCCTGTTTTTTCAATAAATTAATCAGCCATTATGAAGGAAAACAATTTTGTTAACATAATCTGCCCATTGCCGCCTGGACACCAGAATTATTTAAATAATTAATATCTGATGGCATTCCTGTAATGTCTCTGACCAATCCATACTCTCAAACTGGAACACACCAATGCTACTTGACGGCAGAATTTTAACCAACAAGTTATCGAACAGGGACCTCTACCTACTGCTGTTAAATTGACTAACCTTGTTATTCTCGCCAAAGTATCTGTTGTTTGGACAGCTGCTGTATCCCTTGAATACTGATAACGCACCATGCGATCATCATACCCTGTCAAGTGACTATATGCATGCATTATCCCCAAAGATCGTTTCTTATCGCAAAACCCATGCTCTATAGTGGAGCTCAATAAGGATGTCTATGGGATGTATGCGTCATGTTTACCCATGTGTTCCTACATACCCGTAGCAGGTAGGTGTACAAGTATGATGGCACTCTGCTCAGATATTTATTTAGGTAAACGGAAAAATATTTAAATCGAAACGAAAACCAGTTTCCAAACAGATTCTATGCTAGTTTACCTAAAGTTTGTAAGTCCTGGTACGCTATCCTGGTACCTATCTATGATCACAAAAATCTAACAGCTTAATACACAAGTGTGACACACCGTTTAACTAACGGCCCCATGCAAACAGAACACGTCATAACCTGGACAGGTCCTGCCTTAGAAACTAACACCTTACTTCCAAGACCACACATGAGATCTTAGCCACACAATCCCATCGTCCCGAAGATTGCAAAGAGCTTGCGTATTCCTTATGTACAAAGGCTCTTGATACCCCTTTAGGAGTGAACAGGGATCCTTAATCTCTCTTTATGCGGTGTCAGTCGACGGGTCGGTAACTCATGTTTAACATGACAGGTGGCGTTACGTGTCGTCTCTCTCAGAGCATTACACCCTGTATATTTAATATAAATATGTTCTTGGTTCTTTTTCCTCTCTGAATATACCTATTCGTCTGTGATACGCGGGTTTTTAAGTATGAATAAGGTGATGTGTATAGCTGATATAATCTGTGGTTGTCAAGTGTAATTGGAACAGATTGTATGGAACTAACGTATTAAAGGAATAAATAAATGTGAAAACATTGACCAATTATACTCAATGGTTTTTTTGTCCTTTCTTCCTTTCTAATCATAATTTTGTTCAAATTTCGTAACAAAACCCGGCCTCTAAAAGCCAATTTGTTTCTGAAAATAGTAAGCTAGCCACAGTATCCAATTTGTTGTTAGATCCTAACCAATTACTTAAAAATATTACAAAATACAACCTCGCTAATTCTAAGCACCTAATCAAAACACACTAGCATCATGCAATTTTTATATGCCAAATACATAGAAATTCAATAGTGACATAGAATTTATGACACGTAATTGGGGCAACTAACGTATAGGTACTTTATATCGAATATGTGACCAAAATAAATTGATACCTAATTGAATCCACAATATTATTGTACCCTTCTATCCGAGGCTACAATAAAGGATGCCCACTATCCTTTAAGGAGTAAGTAATTCAATTAACTTCCTATTAAGGGGAGAGTCGGTATCGTTTGTCGAACTCTCAAGTTTTTGTGGAGCTGAGCTTTGTGTGGCACTGTGCCGGCCCTTCCACTGTAATTGTACGTAACGCATCTCTCAAAATCAACAAAAAGATGATTGATTTCAAGCTTTATAACAAGAAAGAATGCGCATCTGGAGCAGTTGCATTTTTTTTTTGTAGCTTATATTTATTAAAAGAAAAATTACTTTAGTAGATCGATTCGAATATTTTAGAATAACTATATTTTATTATTTATTAAAACGAGCATAAAGCTCAAGTAAAATATATATACAAGGACGGAGTTAATGCAGAAACAAAACATGACAGGTGCAAGCACAACATACGGAATAGATAGCTCGAAAATAACTATAAAATACAAGAATAAATACTAATACATACATAATTTTTATTATTTATTATAAACAATATATTAGTTATTTTATAAATTAATAGTAACAAGAATTCATTCACGGGATCGCCGTTGTAATACCATAAAAACGGCACGTTGTGTAGCAGGGAGATACGATTAGGGATGTTTTTCTTTTGTAGGAAACAGTGACCATGTGGCCATGTGATTTGTTTGTTTGTCTACGTCATTAGAGATTAGAAACGCCTCCTATTGTTGTCCTACGACTGTCTTTTATTTGAGTGCGTGAGTTTATTAATGATTCTCATCTGTTTTTGCGGTTTTATTCACAATGATGGGGATGAAATTGTTTGAACATATAATATATATTTTGTCTTGCCTACAGGTTGGCAGGGATATCGACGCGCAAAATGCACCATGATCAGCACATGATTATAACCGACGAAAAATTTCTAAACTAGGGGGCGAAAAGAAGAAATTTCTCGAAAAAAAAAACTGATGTTTCATAGAAAAGTGCAATACCTACGCGGTCAAAATGTATGGAACAGCAATATTTTTTTAAATAACTGACGTAAAATCTCAACGTAGGGAGGGGGTGTCCAGAATCATGTACCAACTGAATACATGGTAACGGGTTGCGCGTCGATGTCCTTGCCACCCTGTATATTGCATGCCTGCATTGTGAAGTAGTCCACTTAGAGCACCCATCTGAATAGCACCTGCGACTCAATAGCCTACTGCTGGGATGTATTTGTTTTACAGGACGTTATTAAATGTATGTACGTAAGTATGTGTAATTAATAAACATTCTAGTGATTTTATCGATATCTTTCATTTAATAACGTCCTGTAAAACAAATATATCCCAGCAGTAGGTTGCTGAGTCGCAGGTGCTATTCGGACGGGTGCTCTAAGTGGACTACTTCTGCATGGTATGCCTACTAATAGTACAATTAATTTTATTTGACTGGATTTTTGAGCAAATGGTCACCAGCATCTAAGATTCGGTCCCCAAGTCAGTTCCATAAGATGAGAATATGCAAGTAATTCAAAACTTTTTCATTATTTTCACTTTTATGTTTCAACAATTTCTAGTTATGAAGTCGTGGCTAAGTTAGGAGTTCGTGGCTAAGTTAGGAGTTCGTGGCTAAGTAACAACAGCCGCTCGGGTCGATTCATCAGGTTAAGCTACGCCTGCCGGGGTTGGTCTGTGGATGGGTGACCATCTTTACATACCGAGACTTTCACACCATGATGGCCGCGGCAGTAACGGACGTTTGAACTGCGTTATAAATTTTTTTGAGTTAAATATTTTAGTTGAGTTATAAGCAGTAGTAGAAGTTGCCTAATTAATACCTTTCTTGGGTTTATATTACGGTATTTTACTGATTAAGTGAAAAAAAAAAACACCTAGTTTGTGTCTGGTTCATGGCAATAGACATATTTATTTGTTTAGTTTTTAAAGAACAGCGTATACATTCAACATTGGTTTACAAAAGTATTTAGGAAAGGTAAGAATTACTGCTAAAGTATATTTCGCAGTAAGATTGTTGAAGCCGTGATATAGTTACATCCCTAGGGATATAACTATACACCGTAATGTAGTTATATGAAAGCGGTTCATAACTCTCGGAGTGCCCTAATTTTGTTACTGTGACCAATTTTGAGGTAGCGCTCGCCAGCCGCTGCCGCGACTCCACTCAATTCGCTTGCTCGGCTCGTGCGTATTGGTTACAGTTCTAAACTAACCTAACCTATTTGGTCGGAGAGCCCTAATAGGTATCATATTACTAGATCATGTTCGTATCATAGTTATATTCCTAGTAAGGCTGTAAGGAACTGCTCTCATATGATTATATTACTAGATATGTCCCTAGATATCCCTAGGGATATAACTATATCACAGCTTCAACCATCTTACTGCGATAAATATACAAATTATAGGAGTAAATATAATTTAAAAAAAAAAAAATTGGACAGACGCTGCTTATAAACTAAAAGTAGCAAAAAAAGTTAATTGACTTCAATAAAATACAACAGTTTATAAATCAATGAATGGCTTATGAACATAACACACATAATTCCAATACATAATTCTACTATAACAGAAATTATGTGATTAAACCTTCGATCATCAAGACTAAAACGATAATTGTCAAGTATTTATTTCGAATACCACCCAAGGAGTCATGAAATATGTCTAGGTTTGAATTTAAGTTTTTGTTGAGCATATTGTAACACATCACACATCCCCATTACAAGCATAACTGGCGAAATGTGGGTATAATAAACGCCACTGCCCACCACTTCGGAGAACACGGGCGTGATGTTTTATTTTGTTACATTAGGTAATGGTGCCAATTCTCTTGTTTACAAACTAAACTAAATTTAAATTCAGTGCATCTTTTTCTTTCTATTTCATTAAGAAAAGGACAGAAGATAAATTTTAGTTCAGTCCTGTCAAATTAATCAGCGCTTGACGTAAATTGACGTAATTTTAGTAGGTAGGCAAGTTTTTAATCACGTCTAAACTTGTATGGAGTAGTGACAGGCGCTGATTAATTTGACAGGACTAAACTAAAATTTATCTTCTATCCTTTTCTTAATTAAATAGAAAGAAAAATATGTACTGAACTTAAATTTAGTTTAGTTTGTGAACAAGGGAATCGGCACCATTGAGTAAAACTGTAGTGGAAATGTGTGTTCCATGTATTTCGATATAATACTTATAATACATGGAACACACATTGTGTATTTCCAGGAACATTTGAATTTCTATGAGCCCTTGAATTACCTCTAACGTGATAGTAATCGATTTCGTTACGATATTGGGTATTATTGCTCGATTTTGATTGATATAATAAAATATCGAGTCGGAGGCTTGATGTAGCGATAAGCCTCTTTGATATTTATAAAACAGATTATAATGTTGAGATATATTGTATACGTTTTGGTGTAACGTTGATTTTTTATTGGTTGGTTGGTATCATATGTATTACTAACTTAAGAGGGCCCTTCCCGAACCGTCTATCGTCAACGCGAGCATGGTCGAAAAGCTTGTTGTTTCATCCAGCGCAAGTGAGAACTGCTAACAAGCAAGTGAGAACGCGATAACATTGTACGAAAAATAACTGGTTTCAGGAAATACGTGTTTTTGAATACGCCTTACAAGTTTGTAAAATATTTTTTTGTCATTTAGAATCTCCATTACATGTGCAAGGTTTCTATAAAGATGTTTTCTTTACTTTTAAAATTTATAAGTACATTATGAACGGTCAAAGTTGAGGTAAAATTTGTGCAAAAAAGCAGATTTTTAGAGGCTTATATTGAATTTGTTTCGCCAAATTTTTATTTTTTGCTTTCATAGAAACCTAGATATAGTGCACAAGATACCCATTAGTATAAAATAATTAAAGAAAGATGTGTTACAACGCCATAATCACGTACGAGCGTTTGTATGAAAAGTATGACGGGTTGGCCGCTCTTAAGATACGTATCTAGGTGAAAAAGCTTATCTCATACTGATAAAAATGATTATAGACTACTTCTTTAATCTGTCTTTCATACAAAAAATTAAACGCTACAAAAAAGAAGAAACTTTTGCTTAGAATTAAAGTATAAAAATAAGTACCTGGGCAACCAAGTTCTGCTCGGGTGAAAATAGAGATAAAGAATTTTCCCAGATATGAGATCTAGCTAAATCGATTTTTCACCCCCGTACACCCCTATATTGCAACTTTCATCGAAATCGTTATAGCCATTTTCGAAAACGTGATTACAAATTTAAATATTTTAATACAAATATTGCTCATTTAATAGTAAGTATAAGATTCAAAGATAAGTTCAGTGAATCAGACTCTACGAGATTTTGAATGTTACCAGTTGAGTATGGCACACCTTTTTACATTCGACTGTAGTCAATCTCAATAAGATGGAAACATCGACAAGAATTAATTAAAATTGTGTTACAATATTATATAGGTAACAAAGAAGATTGTAGCTTTGTTATATAATATTCTGTAAAACATAATTATTACACATTGAGTTCATAACTGTCATATTGATACAGTATTACGGAACACAAATTTTAGACAATCTTTTTGAAGACTGTCAATCTTTTTGAGACAGACTCCCTAATCCAGGATAAGTTTTATTCGCTATAAAAATGACAATAGAGAGAGCAGTTTGTAGGTATCTCTAGCGACAACTATTAAAATAAATTATGAAACTTTGGACGACTAATAGAAAACAATAAACAGTTTATGATCTGTGACGGACAAAATTAACGATTGCACGTGCCGAGAGCGAAACGAGTTAGGGGTGTTCATCATGTGAACTTTCCCGGTTTATTTATTCCCGGGGTCTTTCCCGGAGCGGCTTAATGGCGCCTTAAGCGGTAATGTGTGGTCATAAATTAAACGATAATAAGTTCGGACAACAACACTGCCGTTAATGACTGTGAGGCGGGAGATAGTGTGTGACGTCGTAGACGGACCCTTCGACACTTTCTTCAGTTATCTGCGAGCCGAACACGCGTCCCTTCCGGGTAGCTATCCCGGGGAGCTATCCCGGGTATATTATACGCCCAGTGCTGTTTGTATCGGCGTTTGTGGAATATTTTTATCGGGAATGGTTTTGGTAATATTTGTTGTAGGAAGCGGCTTTTAAAGGTGTGTTGAAAAAGAATATCGTTGACTGAATTTTTCAGATTTTCAGTTTTCTGAAATGCTTTTTCTAAAATGGTTTTAGAAAAAATATTATATTTTTTTAGTGTACCTATACTACCTACCTAAATAGAAAAAGTTACGAGTTAGTAGAGACATTTTATGGAAAAAGAAATTCAGTCTTAGTGACACTGAATAATTTGTTTTCTTCAGCGTTTATAGATTTTATTTTTCGAGTACCTAGGTTTTATTAGGGTTGAAGTTACACCTTAAAATCCGCTTCAATTTACATTATACATTTCTCCGTTATAAATAAAATGAGACATGGTCACAAGGCTACAACCATTGTTTGTCGGTGCACGTAGAAGAATTTTCTTGGATAAGTTTTATACTTTCTATTGTCTCGCAAAGTCTAGGTAATAGAAATATATAGGTACAAGAATTGGCTGCTCTCGAGAAAATAAAAGAAAGTTTTAAAGATTATAGAGTAAGTTTATTATTTGCTTGTTTCTGAACAACATTAACCATGTTGGATTTACTATAATTCATATTATGACCACCGAACTTGATATTATCGGTTTATTGATATAAGTTGACTATTGAGAGAAGATTTTAGATTTGCCAATTTCCAGCAGATTAATAATCTGGTCATGGATTAATTGAATGTCTGACAAGAAGCTAAGAACTTGGAAAACAATTAAATGCGTCTACAATAAAACAAAATTGCTAGTTGAAAAAGAAGACAAGCTAAAAAAATACATTTGTCGGAGACAGGTATGTGACTCTCTCGTTATTATCAGCGATATTTTAACTACTGTGGGTAGTGTTGGTTAATACGCAATAGAAAAACCGTTTGCAGTTCAGATCACATTTTAATTTACTATCAAATTAATGACACTACCAACACAAACACTGGGTGCAAAACACGGCGTTTAATAAAATCACAAATTAACACAACAATCACAAATTACAATTAACATAATAACTGAGCATAACAAATCGAGTTCAGTTCCGCGACGTCTAAACTCCGATGCGATCAGATACTGAATCCTCCTCGCCGTGGTCTTAAAACATCACGACTCTGTAGAAGCACGTTTTAGGTGTGGGTAGGTCACGTGATGTCACCAGTGGCGCGCTTGTGATTCGTTTCGTGTCCGTACTAATGACGGGATCCAACATATTTTTATTTGTGAAGATTTGTAGATAATTGGCGCAGGACCATTTATATTGTTAGTTAATAATTATAATTAAGTATCCGTAAATATTCCAGGCAAAAAATTTATGAATAGATGAATTAAAAAAGATACCTTTTGGACGTTTTTATAATTTCTTTCTACAGGGAAGTTGGGGTTGGTATGGAAATATATGAAGCCGCTCTTAAATTTCCGTCCACGCTAACGTTATAACGTGCACGTATTTCCATACATTATACTTGCTTGCTGTGTATGTAAACGATAATATTGTCACGTAAGAAAATAGAAGCGCACATTGGATCACCAATTCACCATTTAAGAGACCAGTCAGTTCTAACGCTCCAAAAAAAAAAAAAAAGAACAGATATGTACAAAAATTC
Organism: Agrochola litura; assembly: GCA_949152395.1. Taxonomy (NCBI): domain Eukaryota; kingdom Metazoa; phylum Arthropoda; class Insecta; order Lepidoptera; family Noctuidae; genus Agrochola; species Agrochola litura. The sequence continues at coordinate 16,106,562 of OX424492.1, read as the reverse complement.
AAGCCAATGTTTTAACATTTCGTTTTATGTTTTCCTTCAGCTTTTTTTGCTTGTTCACTCGTTCGCAGCCGACGATCAAACATACGGTTGTGCCTATGACGTTCTTGTCATTTTAGGCAAAACAACAGTTTGTCCAGTCGATCGTGCATACTAGGCGAGGAAGAACTCTTGATATTTGTGTTTTTCGCCTTGGTTAATATAGTGTTTTTTTTAATTGTGGTAGTAAAGTAATGTGTGTAAGGATTGAGGGCCTAACAATAAATGGAAAAAACAAATATTATCAAGGCTTAGTATAAGTTCTAAAATAAAATATTGTAAGACGGATGTAAAACAAAACAAGTTCCATAATGTGGTGTAAGCTAGTTCAATAAATCAAATCAATCAAAAATATTAACAACACATAAACATAACATCACGCCTTGTTTCCCTGAAGGGTTGGGCAGAGGTGTCCCTGTAGCAGGTACACCCACATTTCGCCAGTTATGTTTAAGTCTCATGTAATAGGGGGCGAGCCTATTGCCATCAACCGGGCACAAATCCAGACTCCGAGCTGCTACTGAGAAATTTCTGATAGAAAAATCCAATAACACTTTGTCCGACCCGGGAATCGAACCCAGGACCTCATGCTCAGCAGTAGCGCTTGCTACCACTAGACCAACGAGGCAGATTAAACAAAAAATAGGGCAAAAATATTTATTTGCTAGAATACGATACATAAGGTGTTACAGTAAAAAAAAAAAAAACAGCATATCGCGAATTGTGAATACATATAACATGGCGTGCATATGTATTCACAATCAGCGATGTCAATTAAGCTAACTTACAAATTACAGATTCTACTGATTTGTCTTCTAAAGTCCTTAATGGTATAATATCTTTTAAATAGTAGTAGTTTGAAAAGTATTTTTTAAACATTGTCAGCGGTAGGTCTTGAAAACTATTTGGTAAATGATTGTAAATAATACTCGACGTGCAGCATACATTTTTTTTAAATAATTTTGGTTTTAAAAAAATACTTAGCCAGGGATCGTGACACACAATAGAATATAAAAAATAAAAATTTTGAAATAAATCTATTGTAAGTCTCTCCACGAATAATCTTGGAGAGAGTTAGCTCAAATAACCTGGGCATCAAGGCCCAGCCAGTCATGGCAATATATTGCAATAAACAAAACATTTTTTTTTCTTCTAATATTTTCAGCCGGTATGGTTTTATGAAAACTTGTCAAATAGTATAAGACGGACAAATGTTTGATATCGATACTGAAGTTTAGTACTTTAGTTTGAAATCTGTTCAAAAGCCCTGGTTTTCCTAGGTCCGGTAATGTTATTGAGTTCTTCCGTCAGAAAATTTCTCTCTACCCCGGGTGCTCGTCTTGTGCTTGGTAGAGAGTTCGATTTCCGCAATAGGACAAATATTTATATTGGTTCCAATGTTGGTTCCGAGTATGTAATGGTGGCTACGACAACGAAAGTGGTTTGTATGAAATCGTGTTATGCGGTAGATATCTATTGCTTTTTCACATCTTTGTGAGTAATATGACAAGGACAGATATATCGATGGTAAAGCTATATCTATGTGTTTGTGATGATTTCTGATGGCATGAGCAATTTTTTTTAAGAATTTTGTCTTTCTAATCTTTCTTAAATCGATCTAAAGAGTAAGGCATTAAAATAACCTAAGTCATAAGTACCTACAAGACTTCCACTTCTTTTCTACTATGTATATGTATAAGGCGCGGGACATAGTATTGTCTCTCCTTTTCCATTTAAATCCATCCAAATGTTGTCTGTAAAAGATCGCTTTTAGTGATAAGACCGCCCATTGTATAACCCAATGTAAAATTTCTAAATTAATGTCTGTAATTTTTATGGTGTATATAATAAAGAATATTCTATCTTCTATCTATCACACACAAGTGGTGAGGGGCGCGGGCGTCGCCGTTTCATATTTCATACAAAATGTATAGGAACGCCATGGCGCGGAACATATACAAAAGGCGTGGCGCGGGCGAGGCGATGGTGTGGCGCGGGAGTTGTGTGTATGTTCCGCGCCATGTCGATCCTATAATATTATATTTTGTATGAAATATGAAACGGGCGTCGCAACGCCTACGCCACTCACCATTTGTGTATGTCCCGCGCCTTAGAAATGATAAAATCCAGAATTCTAAAAAAAAATCCTCCCTTTGGACTAATTCTGATAATAATGATGGATTTCCTATTTTCCAGACAAATAGTTTGAAGTGTATAGAAAACCTAGGAACCCAACTATCATTGATTATTTTCAGATTAAAAGTCAGACTATAATTAAATTGATACGCTACCTAAATCAAACTGAATATCGACAAAACATTCTGCAAATCCCAGTTTTACCTTTTGTATTGTGTTACCCATGTAGGTACCTATGTTCATCCTTCGTGGCTCAGAATTGATCGGTAGGTAATTACTTAAGGGGAACATGGTTCTAACTTTCAGGATACACATGGAACTAATCAAAGAAGTAACAGGCTGCTTGTTGCTGATATATAAGTGCTGATTAAATGCTTAACTAGATTATAATAAGGGTTTATTTGGCATGATAATGTCTGTCTATTTAGTTTCATACTACGTCTTTTATGGAGTACACCTTTCTGGTACACCCTGTACATGGGTGATATTATTACAGTCAAACCTGGGTAAGTGAGAACTTGGTAAGCGAGAAAACTCTATAAATGAGAGTAATTGCCAGGTCCCGTCATTTTAACCCTCTTAAGCCTCTATAAGTGAGAAATAGAAAACTATATGAGAGAAAGTCGTTTGCTACTTGCTTGTACCTCTATAAGCGACAGTCGAGCGTAATTTAATCATCTGCTATTTATGTGTCATTCTTCAATTTCGTGGAATTAACATTGTTTTTGTTCCTCTCTACCTTTCCCAACCAGCCTCAACCTCTATAAGTGAGAACGGACAATTCTGGACCTCTATAATCTAGAAATTCGAGTTAGTGAGACAATTCTATAAGCGAAAAAGAGATCGCTGTCCCTTGAACTCCCGCTTATCCAGGTTCGACTGTAATTGTGCCTGCCGCATACATTAAAACAAAATGCTAAAGGGAAGTTTAATTTTCGATTCAAAAATTGTTTGAATTTACGTTACGCTTACTTCGCGCGTTCGTGCTAGGGACTCAGATATGTGGCTGGGACTAACAGTATCCGGAATGAGACAAGTAAGGCCCAAGAATGGTTGGCGAGAGGTCGTCAAAACTGCCATGAGCGCAAAACTTTGGTCGTTGAGTATGCACATGATCATACGAAGTAGTTTGACATAGTCTTACAGCTGAAACTATAGCTGAACAATTTGTTTACTTCAGTTTGATATTAGCTTAGAAATAAACCGCATAAAAAAAAACAAGTGCGTGTCGGACCATCTAAAATGAAGGGTTCCGTAGTTGGGATGAATTTATAAAGAAAAGACTTAACATTGTAGTTGAAGAACATTTTCTCCTATACATTCCAAATGCAGATGTAAGTTTGTACACACAATATTGAGAGATTTACCATTTTATTTAAGACCATATACTTCTTACAGGTTTTCCTGTAATCTATGAGCAAAGAACCATTCTCTGTATTTTTTTCAAAACTTTAGGCTCTGTAGTTTCGGAAATAAGGGAGGGAATGGTAAATTTTCATAAATTTTCTTAAATATCTTTAAAAGTATAAAAAATGTATTTGAGATCCTCACAACAAGCTCATTTGATATGTCGCTCAGCAGTACAGTTTGCAAAACAATTTTTTATTTCCCAATTTGCTCCGACGAAAAATAACCCCCACACTCAAAATACATTTATTTACGTTAGACGTTTGTGTTTGAGTCACAGAAATTCATATGTGTACCAAATTTCAACTAAATTGGTCAAGTAGATTCGGAAATAATTGGCTTTGACAGACAGATTCACGAGTGACCCTATAAGGGTTCCGTTTTTTTCCTTTTGAGGTACGGAACCCTAAAAATACCAGCCTATATTGTCCCACTGCAAGGCATACAGATTAGGCATGGCCATTGATCACCACGCTAGTTAAAGGCGGATTGGCGATTTCACTTTTATTAATTATAAGTTCAGGTTTCCTCATGATGCCTTCTTTCACCGATGTCAGTGATTTTTAAAATAAACTTAGAAATACGAATTGAAAAAGTCTCATGGTTATTTGAACCCACAACTTCGTACATACATGGGAGGTGAGGTTTAACCACTTGGCCAGTAGAACATCCACATTACATTTTATTTTTACCAAAGCTACACATGTGTTTGCCCTTTGAGCTCAACCAGATTACGAGATGTGGATGAGAAATCGATGAAAAGATTCGACTATTACTTATGTATAGAATATTTTACCACCACCAAGTACCGGTAAACTTATCTAGTGAATAATTTCATAAAAAAATCTCTTCCATCTCGTTATTTTCCCGGACACTGTGTACCAGGCTCTTAGTTAAAACCCAAATATCGAATGTCCTTTCTTTGGTATTGTTTGTCGAGTCGTTGAGCTCCTTAAGTTCCGAGTTGAGCTATACGATTACTGACAAATGCGCTGTAAACTTAAATCTATGTAGTTCTTCCTCAAAAGACCATGTTAGACACTAATCTGCATAGTCCTCCTATGGCCTGAGTAAGATTATAACTGGATTTTAAAAGAGACTGTCACCTTTGAGTTTCTTCTCAGAGTAGTCAGATAGGAAGCACCGACTTCATCTAGTTTTACAATATAATTTATCATTTAGTGAGATGGGTTTGATAAAGAATCAACTTGTAAAGAACATAGAATAGAAATCTTTCAGTACCGCCGTCAATAAACAGCTTTAGGTACTCCGTCTATACACGGTTAGACGTTGTTCCCTAAATTACCGCAAGACGCAAGACTGCACGCCGCGAGGCCGCGTTCGCTTGTAAGACAGGTGTAAGTTCGTTAACGTACTCGTCGTAAAGCGATCCACTAATGATACTGTGCTTAAAGACGATGTGATCGTTCCCCCATAAACGTTACATGCTAAATGGTTGTTACCACACCAATGTTTTGGTGATTTAAAAATAAATAGATTAGGTTTTATCAGAAATAGTCCCAATAAAACTGAAATGGCGTATGAAATTAGTATTAGATAACCGTTTCAGATATTATTGTAACGTTACAATAACATATTCATGAATATGGAATAGAATAACATTCAATATAAAATATATTTTTTAATAGCTGTCCAAATACATGACCTAAGTAACTTAACGTACGTAGTGGGCGTTTTAGCCTGTGTAGCAATTAGAAAGGGATTTATTATGATGGTAATGAACGTTATTTTATTAGTTAAAAGATACCATTCGAATTCTGAGAAAACCTGAAGTTATATTACCTAAATGTAAATAAGAAATCGCCAACACGCATTGTGCAATAGGTAATATGCACGTAATTTAAAACTTATTCATTATTTAAGTATATATAGGAGTCAAGAAACAAATTCAAATTCAAAACAATTTTTTTTGTAATTTTTTAATGCATTATTTATTTAACGATTCATTATTTTATGTTGTGTTTTTTTGGTGAATCGCAACGCAAACTCGAAACGTGTCTTCTTTCGAAAATGCAAGAAGTAACCTCAAAAGGCATGTGAATAAATATCTTTATACTATTCCCCCTCTAAAAAGCTTATTTTATTCACTGTTTTCACTTTTAATCACTATTTTGGTGTTTGAATTTAGAACACACCAATACATTCGACCTCCATCTCAATGCTACGCAACCTCCTTGCGAAAAAATACTCGATACAAACTCTGTTTTGTGTTCTTTGCTGTCATTAGTAAAATGGCGCTATTTTGAACTGTAAGTTTTACGAACACAAAATTTAGTGTTATTTAATAATACATTGAAAATGTATTCAAGTGATGAAGTTAACACATCTTGTGTTAACACCTGAGTTTTCGCTTAAATCTTTATTTTTCTCGTAGTCATGGTATAAAGTATAGAATGCAACTCTTGAATCAAACGGATTTATATCGAGGGCCATGAATCACTCGCGTCGCTCAGGATTCTAACACTTGAATGCGGTCGTGATTCAGTCGTTAGAATCCTTCACTTGCTCGTGATTCATCTATGGCCCTCGCTTTAAATCCGTCCTTATTCACTAATTGTATAATATACTATTTCTTAGCAAAGTGCTTGAATTCTCACTAAGGTACGTTTGTAAGTGCGATTTTTGCTTGAATAAAGAACAAAAACAATTTAATTTACATGATTTGCGGCTGAAAAACCTTAAAAATAGATGCAAACGAAGCAGTAACGTACCAAATGACGTTACATCTTGTCCACGACAGAAATGGACGTTTGAACTGAGTAGACAATTGGATTTTCATAATTTTTCTGAGCAACGAGCAGTAGTTGAATTTAACCTCTTAATACTTTTCTTAGGTTTTATATAACTATCTTTTATTGATTTAGTGAAAAAAAATTACATCCATATTCCCTCTTGTGAGGTGATCAATGTTCATGCCTTCCTTGTATGAAAAGAAGCCTTTATAGTAATAGGCTGTTTATTTAATAAAATTAAATCAAATTGTATTTTATAATGGATTTCCGTAAGGTCACGCCTGAATCAATTAACATTAACTAAGGTATACCTTTCTTATTTTCGCGTGGTTAGTGACTAACCTGGTGTCAAAGTTTTAGTGTAATTTGGTGGGGGATCACTAAACTATTCAACACCCAGTGCGACTGTGGTGCTTCTGATCAGACCATGCCTCACTTGCTAGAGTGTCCTAGGTGCCCGTTCACCTGCACCTCGGATGACCTCAAAATCAAAATCATCAAAATCAAAATATTTTATTTCACATAAACCTACAAGGGCACTTATGAAACGCCAGAAGCTAGGTGCACGGTTCCAATTGGTCGCTTCCTATGGAGAAGAGCCGGCAAGAAACTCCACGGTTACTCTTTTCAAAATAAATTGTTTCTACAATGTTTTCAAATTACAGTGTTAATACCTAAAGAATGTCATTGATGCCGTAATCAACGTGGTCACTTACTGGGCTCATATATTAATAAAATAATTTATAAAGAAGAGTACAATCGACACGAAAAGAAGAAGAGTTAAAACTCTTCTTCTTTTCGTGTCGATTGTACTCTTCTTGCCGCCCATGGGCCTCTGACGTGGCTTCACATGCCGTCGAGAAATATCTCTCAGGCATGCCGATTTCCTCACGATGTTTTCCTTCACCGTTTTTGAAACAAGTGATAATTATACAATACGCACATAAATTCGAAAAGTTAGAAGTGCGTGCCTCGAGACCTCTGACTTGGCACACCGAACTCATCTAGCTTATTTTTAATATTTTTTTATATGACGTGTAAAAGTGATTTCGATATCCTATTTACAGAATAAACAATTTCATTTCATTTCATTTCATTTCATTTCACCACTAGGCTATCATTGCTCAAGCATACCCTGAATTAAATAGAGAAGGTGACTGCTTATTTTTTTCGAATTAATTATTATCGATTGTGCACATAGGTTTCATTTTCATTTTAATAACTGAAATCAATGTAAAATGATAATATGCATGAATATTTCTGTGTTTTTATTTGACCTTTAAAACAACGTTGTAGTAATAAATAATTCGTATAAGGACATTGATAGCTATGTTGGCAGTAATACAAATAAAATTAAAACAAATACACGTTCTCATTGATAAGTATGGTTATTGATCCATTATTGTCAATATATACATACTGACATGGTTTTAACAACTAACAATTTTTTACCGAATTGATAAAAAGGATGTGGTTATGCATTCGACGAGTGTTTTTTGTTCGTACTCTGGCACTAAGGCTGGGTTCTTTTTTTTTGGATTTCGTGCCCAGTGTCTACGGGACCCTATTACTAAGCCTCACGTCTGTCAGTCTGTCTGTCAGTTACAAGGCTTTATTTTAAGTGACGGCGAAAGATGTGTATTGTGTGGCATGAAAGAAATCAATGAGGGTTAAATGGGTGTCAAGAAAATATGCTTTATAAATTAATAATACAATTCATGCCTGTCACTCAAAATAAAAATATTAAATCTAATACAATATAAAGAAAATGAATCGGTTATGAGGCCGTAGCACGAACGTGCGAAGTAAACTAAATCGATTTTTGTGTCGATAGCACAATCCAAAAGTTTTTTTTTTTTGCACCCCTAGGTATAAATAAAGTTTTAAAACTTAATAAACGATTAAAGATAAACGATAAGTCCTCATCTCTACCTAATATGTTTCTTTTGACGTGCCCGACACCCCACGATTATTCTTAAACAAATGTTTACCACCGGAAATTCTGGAATGCAATAAAGTGCGTTGAGTACGTAAGTTCTAAACGAATATTTTCAAATTTAAAATCGTTCGAATTTACGTTACGATTACTCCGTTCATTCGTCCTAGGCCTACAGGAGACTGCTTCTGCCAGTAAGGAAAATCTTGTGGTATAAAACGAATGCACCGGTTCTTAACACGACCGATTCTGAGGCCCGCTTGCTAATCACTAAAGAGTTAAGAGAGTTGAGAGTTTACAGCTTTTTTCTGTTTCTGTCAACTGTTTGAAGAATATAGAGACAGTATGATGTTTTAAATACGTTTAGCACTAAATGCATTATAGTGATTTGTGTCACGTCAAGTTATAAAATTTTATGAAAATACACAGATTATTCCATATTCCTAGGTATATCAGAGGGGCTCGTGGCTAAGAAATAACAGCGGCACGAGTCTATCGATCAGGATGGGTGACCATCTTTACATACTCCTCCGTCCCTTGGAAAGCACTTTAAGCCGTTGGCCCAGCCAGAAACCCAATAGTCAGACAACCAATCATACCAAGGGTTATCGTGGTACCCAGTAACTGGGTTGTGGAGATCAGATAGGCATTCGCTCCATGTAAAATTCTGGTATTCAGCTGCATCCGGTTAGACTAGAAGCCGACCCCAACATAGTTGGGAAAAGGCTGGGCAGATGATGATACAGATTATTCCAAATTATGTTTGTATATATATAATTATATACCGTAGCTCAGGCACGTGTAAGTAAATTCTTAAGTAATTAATAGTCTATTTAGATATATGTAACACGATCAAATATCTTGTGTGTATCTTTAGAGGTTTAGCCTGTTTGTATAAGGAAGTTTCTTAATTACTGAGTCGGTTAAAATTTGATTTAAACAGATTACTAAAGCCAGATGCGGATTTAGGTATGTACAGTTAATTTGGTAATTGCTTTAAGGTGCTGATAAACTTGAGCATTCACTTGTAACAGAATATCGAGCATACGCCGTGTTTAAATTTGTCGAACTGAACATCGAACAGAGCCAAGCATAGAGCCCAAGATCGCTACGAACATTTTCACGATTATTCTAGCGAATGCTCTAGTCAATGCTTGCTCGTCAAGGGGTGCGGAAGGCATAGAGGGACGGCGGTGGATCAATGACTGAATGGCTCGGCTTGGTAAAAAGCTCAAAATAAATTTACTGTCCTTTCGCTAGAATGCTCGCAAGAATGGTCGCTAAAACGCTCCCGTTTATTTTTCTGTAATGTAACGTTCGCTAAAATGCTCATTACAAGTGATTGCTCAAGTTTATCAGCACCTTTAGGTATCAGTTTTCCTAAAAACTCCCAGTAATTTTAAACTTCACTAAAGTTGAAACTATCTAACTAATACATTGGTCTCATGGCAAAAATAGACCTTGACGTTTTATGATGTGCAAGTGACTTTCAACCTTACGGTTTTAAAGCAATTACGGGGTCAACTGTACATACCAACATGAAGTTTTGTTTGGGTTCGTCTTACGTCTTTTCCTGCCATGGACCTCTATACCACCTAGACTCATTTCAATGTGCAGAAAGAAAGGAAGCCTTGTGAACATTGATATGAGCTAGACATAATTATTATCATCTCTTTTGTTTAGTCTGCCCTTTTGTATAGTCACCCACATTCATACCTAACACTTTTCTTCTTACATGCTCTTGATTCTTTGGCATCGCATGTCATGTCCTATTATAGTGGTCGACAAACCGTGGCTCGCGAGCCGCATGCGGCTCTTTGGCCTACAGAGTGCGACTCTGTACAAAGTCGGGATTTCGGTCATTAAGCAAGATATCAAGTTTTATTCAAAATTTGTTTCCGAAGTATCATTTATATTATTATTGATTGCCAGGGTTTTTATACCTGCAGTCTGTGGACCAGATACATGCAAAAAGCTTTTAATGCCCTGCGTGTGTAATACAAAAATGCTTTTAGGATACTGCTGTTGCCGCCACTTTTCTGTAGCGCATCAGGGATGTTTGCAGCAGCGCGTACAGATGACTTCTTTGCGATCATGCGTAAAATATCCGCGTCACTACTCCTTCGGATGCGAGACAGCGGCAGTAGTCTCCTGAGCATTGTTGCTAGTAAGACTGAAGGTCACCTGATGGGGCACCTGTGCGCAGTGCATGTATTGCTGCCAGGTGTCTCCAGAAGATGGCTTAATAGATGTAGTGTTCTGTAAGTTGTGTTGTATTAATGTTATTGTTTATAGTTGTATAAGTTTGTCGTAATTAATTATACTTACATAGTTGTAAGTAATACTAACAAATTATGGGTAATATGCCTGAATCAAAGATAAATTTAATTAATTAATTAATTAATCATTGATGTCGGATAGTCATATATAAATGTCGTTCGCGCGGTAAACTGTAATTGCGCGATGCAGGATTTGTGTGACGTCTGGATTCTGTGTGACGTCAGGTCTTTGATGCGTAGTTCGCATGTGCCGATGTAGATGCCGCAACAACGATATTCAAATTTGATCACAACTGTCATTCTTTGACAGTTGTATGAAATGGTAGAGTACGTTCATTATAACTTGACCCGCGTGACGCGATTGAAAGCACTGAATTTTGTAGTCTTAGTTTCAATACTAGAGTTCAAAATAGCGACTGACAGAACAGTATCACAAATCACATGACAGCAAAATTCAATGCTACCAATCGCGACACGGGTCAAGTTATAATGAACGCACTGGAGGTATCTTTTTTATAGTTTCACTCATAAACTTGTAATAAGATTGTGACATTTTAGTTTTCCTGCGTAGTTTTTATTTATTTTTCGCACAAGAAGCCACAAGATTGAAAACTCTTCGGAGAATAATTAGGATTTTTTTTTATTGCCTAGATGAGTAGGTAGTCCTGTAGTCAATCTAGGTTATTAAATTGTACAGTAGGTAGGTAAGTACTGTTATTATGTTGGTACGTTACTGGTTACCGAAGAGGGGTGGTCAAGTGCACTAATATTATGTATACACTAAGCTAAAAAAATATTTACAAAAAAAAAAACAACCGACTTAAAAAAAAAGTAAAAAGTTTTTATTTTTCACTTTTTAGTTGTGGTACCTACCCCACACAAATTCGAATACCACTACCTGCTATGTAAATAACAGTGACAGGAAGTTATCATATCATCTACATACTAAGTGGGAAAAATACGTATTATTGAAGCTAACTCAAAAACTACCCAAGCAAAGTTAATAAAATTTTAATATTTTTTTTTTTTTTATTTTTTTTTGTTTTTTTTTTGTGTACATAATAAAGAATATTCTATTCTATATGGGACCACTTCTGAAGTATGATCTACCAAACAAAAAAGAATCATCAAAATCTATTCATAATTGGCGGAGTAATCGCGTAACAAACATACAAAAAAAAACATACAGTCGAATCGAGAACCTCCTCCTTTTGGAAGTCGGTTAAAAATATTATTTTTTAAATACATATTATTTGCTACTTTGAGCCTTTATTAACTGTTACTTTTTTTTTAATTTCTCATAATTAATAATTTATTATTATACCTACTATAAATTAGGGTTACAAAATACCATTCAGCTTTTTAGAGATTAATACTGGCCGCTACTGCAGTAATCTCGCCGTTTTGTGTTGAAATTAAAATATAATAGTTTTGGCAATTTTTTTTTTGTTTTTTTATTTAAGAAAAAACAGTTATAACAGGATACTTTTAGGGTTGCCAACCCTACTAAGTGTATACATATTAGTGCTCGTGGTTGTACTATTTGCAAAAAAGTTACTTTATTGGGAGCATACTTTTCATTCCTTGGATATCTTTTAAAAAACTTGTTCCTTCGAACTAGTCCTATTAGCAGTTGTAAAGAAGTATTGCTATGATTTTAATTCCTGGCAAACAGATAGTTAGTATTATTTTTGCCCTAGGTCAAGAGGAACATACTATAAAATACTTAAGATTTTTTTTACAAGTTTTTAATTTCAGAGCTACCTTTGAACAGAGAATGAGAAGGCCTATACCGGGATACCACATGGTAAACATGCATTAGGACGGTGGTCGGCAAACTCATTAGTTAATAGAGCCAAATATCTATGCTATAACGACTAAGATTTCTTATGAGAACCAATCCTTTCTGTGTGTCCCAACTGTCTGAATACACTTTTCTTTAATCCTTAAAACTCCCATCCTCTTTCACTCCACAATGCTTCCTAAAATTAACTTGCTAAGAAGTAGGATGCTTTTATCATATCGGCTGATAAAATTATGATGAAGGCATCTTACTTGTTCACAAGTTAACCTTGGAAAACAATGAATGATTAATTTTCGATGTCTTGTTATTTTTTGGTGAAAATATTTCGGCATATATACAAATCTTTGAAATATAGTTTGAATTTTGAATAAAAACTAGATATGACCGAAATTCCGACCCCGCGTATCTACGCTCGCACTCATTGACATTTGTACAGAGCCGCACTCTATAGGCCAAAGAGCCACTGAGGCTCGCGAGCCGCGGTTTGCCGACCACTGCATTAGGAGCATAAATATGACAAAACTTATAATTAAACCTATAAAAGGTTAAATGTAACTAACCTCATAATTCTCCTGTCTATCCCAATTTGGATGCCTTAGTTCTAAAAGACACTAAGCCCATTTTTATCGATATTGAGTTTATCAGTTCAAAAAATCAGTTTTTTTTTGTCTATGTGTTGGTCTCATCCTTTTTAAAATTAAATGTCAGTAAGTCGTTATTTCCAATTCCTAAAATCACTAAATCCTCTGAAATTAATTCAAAAGTCACTAAATCCATCCAATTTAAGAAAAAAAATACAGAAATTTATGTAATATATCCTGGTCACACAGGTGGTCGTTTATTTTCACTGTTTCGAATTTAAACTAATTAGAAGATTAGAAGTAAGGTTTAATATTGTGTTAAAATTAACAGCTAATGCTAATGATGAAAATAAGTTTATAGTTTTGTTATTGTTGAGTTGTTTGTTCTTTATTAAGGTCATTAGTTAAGATAGTATTTGTATGTCCCTAACTTCACCAATTTTGCAATAAGTCCCGTATGTTAAGTATTTAATACTCTATCTGTCTAGCCTTTTCCCAACTATGTTGGGGTCATCTTCCAGTCTTAACGAATGCAGCTGAATACCAGTATTTTACATGGAACGACTGCTGATCTGACCTCCACAACCCAGTAACTGGGTAATACGATACCCCTTGATGAGACTGGTTGTCAGACTTTTGGGATTCTGACGACCCGTAACGACTGTCAAAGATCCACGAATGACAGCCGGGACCAAAGGCTTAACGTGCTTTCCGAGGCACGGAGGAGTTTCGGTATGTAAAGATGGTCACCCATCCACGGACCAACCCCGGCAAGCGTAGCTTAATCTGATGGATCGATCCGTGCGGCTGTTATTACTGAGCCACGAGCTCCTTCTATTAATACTGATAATTATAATACTAATAAGAAAGTGTGATAACGGCTAATGGCTTGATGGCTGAAAGCCTCGACCAATATCTCTCGAGGCTCTCGTTAGGCGGTCGGATCAAGGGCCTGATTCAGAAGGCAGTACTCCTCGATACGGCTCGCATTGTGAGGAGGTTCCTGTCTCTGCAGTCCTAACCAACAGTAGCTTGGACCCTGCTCCCGACACCGGTGGAACTCTATTTTTTTATTTTTTTAAATGTTTTTTTATCCTTTTTATTTTAAGAAATATTTAAAAATGTGAATGAATAGGAATTAAAATGAATAAACGAAATAATATTTTTTTAAGAACATCCTATTAAAGCCTACCCATTAAACTATTGTTTCATTTTTTTTCTAAATTTATTTAAAAGCAATTTTCTTTAAAAAAAATTTGCACTTTAAATGATCTTGTCTCAAAACAAAGAAAATGGATTTAGTGACTTTTAGAACTAAGGCATCCATTTATTTTGGTCGACGCAACATGTCCCTTTCTTCCATACTTCTCTATTAGTCGTCATCTCGGCAGTCACCTCCTTTCTAGCCATATCATCTATCTCACAATCCATCTATTATTTCTTTGATCGCTCCCTACTCTTGCAGCTATATAACTAACCTACCACAACTTGAAGCACTTAACAAATAAAAAGTAAAAATGTCAAATATCACAATTAATTCGACTGTAACGTTTGAATTTGTTTTCTACTTTTGTTTCGGGATGGCCAGGGCCTTAGTCATGAATTTGCAAAACCATCCTTTGTGGCTTGTTTACACTATAAATACGGCTTCGGCTAGTTTCAATAACAAACGAAAAACTGACGGATCTACCCTAACTACTAAACTACCCTAAATAAATGAATACAATGCTAGAAATTTGTCATTACCCTTTTAATCCCTTGTTCACGACATTCCTAGTCAAGGCCTTAGTTTTAGGCTAATTGAACACTAATTATTTATAGAAATTGGGATTATTTTCATTTGTATGTACTAATATAATATTATAATAATAATTAATAAAGTCAGGCAGGGGCCAGTCTTTTCATAGTTCCAGGTAACCAATCCATTATAGTCACCCAAATTCATAGCCCAATATGTTTTGTATATATTTTGAACATGGAATGTTCTGCAATAGTCCTACACCAACCGGGGGTTGTCCTTGGGTGCACTTGTATAGTGCATACAGGGATAATTGTCGGTTGGTGCCTCAACACTTACAAATGTCTAAGGGGCCTCTGCGAGTTGGCTTCGGCCCCTCGTACGCCTTCCAAAGGTCCGAAACCCCAGGGTCGCGAGATATGTCAAAGACATTTAAATAATAATATAATATATTTTTATAAATAAAATATTATAAAGACGTAAAATTTGTAAGTTTGTATGTAGAGGGTAATCTTCGGAAATACTGATCCGATTCCGAAAATTCTTTCAATAATGGAAAGCTACAATACTGCCAAGTGTCGATATTATATGTTAAAACAAGAGATTTTACGCGAACGAAGTCGCTGGCAGCAGCTTTTCCAAGATAACTTAAACAATATGCCACTAGCTATTTTGTTTTCCAATTCCAATTTCAAACCTTTAATTATGTTTTCAAATTTTCGAATACCGTTACATCAAATAATACCACGTAATTAGTTTGTATCAGAGGCTTAATTTAATTTATTACGCGATTTATTTACGTCTTTCTTGTGAAGGATTCCTTATTAATTAATATTTAATAGAATACCTTTTCATGTTTTCCCGTAAATATTTTAATGTGAGTGTTTTTGGAGGTAGATTTTTCCATTTTAAATTAAATTAATATGAATACGTTTTTCTCAGTTCTTTCTTAACATATTTTATTATGAAACTTTCAGTATAAATCACGGGTCAACACATACATTTTCATCATTGTATCCCGCCATTACGTTTCGTCAATTCTATACAATGTACACACAAGTGCCTAAGTCCTACTCAGAGGCACACACGAACATTGAAGGATCTAAAAAGGCAAGAACGGACGTAAAACTCGACGGTATAGTTAAGAAGAAAAGGTACTTCTAAAGCTAAGTCTACAAAGCGTTTTACTAATTATTTTTCCTTTTATCTCGTACTGGCAACGTAAAGCGATTTTGACAATACGGTGAGTAGAAAACAAAGGATGCCCGAATAAAACCGTAAGGGCTCGTCGCCATGATCGGAGCTCCCCTTTGTTTATTATGACACGAGTGAATAGAAATGTTGGGCTAGATCACGGACGACTATCTAATTTAATTATGTTCTCCTTATCTTTTAAAGGGAAGATTTATTTTGAAGATGTTTTTTGTTTTACACACCCACGAATGCAAATAATGAGAGGATGTAAGCTCAAAAGAGTCGATATGGAAAGTAATGTTTAATTGTTTGTTTAGTTTTTTTTGTAATAAATCATGTCAATGAGTCTCACTATATTAACTGCAGAGAAACCTGTTTACTTTATTAATAAAATAACAATAATAAAAATACTTACGAATCCTAATAGAAAAGTTGTCCACTTGCAATTCAATTCATAAATCACTACAGTTACGAATCAACAAACCAACTCAGAAACCGATTTTCAAATTTAGAAAGTTACGATTGAGGATGAAAGTTTTCGTAGACGTGTGGCCGCTACGAGACTACGAGGGGAGGTCTACGAGCGCGGCGTAGCGTCCGCCCTGTTCGAAGGGGCGCGTAGCACTGAGCGCCGGCTCTTGACAAGACAATCTTTGCCTGTACATAGTGGTACTCAACAGACAACAGCAACTTGTGAGCTTTCGCACGGATAACGGGCGTAACGGGAGCTTTGTCTTCCTCCCGTTCTTTTTAACTTGCTCTAGTGTCATATTGTTAATTGGCAGCGCTTTTCTCACTTTTAAATTAAGTTTAATTTCTTCTTCTTAGTCTCTTGATAGTAGATTGGGATCTTGGAAAAACTTCAACCTGGATGTAGGGTGAGTGCCGTGATTTTTGTTTTTTTTTCTTTATAGTCAAAAAATCAGTGTAGTGATAACATAATGCAAGTACATTTTGTGGAACATAAGCGGCGAGTAAAATTTGCATGCAACTCATAAAGGTTATTTTTTTAAAGTACTCATAATTTTCCGCGTAATGGTTCAAAAAGAGAATATGATAGCATGCTGCTAAAAGCCTAAAATTACATAAGTTTGTTTTACCTACACGATATAATTAGATCCAGGCACGGTGAGCGAGCTTTAGCTAAATGGCAAGTTACGCGCGTAACAAACTTGTTAACTAAATTATACGACATTTTCACGTTCCTACTTAAGTAATTCTAATTAATTATAACGACACGGAAAGTATACTTCAAACTCTTAATAAACACGTGCAACAAACATAATACATCAGAGGGTGACAAAAAAGAAAGGAGTAATATAAGGGATGACGACATTTACTCAGTGTATTCTTAAGATCTTTCTCTAAAATACGTTTATTTTCCTCGAAGGCGTACATAAAAACAGGCAAATCACAAAACAAGATAACAGTCGCTAGGTCTTCCAGTGCGGGAATCTCATTTTCAATATGTTTTTATAACTTTCAGTGAGGAAATGAGGTGGTGCTCGGGGCGGCGCGCCATTGTCATCATAAACCAGGCGAGGCCTTCTTCATAAATCCCTACCAAATGTACCTTTATACGCATTATGGCATAACACCGAGGAATCTTTTTGCGCCACAGTACTTTGGAACCTAACAATAAAGTATCGTGTTTTGTTTATTGGCTCCCTATGTTGCAGACTTGTATATATGTACGTGAATATATTTGTAATTGTGCTTGTCTGCAACGTTGTACGTTTAGAGAAATACAGAGTACGCATTTTGAGGGCCTGGTTTTGCAGTTGCTCGTATTAAATTGAGCAATTTACTTGCACAATTTTGTAGCTACTATAATTCTACAATATTCAAGCATGGCGCTTGTATTTACAGGAAATATATTGCGTATTATTTTCGAAAAAGATTGTGCCGAAAATATTACGCACCATTAAACGAGAGTCTTGTATTAACATATGGTATTGTTAAATTAATGACAACAAATATTGCCTTGGCTACTGGCCAAGTGTCGTGGATAAATTCTTGCCAATCTTTGCCTATGTGCGTAATATTATTACAGCTAGTAAGTACCCACATGAATCACAACTCCACAAAAGAAAAATATTTTTAAAGATAAGTTTTAATAGTGTGTAGCGGATACACCGCCACATATGGACTACACATCAAAGACATGACGTCACATAAATCCTGCATCGCGCAATTAGAGTTTACCGCGTGATTGACATACATACAAGATTCCGACTTTTAACGTCGGGTAGCCCGCCAGACACAACACCCGTCTCATCCTCCCTTTTCTATGGTGGATGAGTGAACTTTACACATTGTTCCTCATACCCCTAAAAGTGTAATAGGTATTGCTATGAGAATCTCAAGTTTGGCATAAAATTTGTGTTGGGTTTGCTGTAGATAATATCGTAAGTTTAAAGAAGGTATTGTGTGTAGCGTGTTATATCGCAGGTCGTCAACCCACTGCGTTCAATCTATCTCGGTTCACCCACAGTTCAGTCGACCTTTGCGACACGACACAACTGCACATCAATATTTCTTCACTCCCAAGATAACGTGAAAAATATACGCCAAAATCTGCAATCTGCAAGTACTTAAAACCACTCTAAGAAGATCATTAGAAACTACTCCAAAGGAACGAGTTGAAAAAACAGAAAAACGAAAATGTTTGTTTAATCGTTATGCGGATTGAAATTTTAAAGTGTTCCGTGGCGTTGCAGAATGCAAAAATCTTTTCTTGCTCATTTTTCGCCAGTCCCAACATAATAACTGCTTGTTGGCCCCGCGGCCTCAAGCACTCCACAAGCAATAAGACAGTAATAAATGTTCAGACTTCAGATCCTAAGACAAGAACAAAAAGGAATATAATAAGTAGATATTGTGGATCGTTACTTGTGAGAGTTCAATATTATTGCTTCATGATAGAACGTTGCGGTCTCGATCCGTTTGCTTTGCCCACTTATCATTATGAGTTCCAATTGTGACTATGTGCTTTCGTGCTCGGGGTTTAGAAGTACTCTGGTCATGTAGGAACAGCATAGCGGTTCGTGAAGCGTGCTTTAAGTACGTAATGTATGGTTGAAGATCAAACTATTTTTTTTTTATCAATGCCATTTGTGGTTACTTAGCTATTTATCTTTCTTTTAAAATGTTCGACACACGAATATTCCAGAAAGATTCCAAAAGACTTATCAAAATCATAGATTGGCTAACAAATAGTTTTGTTGTTCAATACCATTTTTTTACGACCGAAAAATATCACCTTAAACCCCTATTTACATTAAAAGGGCTATAATATAACCCTCTTAAGTAACAAATAATAAACAAAAGCTTTACTCTCATTAATATAGCATGCTGAACATTACGGTTATTATGATATTAACATAACAACATAATCATAGTCATAAACAGGGCAATGAATAAATAATTTTCGAGTCGGATGAACGGCAAAGGATCCCCGGTAGCTTCATTTCGAGTAGCGCGGATTATCCATATTATCCGAAAATCTCGAAACGCCAGCCGTTGCTCACTACAATGATCCAGCTCATATAAAATGACTACAATTTTTAGATAGCTCTTTTGTAATAAGTACTTTTCATAAGTTAATTAATTGCTTTCCGGTTTTTGGTGGATATTTATAGTGAAGATCAGTGGAAAAACGAAAAAAGCTTGTAACAATATTGTTCTAAAAAATCAGTAAAAAAACTACAGCTTAAAACAAATTACAGTTTTTTCACAGATTTTTGAGAAATTACCGAGTAGTTAATCTTGGTCTTAAGGCCTACTATCCTCTCATTAATAAAGTGTTTATTACAGAAAACATTTTTGTTAATTAATGACAAAATGTAAAATTCTAAAGCATTACCTGTAAAACAAAAAAAAAAAAATTGTTGTAAAAAAATTTGGTAACATAAATCAACCACCTTTTAATATTTTTAAAGTGATTAGAACTCTAGTTTAATTATTAAACATTCACGTTTTAGTTTACCACAAAATCAATGTTATTTTCTCATCTGCTAACTGCTAAACGGAAACAAAAAGCAACAGCATAGACATTGCTATTCGAACCGAATCCGAAACACTCGCGCAAAACAAATGAACGTTCAAAAAACGCGAATAAAAATATAGGTTTGGTTACACAGCACTTGCATCGATAAGCTTTATTGTCACAGACTAGGTGAGATGTGGCGGTGCCAGCGAAAGGCGTTAAGGTAAAACGTTTCAAGGTTTTTTGTCAGTTAATGGAAGTTCTTTGTACGGATGTTCCGAACGGACGGGCGGGTCCGACTTGAAATCGGATTAGCGATATCGGGCATACACCGTGATAGAATCGCCGGAGCATTATCTTTCACTGCAGACTTTTGCGACACAGAAATAGTTTTTAATGCTTTCGTTTTTAGGTAGATGTAGAATGGAGTGGTTCTGTGTTAGCTGTGATTTTAATTTAGATCATGTGGTATGCGCCTTAAATAAATAAAATATGAATAAAAACTGTTATTTTAAGGTGATAGCTAAAAAAATATTTAGTTTAATGATTAATTTTTGCCTTTTTTACTAATAAAACATACAAACAAAATTTATATGAAAATAATTTACTACTGTTCCGAGAATGTATTATTTTTCACGAATAAAATATTATCTAATATTGTTTATTCCATTTTTAGTTTCAATTCAGTTTTTAGGTTAATTGAAAAAATGAAAACGTCGATGTCAAAATGTGATACTGGATGAGATGAACTTATCTTATGATCGAATGAAACGTCAGCTTCAGTGCAAAGCTAGATACTGAAGTTATTTTTACCATTTTGATACTATTTGACTTTGCTTTTCCTCAATATGATCTAGACAAAATAAAGATACGTTAATATAGCTTTTCAGTATCCCAATTATCAGATTCATTTGGCATCTACATGCAGTGTTTCTCGTAACATTATAAAGGCATTTATTGAGGACAATTGGACTTGGGACTGAGCTTCTTCTATTAAATTTACACAGTGAAAGTTGATTTTTTGCTAAGTAACTATTTTTTACATACATATTGACATTGATGAATTTTATATGCAAAGTAAATATTCATGTCATTAAATGAATATTTACTTTGTGAAGTATTAGATTATTTTAATTATTGTGAATGTGAGGACTATGTGGGTCATTGTTTTTTTTTCCCAGTGTTTTAGTGTTAGAGTAATTTTAGCGGCCTACCCAAACATTTGGATAGGCCGCATAAATTACTGCCAACCAACAATACATTCGACCAATAATACCAAAGAAAAGACATCCTTTCTTTGGTATTGTTGGTTGAATCGTTGAGCTCCTTAAGTTCTGAGTTGAGCTACACGATTACTGACAAATGCGTACACTGACTGGACAGGTCCACTCAAATCTGTGTGGTTCTGTTCTTTTTCTATTTCAGACACCTATCTACATGGTCCTCACATGATCTGCAATGGTCAAGATTATGTCTGGTCTTTATAGAGACTGTGACCTCTGAGTTTGTTTCGGCTTTTCTTCTCAGAGTAGGAAACATCGAACTCATGTAGTTTTTAGGGTTCCGTACCTCAAAAGGAAAAAAACGGAATTTATAGGATCACTCGTGTCTGTCTGTCTGTCTGTCTGTCACAGCCAATTTACTCCGAATCTAATAGACTGATTAAGTTGAAATTTGTTTGTAAAAATTTTAACGCAGGGTGGTTCAGAATTATGTACTGAATCCATGGTTTCAGTATATGCGTCGATGTCCCTGACACCCTGTATTAAATTAAAGGGCTTGTTGCGAGGATCTTAAAAATATTTTGAAAAAAACATAGTATGGCTCTTTACTAATAGATTACAGGAAAACCTATAAGAAGTCTATCGTCTTAAAATAACATGGTAAATCTCTCAATATTGTGCGTACAAACTTACATTTCGTCGCTCGGCATCCAATAAGCCCATCTCTCTAGCTACTATAATATCAAAAGTGTTTGACAGTCTGCTTATAATACACAACTAAATAAACATGACAACCTATTCGGGTTTCGGCGTGGTTAGTCAACAGATTAAAATAAGCTAACATAGTTCTTAAATTTTCATAACATCACGCCTTGTTTTCCAGAAGGATTGGGCAGAGGTGTCCCTGTAGCAGCAGGTACACCTACATTTCGCCAGTTATGTTTAAGTCCCATGTAATAGGGGGCGAGCCTAAAAATATATTATTATTATATTAATACCGCGAATGTGAAATTTTTAACGAAAATCAGATTTTTGTTTTATTTCATTCTACACGTTCAAATAAGAGTGATCCTGCTCTAAAAAAAAACCTAAAATTTTTACATTCGCGGTATTGGATGCCGAGCGACGATTTGCAGTTAAAATGGGAAAACATGTTTTTAACTACAATGTTAAGTTTGTTCTTGGGATAAATAAATTCATCTCAACTACGGAACTCTTCATTGTGCGTAGTCTGACATGCACTTGGCCGGTTTTTGTATATTTTGCCGTCGAAATAAGTAGTCATTATTCCTTGAAAAGGTGAAAACGTCTAAAAATAGCCACGAAGACACAAGGGATTAACGTTGTGGGCGAATTCATATTATTGTTGGTGTATTTCTATAACTGAAGGTATACCAAAAGAATATGAGATTATTGTATAGGGAATTAATTTCCGATAGGCCTAAGTATTTACAGAAATATATTAACATTATTTTATGTGTCTATTTTAACAGGTGTTCTCTATGTAATCGGGCGTGACGAGAATTCTAATTGATACAAACCCAAAAAATATAAAACATATCAATACTCTATGTCTTTTCTACTATTCGTCCCTCAGTCCATCTCAACTTTGCAGCCAGCGCTGGCATCTGCATGCCCCGAGATAACGGCGCCGGCACTCAGAATGTGCCGGATAAGTGCCGTGCCGAGATGTTTGGACGTTAACGAACTATCCGGCTTACGCGTTGAATATTCATTGATAACTAATAACTGTCATCTTGGATTGTGTATTGTATCTTAATTTGATTCTTAGGAGGTTGTGTGTTAAGTTCAACTTATCTATCTACATAATAAAATAAATAAATTAAAAACTCTTTTCGTGACTGTCTGTGTGACCGGGTGTTTCTCCTAAACTACGCAAATGATTTTGATGCAGTATTCACCATCATTTAGAAAATTTATTCTGAAAGCTCTATGTGTATAAAACTTTTATATTAAACAAAGAAATCACGATGTTTGGTAAAGTCGTATAGACCGTGCGAAGCAGGGGCGATTAGCTAGTTACATATAACGGAAAGTAGAACATTTTGAATTTGGATACCAAAGTCAACATTATTTTAGATTTTTACTG
The DNA here is from genome assembly GCA_949152395.1 of Agrochola litura. Lineage (NCBI taxonomy): Eukaryota > Metazoa > Arthropoda > Insecta > Lepidoptera > Noctuidae > Agrochola > Agrochola litura. The sequence continues at coordinate 16,083,377 of OX424492.1, read as the reverse complement.
TCAGTAAAAAGCTAATGTTGGCTGAAACATCCAGCATATAAATGTGGATGCTCTATTGGCATGAAATGTTACTTATTTAAACAAATAAATGAGCATCAACACTTTATATTAATTGATTTTTCTGACACGCACAGGCTTCGAAGTTCTCATTTATAGGTCAGATATTCAGAAAAGATCGGATAGACTATAAAACCTCTCGTAAGATTCATAAAGCCATATCTAAGAGCTGAGTGCAACACCTAAATGTACCTTTCCATTATCATGATCTTCAATCCAATATGTAGCCGACGCAGTTCGCGTCTTCTCTTGGAATGTAGCCCGCTGAAAGGAAAACGAGCATAAATACGTATTTGATACACAAACAATATTGCTTATGGCAACATTTTGCGATATCAAAATTTCAGGAGCAATGCTAGGGTTGTGAGGTTGGCCCGTTGGTTTTGAGGACCAACATCGTAAAATTCTGGAGGTGGGTTTAAAAAGTGGCACGTTTCTAAATTACTGTATACATTCGGTTTATTAAAGGTTCTGTTCCTATGTCATGGTCATGTAGAGGTACTCTTTGACTGGCTGACGGAAATGAAAACATCGTGAAGAATTTTTTTATTTATTATTATTTGGCAGAATATGTTATGTGTCTTTTAGCCTGTGCTAAATAAATGTATTTTCATTTTCTAACACGCTGTCAATATTCTCTTAATAGTTATCTGTATGAAAAGAGACTTTATTCCTGTAGTTGCTCCCGTTAAATTATTTAGGTATCATCATAACCCTAGCCTTGTCTAAATATCAACGTCGTATACGGACGTCCACTTTGTAGATTCACCAGTGGGTCATCGGCTTAATTGCGAGAAGCCACGCCCTTCGTGTGTTGTGATCTCAGTTACCCCCCATATATAACAGGGTGATGGTCGGACGTCGCTTCATGTCATGCCCACACTTCGTCACCTTGAATGTATCGTTATCACCTAGTGTTATCAGTTGGGGCTGACAGTTTAACGTCGCGTCGTCAGGAAATATGGGTGTTAATAGGGATTGTCCCTTTTGTTTCTTAATAGAAATTTGAGTTGGTATGTGCTAGACCGCTGAGCGGTGCGAGGATGTGTAGCGGGCTCTTTCCAGATGCGATTTCTCGCTCGCGTCCATGTGTCCATATCCCTCGCTCACGTCTCTCGCACACATCCCTCGCACCCATCCCTCGCTTGTTTTGTACGTACAAAATCCTCGCACCGCTAAGCCGTTTCTACCGGAGCTGTGCTGAATGAGGCTAGGTAAATGAAGCGATTCTATTGGTTCTTAAGAAACACATCCCTCGCTACGCATCCTCGCACATGTCTGGTGGAAACGCAGCTTCAAAGTTGATGGACAAAGATTTTGTTCCAAACTGTAAGTCTACATGTAAGTATACATTACCTACTTGTTCTGTACTGTATTTAACTCTTGAAAAGTCATCACATTTTGACTGAACATTATTTTAATGTTCTATTTTTGGGCATCACAGGTCTATTAATTAAAAATTAAAAACGTAATACGAATATTCTCGATTGTGTTCTAAAATTATGATACATTTCACATATTTCGTCACATAGGTACAAAAGAATTTCCCTTGTAAAATAGCTTTTCCAAGAGTTTCTTAAATTCTTGCTGCTTTTTACTCGCGAAAAGCGTTTTGTATGAATTCTATGTACGTTGGAATAAATATTAACTATTTAGATTGCTTTAGATCGATTTCTATATTTAGATTTAGAGCTAAATATATAATTAAACCATCCACAGTTGAACAAGGCGTCTAGAATTTTATTTCAGAATGTTAATCTTTTACTTCAGTCATTTAAAACATTACACTATACTGATTTTTTGGAATGTTGTTAGGATGGATACCTATAGTGTAAAACCAAGTTTGCAGCTTCGAAAGACTATTAATTTGAACTTTTTGTGAAAAAAATTACCTATATTTGAAATGCAGTATCTCGGGTTTTATTGAACCTACAGAGCTACGGTGGCGCTCAAATTGTATCTGTATACTTAAAAATATGTATTGGTAACTTTTCCGTAGAACACATTTTAGAAGTTATAAGTCAAAAACTGAAAGAAGTCCGAGAGCACAGGTCTTTCGAAGCTGCAAACGTGGTTTTACACTATTAGTATCTCGTATTAGGAGCTCGTGGCTAAGTACTAACAGCCGCTCGGGTAGATCTGTCAGGTTAAGCTATGCTTGCCGAGGTTGGTCAGCGGATGGGTGACCATTTCTACATACCGAGACTGCTCCGTGCCTCGGAAAGCACGTTAAGCCGTTGGTCCCCGCTGTCATTCGTGGATCTTTGACAGTCGTTACGGGTCGTCAGAAGCCCGAAAGTCTGATAACCAGTCTTACCAAGGGGTATCGTATTACCCAGTTACTGGGTTGTGGAAGTCAGATAGGCAATCGCTCCATGTAAAATACTGGTAATCAGCTGCATCCGGTTAGACTGGAAGTCGACCCCAATATCGTTGGGAAAAGGCTAGGCAGAATCCCCAAAAATCAGTACAGTGCAGTATTTTGCGACCTTACCACCGTTTTTCTACTGTGACTGGCCTATTTATTACCTTCTGAAATAAAACTCAAGGACCCTTGCCCTATGCCCTGGAAATACGAGAATGTTAGGTAAGATCTTAGACACTACTTCATTCGAAACGACTATGTACATAAAGTACCTAAACGTACTAGACCGGCCATCTTTGCCTTAGCTACTCCTTTACCATTATTAGAGGATATACTAATTATATTGGCGACTGAGACCATTTTAGAACCAAGTTTCAATGATTTCACTCTTTTAAATTGCTTGCGTTAATTACGTTTTTAACTTTATCAGTAGGTAACATTAATTTTATTCAAACAAGTTACAAGGCGCTAGACCGTGAACTATCATCTAGATTTAACATAATAGTCGTCTGAGCTACGAGTCTTTAATCTTTTCGTCCTATTTACCGCATCAATCTCCTCATTATAAAGATGTTAAGTCAAAAAAAAACATCTTAAAATGTAATACGAAACGAAATGAGAGAAACGTTAACAAATCTCATTTATGGAGTTGTTATTTTTTCAGCTTATCTTTGTTTTTTCGTACAGTAGCAAAAAATACTGAGAGAAAAAAACCATTAATGAAGTGAATTAAGCCCGGCAGGGCGATGCTAAGAGGAATCCAACTAAGATGGATGATGTAATTTTCTCCTTCATTAACCCATTTACTTGGCCCCATGCAGCAGTCAAAATAGTTCAGATGTCAACATTTTATGCTTGCACTATGTTTTTATTACGTCATAGTGAATACACCACTCCCTAGAGTATTACGTTGAGCAATTAGCACCACTAATTGTTATCATGTTAGGCTAGAATGTTATTATTATTATTACACGTGTAAGTCAGGCCATGTAGTGATATTCTCAGCTCCATAGATCAAAAGGACAAATTGATGACTTGTCGTATCGAGTATCGAAGACGGTCATGCGGCTTGCCTGTTAATCGGCCATCGATGAGTACTATCGCAGCCTAGAAAATGTCTACTGATGAAAATGGTAAAAAAACAGTGGCACACCAGGAGTGCTGACAGACGTGAAAACTTGAAAAAAATCGGCACCGCGGTAATCAACGCGTTGATGTCTTTTTAATGGTCACAGTGTCGCGAAATCAATGGTTTAGTCCCATCTCAAAAATGCCCAACGCGCCTAAAGAAGGTTTCACTTCAAAAATAATGCGAAAAAAGGAGTAGTTACAAAATATATTTGAAGTTCATTAGGTACAGCGTGAAAATGTTCATTGTTTGAGATTTTAAGTAACACTTAAAGTGATTATCAGTACAAATAATAGTAGTGTAAACAGCGTTTGAATGTTTCAAAAGATTCCCAAAGTACAGACGATACGGTAAACTTTTCATTCAAAAGGATTAGGCACTACTATTAATAGATTTCAAAAGGAGGTCGCAACTTCCTTTCATTCGAAATTAAGAACTACTTGAGCTGTTAAAGTTCAATAAACAGACAGAGACGGAATACGAACTTAATACTCCACAAAGGTTGGCTCTGATTCCGCTGCCTTACAAAGAGCCAGAAATATATACGCGCAAGTTGCCAATTTATTGGACCGCAATCCGTCAAGCGTAAATCCTTGCCTATCCGGAAGGTATCCTCCTTTTTCGCTAAAAAAACATTGCACCTTCTTTTAAAGCAGGTATAAAATTCCACCAACGAAAGCATCCCGCTTTTCAATCTCTTTTTAAAAACCATTCTACTATCAAAAAGTATCGAAACTTTCCTGTTTTCTAATTACCTGTATAAAGCATGTAGGTTAAGCTATGTGTACATTCGAGTATCACGTTTTCAAGGGGCGGTAGCTGAGTGCGCATCGGAGATATGCCTTTTACTGAGTGAACGTTTGAAGAGCACTCAAAGCGAGGAGATGTCCGATTTGGGAAATCACGTTACGGGCCCGACCGCGCGCCGTCGATACACGTACTAACGGTACCTATAACTGGGTTATATGAAGTTTACTGGTGAAAGAAGTGGTTTTCACTTGTGTTGTTACTGATTCTAATAAAACTAAATGGTGTGTAGAATATTTGGTTGCTGTAAAGATAAAGAAAATATATTTGTGTAGAAGTGGATTGTTTTGTTTTTATAAACGTTTATTCTATCTGCCTAGCTTTTTCCCAACTATGTTGAGGTCGGCTTCCAGTTTAACCGGATGCAGGTGACTGCCTATCTGACTTCCAAAATCCAGTAACTGGGTAATACGACACCCCTTGGTAAGACTGGTTGTCAGACTTTCGGGCTTCTGACGACCCGTAATGACTGTAAAAGATCCACGAATGACAGCCGGGACCAACGGCTCAACGTGCTTTCTGAGGCACGGAGGAGTTTCGGTATGTAAAGATGGTTACCCATCCACGGACCAACCCCGGCAAGCGTAGCTTAACCTGATGGATCGACCCGTGCGGTTATTATTATTTAGCCAAACTCCTCTTTTGTAAACATTCTTGATGCAAAATAATTTATCTCTGCAGGTAAAGATTCTTTGTCTGTTCGATATTTTTATGATACTCAAGGAGACAAAGGATATTTTAAGCGCAAACTATTGGCTTTTATTGATTTCAAGATTGTTATCTTACATAAGTTAACTGTCTAGTTAAATCCTTGACAACAGTGCCACAGATGTACCTACCTAACTATGTATCACAAAGTCATCTCGGGCTACGAAAAACCGTTCTAGTTTACACAATAGCCATATTCTAAGAAAATTGTCACAACCCCTCTTTGTCAAACTCATGTTTAGTGCGAATATTTTACAACCTAGACCGACTTGATAGCCTAACCTCGCGGGAAATTGAATATTACAAGCAATGTTATAATATTTTGTATTGCCATTACAATGTAATGATAACCAAATGTAGCGATAAGATGTACCTATTAACGCATTACCGTTAGAGTTTATGAACAGTGAAAAGTAGAAGATGGGAACATTCTAGATTGTGTTAAGGTTTTTTTATAGTAGGTATTATTTCGAATAGAAAAAATAATTCGGGTGTCTTTTTTTGGGTTCCGAAAATTCGATACACAGGGTGGATTTTTGAGACGCAGTAAGGGCAGGTACCTTAACTGTTGCAGTTATAGCTACACAAAAACGTTTTTAAGAAACTATCCTTAACTTTTTGGGTAATTGCTAATTGCATTCACAGATTTTGAAAAAAATGGTACAGTCAGCTGGAAAAACGTCAATAATTTTATTTTTATAATGCCAATTGATACATTTTCGTATAAGGATGAAAAGTCTCTTGTAGACCGACTGACTTTAGAGTACTAGGAAAGCCACAAATCTCAAAAACTTTTCCATTGAAACGTATGTGTGTATACGGATCGTTATCAAATTAGGTACTTACACAATTAGAAGTAAAACATTTTCTTTTAAAGTAAAATCGTTTTTGTTGTAGCATCATAACATCACGCCTGTAATCCCTAAAGGTTAACCCTTTAGGGATTACAGGCGTGATGTTATGATGCAGCAGAGCTGCACCTATAGAACACCCACATTGTTGTAATTAAGTCCCATGTAATAGGACAATATTAATAGCAATGTATATAGTTTAATGTGTATAGTTGTGTGTTTGTGTCTGTGTGTACCGATAGTTTGTTTTAATTGGTTCTAAATAAGATCCTAAAGGTCAAAGTCAAATCATTTATTTCAAATAGGCACATAAAAACACTTTTAAACGTAAAAATGTACAAAAAAATTATAATAGATTCTAGTCGCCCCTTTCAAGAGGTAGTTTCGTATGGAGAAGAATGGGCAAGAAACTTCACCGTTACTCTTTTAAAAATGTTTTACAATATTTTGTATAAATTAATTATATAAAAGTATAGGTATGTGAAGACGAGGCTCCTAGAATAAAATTACTACATCACAGTAGGTAAAAGAATTAAAAATTAAGCAATGACAGACAAATTAATTATGTCATAGATATACATGGTACTTACAAATTTACAAATATTGTAAAATTAGACGATTAAAAAAAAATACAGTTATTAAGTCAGTGTGTGAGACGTAGTGAGGTAAAAAGTGAGTCCGCGTGTCAATGATATGGTATGAACGATGATATTGTTAATAAATGAGTAAGGCAGGTAGGTAGACAGGGTAAATGAGTAAGTGAATTGATCAATCACATCTTCGATCATTATCGAAAGAAAATCTTCGAAAGAAAAAAAGAAAGATTTTCTTTCTCGAAAAGCCCTGAAAAGCTTCCCTTACCATGAAAAACTACTGTCTTCAAAATAGATTATTTTCAAAACAGTTGAAAGTCTTACTGTGTCCAAAACATTTAATTTAATTTAACAGTTTATGAACACACTTAAAAGTAGACAAGAAAGATACGTACAAAGGTGATGTTTGACTTAAGTTTTTTTTTTCTTAGCTATTATTGTCCCACTGCTGGGCAAAGGCCTCCCTACCCTCTTTTTACCTCTCTCTGTCCAGAGCTTCCAAGTTTGCAATGTAAAAATTGTAAAGTAATGGGCCTACCACACGCACAAGCTTCAGCGTGTGGTAGGCCATAATAGTGTTCTAATAATAAATGTTTATTTCTAATAAAAAAATCTCTTCCAGCATACCTGCGATAGGAAAGTAGATAAAGAGATGTAGAAAATATCACAGAAAGTGATGTTATGATCTCACAAGATCCTCAAGAAACGCCTTGTGACAGAAAATCTGCTACAAAATCATAACACACACAAATACAGCTACTGAACCCAAGCTAGTGGCACGTATCATAATCATAATGCATGTTGGTGCCAATATCAAGCGTGTTAGTAACACGGTCTGAGTGACGGCGCAGTGAAGTGCACTTAAGACGAAGATCGACGGCTGATAGCGTCGGCCATGATATTCGGACGTGGCGGTACGGAGGATCAATCTTCTTCTTTTCGTGTGGTTAGTGACTAACCTGGTGTCAGAGTTTCAAAGCCGCCCAAGGGCCTCTGACTTGGCTTCACATGCCGTCGAGAAATATCTCTCAAGCGAGAAATATCGTCACGATGTTTTCCCTCACCATTTTTGAAGCAAGTGATAATTATACAGTACGCACATAAATCGGAAAAGTCAGAGGTTCGAACTCGAGACTTTGACTTAGCAGTCTGACGGTCACACCACTAGGCTATCACTGCTTGAGGATCAATGAGGTTGGATAAATATACCTTCAAATCCAAACTTCCATACAAATATACATATATATACCTATAGTCCGTGCAATCCACGAAGACGCGCCCCACTCCGCGATTACTGTACTGTAAGCTGAACTCTAGTACGGCGCGGAGCGGAGTGGGGCGCGTCTTCGTGGATTGCACGGACTATATACAGGGAGGCAGGGACATCGACGTGAAAGCGGTTACCATGGATTTAGTAGCTGATTTTTTTTCAAATAACCAACGCAAAATTTAACGTATAGGTTCAGAACCATGTACTGAATCCATGGTAACCGTTTTTGCGTCGATGTCCCTGTCTCCCTGTATATAGTCCGTGCAATCCACGAAGACGCGCCCCACTCCGCTCCGCGCCGTACTAGAGTTCAGCTTACAGTACAGTAATCGCGGAGTGGGGCGCGTCTTCGTGGATTGCACAAACTATAGATATATATATGTATATTTGTATGGAAGTATTGAAAGGTAGAAACTGCTGGGCAAAGGCTTTCCCCAAGTCCTTCCAAGAACTGTTACTTACAACTAATTAATTCAAGAATAAGCCTTTCCTTAGAAACCTAAATACCTAAAAGCAACTTGGATGAAATGCAACGAAATTTCCAAAAAACCAGTAGATATTAATCAACTTTGAGAAATCTGTAGAATGGAAAACCCGGAAAACAGAATTCCTATGAAGGACTTAGATATAATCGAAATGTGGGTGTTCTATGGTATCTTCATCTCTGCTTTACCCTTCAGGGAAACATGCATTATGATAAGTTATTTAGAATTCGTTTTAGTATCGTAGGTCAAAGTTGGCTAAAACCCCGAAGTTTTTGGACTGGATTCATAAAAGACAAACGTATGATTCATTATGGATGAGAGATGCTTTAAACTCTCTGTAATAGTATCATGGATTCACTGGTTGTAAGGTAAGTGATGAGAACTCGACCCGTTGCTAGAAAATAAAGCGGATTCTAAGCAAGCTAAACGAAGATCCGGGAAATATGGATTAAGAAATAGGTGGGTATATATTAATGTAGCTCAGATTTAATTTGGCCATCTCTGATTGGTGATTCTGATATTTTAACCGACTTCCAAAAAGGAGGAGGTTATATGTTCGTCGCGTATGTTTTTTTTTTTTTTTTTTTTTTTTGTTTTTTTTTTATGTATGTCCACCGATTTCTCCGTCATTTGTGGACCGATTTTGAAAATTCTTTTTTTGTTTGAAAGGGTATGCTCCCAAATTGGTCCCATATAATTTTATTAACTTTGCTTGGGTAGTTTCTGAGTTAGCTACAAAATACGTATTTTTTTCCCACTTAGTATGTAGATGATATGATAAGTTCGTGTCACTGGTAGGTACCACAACTAAAAAGTGAAAAATAAATTTTTTTTACAAAAAAAAAAAACAACCGACTTCCAAAAAAAAACACTACAAAGTGAAAAATAACTTTAATTTCGGAACTCGGTGGCAAAAAACGAAAACACAAAACCCAAGACACCGACTTCCGAAATTAAAGTTATTTTTCACTTTGTAGTGTTTTTTTTTGGAAGTCGGTTGTTTTTTTTTTGTAAAAAGTTTTTTAAATAAAGAATCCAATTTCTTCTATCATCATCTTTCTGCCCTTAACCCCATGTTTCTTGGGACGGTGCAACACGTGTTTTCATTCTCCCCTGTCAACCCATCACGCTATCATTCACTCCCTTTTCTTTCATTTACTCCAATTTCTCACGAAATAAATCCATATTTTCCTTGCCCTACCTCTCTCCCTCTCCGTCCATCAAAATGTATTTATTCTCCACTCTCATAATCACATGCGTTTTATCACTCCTTTTCCCCGTCCAACCAATCTATGATATCTTTTAAATAATATGCAATTTTGGACCTAGGTGGAAGGAAATAAACAGAGCCATAATTATTATACATACTATAAATATTAAGTACCTTGGCAGACGGCGAAAAAGAGAAAGTTCTACTAATAACGCGTGTATTATTGACTCGGAACCAAATTAAGCCCCAAGAACCTAATAAGGTCACATTGTCAGGGTAAAATGAGCTAAAAAACTGATAATATTAGTTGTTAAAGTTACCGAGCAACTCATAAGACACAAGTGAGTAAAATAGGTTAATATGCTGCTCGGGTCGAGGTAGCTTCCCGCATTATTTGATGCACTCCCGATATTTTATGTTTTAAAACTTCACCTCTTTTCTTGGCTAGTAAAAGAGTTATCAGTTTCAACGATTAGCTATAAAAATAACAAGATACGTTTAACTAATTTTCTTTTAACGAAGTAGGTAGAAAAAGTTGGATGTTAAAATGATTATGCATATTTTTTTACCAAATTCCAAAAAGAGGAAGTTCTCAATTCGACAGTTTTTTTTTGTATGTTTTTAACGCGATTACTCCTCCAATTATGAATATTGATTTTGATGATTCTTTTTGTTTGGTGGGTCATACTTCAAAGGTGGTCCCATTTAAATTTTATTAACTTTGCTTGGGCAGTTTTTGAGTTAGCTTCAATAATACGTATTTTTCCTACTTAGTATGTGAATGATATTTTAAGTTTCTGCCACTGTTATTTATATAGCAGGTAGTGGCATTAATTCGAATTTGTGTGGGGTAGGTACCACAACGAAATGTGAAAAATAAAATTACAAACGTTTTTTGTGTCTTTGGTTTTGAATCTTCGTTTTTTGTCAACGACTTCCCAAATTAAAGTAATTTTTCACTTTGTAGTGTTTTTTTTTTGGAAGTCGTTTGTTTTTTTTTTGTAAAAAGTTTTCTGGCTTGTTTTTCACAATGTTACAAGACACAATGTATTTTTTTTTGAGTCTACAGCAGTATACTAGTTGGAAAAACTTACATAAGGTGGGTGCAATACATGGAAGAATCGTGTCAAAAGCAAGACTTTCAGTGGTTTGAAAAAGCCTGTGTATAATGATAATTATGCTAACAAAGATGCAACTTTTACCAACACAAACCCTAAAGCAGGTGTTTATTTATGAACACGCCCGTCTATAACATGCTCCCACAAATTGAGTGCGAGCCTGATTGGTTTACCACAACTACCGATTACACAACGGAACTTGCGGCTCCACGAACAACTTTACGCTACACATTTCGGAACTATGTAGTAAGCAGTGTTTAATCCAATCAGACGCGGATAAACAGCAAATGTGTATCGGGAGTTAGCAACCGTGACTTGCATCGTACGAATAATTTTGTAATAATATTCAACGTTTCGACAGTAGCTCACGCGATGACTCATTTGGCGTTTCTATTTTCTCACAAGTTGCAATTTAAATAGTCGTATGGACTCTAATATTTATCTATTTTTATTAATGTTCAATAGAACTAATAAAACTTTCAATGGTAAACATTACATTAGTTACCTACAAGAGGTCTGCCCGGCTTGGGCGGAGCATCGCCGTGTCCTCGTGGAGGCGATCGGCGGCGGTGATCTCTCGCGTCCTGCCCTGGTTCAGGCCATGGTACGAAGCGAGAGGAAATGGCAGGCCGTCACCTCCTTCTGCGAAGCGGTAATGCTCGCGACGGAGCAGGCGGAACGCGTGAGGGAGAGGCAAATTTCGCGCCCTCACGCCCCTAACCGCCGCAGGAGGAGACGCCCGGGGCGGGAATTGCGAGCCGATTTCCAGCCAACGTAGGCGCGGGCTTGCGGACGGTGAGCAATGGGTAGCTCGCCGTCCGATAAGGACCAAGCCCGGATCGACGGCGCGTTGTGTTCCACGCGCGCCTCAAAGAGATGTCAGCAGAATTGACGGGGTCCGCTAGGGCCAATGCCTGCCGGGGCTGCGAATATGGGCCAAAGGGAAATCGTGGCCCCCAGCAACAGGGCAACCGAAGGAACACGGGTGGGTTTTAGTCAGTAAGAGTCTGACACGCCCTCCCGCTCCACCCAGAGCGGGATAAGATATTTGATCATTTCGCACCCAAAAAAAAAAAGTACTTACCTACAATATTCTATATTTTTATCAAATTAGATTTTTTACAACTGTAGTGGCAATCATGACATTTGGTTTAAATAGGTCCTTATTTTTATTATTTAATTTATCTTTTCTTTTAGATTTTGTGAATGTGAGAAGTTTGTAGGGTACTTGTGGACCATTTTCTATTTTGCTATGTACCTGGTACTTGTTGATAGGCCTACACTGTCCTCTTATACAGACCTATCAACACTGTAATTTGAAAACATTGTAATAACCATTTATTTTTAAAAGAGTAACCGTGGAGTTTCTTGCCGGCTCTTCTCCATAGGAAACGACCAATTTGAACCGTGCACCTAGCTTCCGACGTTTCATAAGTGCCCTTTTAGGTTTATGTAAAATAAAATAATTTGAATTTAACTCGCTTCGCTATCAAAAACTTCTGAACCCCACTGACAGGATAACACAAAATTTCGCACTAGTGTTCTAAATAAATTAAGCAATAATGTTCAATACACCTACAAATTGTTGAACTCCATTCAAATTCAAATTCGGAACAACGCGCACGCACACAGACGTCTCACCGTCGATATTATATTAAGATCCTTTGTTGGACGAATACTTGTGGAGAATTAAGGTAATAGAGAACTAGCAAATCACGTTACGCCCCGGGCTATTACGGCATCCTCGTCCCACCTAAGTGTATTACGGGCTATTTATCGTGACATTGAGACCATCGGCTCATCACGGCCAGTCATTGGGAGACTGACAGACGGCCATGATTGCTTTCTTAATAGACTCTTTATTGGTAATCAGCGAGGTGGTGTCAAGTAATTTGTGGGTTATTATTTGTGGCCGGTATTGTAAGTAAAATTATTGATAGGTGTGAATGTTTTGTTTTTGTTTCGTATCGACACTTTGTCAGAGAAGTATAGTTACATAGATGTTTAAGATAATCTATACAAATATTCAGTCTGCCTAGACTTTTCCAAACTATGTTGGGGTCGGCTTCCAGTCTAACCGGATGCAGCTGAATACCAGTATTTTACATGGAGCAACTGCCTATCTGACTTACACAACACAGTAACTGGGTAATACGATACCCCTTGGTAAAACTGGTTGTCAGACTTTCGGGCTTCTGACGACCCGTAACGACTGGCAAAGATCCACGAATGACAGCCGGGACCAACAGTTTAACGTGCTTTCCGAGGCACGGAGTATTCTCGGTATGTAAAGACAACCTCGACCACAGACCAACCTCGGTAAGCGTAGCTTAACCTGATGGATTGACCCGTATGGCTGTTATTACTTAGCCACGAGCTCTTCATGATAATCCATTCATAATATAATGAAAGTCGCTTTTCGTGTGTCTGTGTCACCGAATATTTCTTCTAAACTACGCAATGAATTTTGACACGAGAATTAATAATAATAATGAATTATAAAATCGTTTATTGCCCAAATAAGAATTTTTACATTTCCTTAAAAGTATATAATACAAATAAACAATTATTGTGCATAATATATTATTAAACTTACTTAAAATTTTAATAAAAACCGATGTTTTATCAAGTCCTAAAAAACCGTAAGAAGCAAGGGGGGGGGGGGCGGTTCGCTAGTGTGTTATAAATTACAAAATGAAAATCTGTCTAGTTGCAATATTTTACACAAGTCTTATATTTAAATCACATCAAAAATTTAAATGATACTACGTTACTTCTAAAAACACTATTTTTAGGGTTCCGTACGTCTGAATAAAAAAACGGAACCCTTATAGGATCACTCGTGTGTCTGTATGTCCGTCTGTCACAGCCAATTTTCTCCGAATCTAATGGATCGATGAATTTGGTACACATATCAATTTCTGTGACCTTAACACAGACATGTAACGTAAATAAATGAATTTTGAACTTACACTTTTGGGACCCAAAGCAGAAAATTAAAAAAAAAAGTTTTGCAAACTGTAACGTGTGACATATGAAATGAAAGGGTTTGCTGTGGGGGTGTCAATAAAAAAAAATATAATTTTCAATTAAGCAGTTTTATAGTTATTTAAGAATGAAAATTTACGATTAGGTTCTTAACTGCGAAACTACTGTGCCTAACATTTAAGAAAAAAACCGGAATATCGTTCTATGTAATAAATTACAGAAAAACCTATAAGAAGTCTATGGTTTTAAAATAACATGGTAAATCTCTCAATATTATGCGTACAAATTTTTAATTGCAGTTGGAATGTGTGGGAGAACATGTTCTTCAACTACAGTGTTAAGTTTGTTCTTGGGATATATTCATCCCAATTACGGAACCCTTCATTGTGCGTAGTCCGACACGCACTTGGCCGGTTTTTTTATACATGAATCTAATCTGAATAAACTACTTAAATTGAATTTACATACTTCATAGCGAGCAGCATATTTTTAATAATTTACATTATAAATGATTATATTTTTTGACAAAAGAAAAACCTAAGCTCGCGTTAGCTAATTGTAATTCCATGCAAGTTTCTGCGAACAAGGGGGGAAAGTTCCGTTTATTTTTTTATAAATTGTATGACCAAAGAAAGAAGGCGATGGCCAGCCTGTCACTGACTTATGCACTGACACTGACAGCTTTCCGTAGACATTTTGTTTTATTTTGGTAAACTCTGTTTTATTTCTGCCGCTGGGAGTTCCGGTACATGAAGTGATGTAGAATTAGGCATTAACTCATTTCAAGTCATACTCTAGGAGTTAAAATAAACTTTTCGTTTACGGATTCAGATGATTTTGTATGTAAGGGGATGGGAATGAAGTGATGCATTAAGAGCGTTTATCCTAAAAGTTGGCAACATCGCAAATAGCTGTCAAATATTTACCTGTTTTGATTAATTTGGCAATATTACTGTATGGAAATATGAAATGTGGCTAACTAGCGACCTAAAATATTTATTATGAAATGAAATAATTAATATTGTAACACTGAATATTTACTTTTAGATGTAAAAAAAGCATATGGAAAGTTTCCAAATGTCTTTTTTCCACCTAAAACGGTTACAACATCAAATCAAGTGTTATGATTGCAATTCATTGTTCATATTCTAGTTCACTAGTTAGCTACATTTTATATTTCCCTACAGTAATATCGCCAAATTAATCGATACAGCGAAATATTTGACATCTATTTGCGACGTTGCCAACTTTCAGAATAAACGCTCTTAAAAGAGCTTTCACTTGATGCTAGAATTAGTTTGTGGCGGCATCTATAACGCCACATCCGAACTACACATCCCACTGACGTCACACAAAATCCTGCATCGCGCAAGCGGCGTTTACCGCGCGACGAGTACAACGCCCCAACATCAATCGTCGGGCAGTTGCCCACCAGACACAACACCCGTCTGGTCAGAGGATCCTCCCTTTTCTATGGAGGATGAGTAAAGATTACACCCTATTCCTCATACCTCTTTGAGTCTTTAGGCACTGGGCAGTCAGCCTCGATACCAACCTTGCTGGCTGGCTTGAACTATCTCATATACCAGGCTCATAGAAAAAGGAGAAGTTTGTTAGGAGTACTACAATGGTGTGTGCCATTACGTACATTGCACGGAACACTGCGAGTCTAAATTAGTGGATTGTACATCACTAATTACAAGGCATGTTGGACATGCTTAGCTGAACATTACTCATTGGTCCCATTTTAATAGGGCTGTCTTTATAAACATTCCCCAAAAACACTAAAAACACTGTTCTTGGACTAGCCCAAGACTAAAAGTTTTTTTATAGTTTGATTCTGGGTCCTTTACTCACTCTGAGTTAGCATCCAAGTATGAATGAAAATGATTGCATAACTTACGTATCTGATGTGCATTTTTTATAAATAAAACAAAGTTTCTCGTAGAAGACACTGCAAACAGTAGTAAAATCAAAAATAATGTACAAAATGTAAGACCAACAATTCTTGTTGAGACGCAAATGACCCGCAGTCCAAATGTCATTTAGATTCATGTCGGTGGCAATGCCCGGACAATGTGAGAAATCACGGAAGCGTACCAAACTATGAACTAACGGACATTCGCGTTCTATTGCACACATAAGTGCATACACGCTCGGACGGAATGTGCTTGACTGTACCTCAGAGTACGTGTGAGGTCATACAATCTTATCATGTTCTTAAGTTAGAGGGCGTCTGCGTGGTTTTGTTTATCCTGATACTTTGAACGTTCTTCCGATATTCTGTTAAGGAGGAAATTAAAGACAGTCTACTTAAAAATGAGTACTTAATTGTAATGCGTACATACTTAATTAAGATACTGAATAAAATAAATCCGACATCCTGATAATTAATATTCTGAATGGAATGAAGCCTCTTTTAAAAAGTAAAGATTTTCTTTTGCGCAGGATGAGGTAGTTAATCTACGTATTCAAATAAATTATGAAAGAAATAAAGAAAATACATTTATTTATAAAGAGCACACAATATAATTAACAACAGATAAAAAATAAAAATAATGAAATCAAATAAAAAGTGAAAAGTGCGATGCATATGTATGACCGGAGTTACGGATAAATGTTGATCCTATGATACAAATAGAGCCTAAAACTTATACGTATTAGTTACGTAAAATACTGACAAATTACCTAAAAACAATAAAAAACCACATTCACGATGGCTTTAGAGTTAAAAAGCCAATACAAGAGCTCTTAAACAGTTGAGAACTTCACAAGGTGTACCGACCCGTAAACTCCTGCGTCTTGAAGACATCTTATAAAAAGGAAGATACGGTCCGGAACAAACAAACGTATTGCAATGTCTTCGCTAGAATATACGACTTAGGTACCAGGCGCACAGAAGTATAGTGGACATTCCATTGTAATAAGTTCGAATATTTTTAAAGCTTTTGTTGGCGATTCATGAATTTCAGGGTTACATTTTTAAATCAACATCACTGATTTCGAACCAGGATCAGATTTTTTGCTTTGGCTTTTGAGCAAGAATTTATAAGCTTAATTTTCATATCAACCTTCTGCTACTGATAAAATCCTGGTTCCAATTTGCTGCCTTTTCCCAGAAAAAAACACTGAAAAAAATGTATTGTTACTTTTCTGCTTTGTTTTTATCAATTATTAGCAAGATGCTTCGCACGGTTCTGACGAATGCACAAAACATCGAGATTTTATTATAATATGAACGTTTAATATTTATGTAATAAACACGTAAACCTTCCAGAAGACATTTTCTAAATGACGACGTGAACTGCACCAAAATTCGTTACGTTGTTTAGAAAAACAACGCAGTCACACAGACAAACACGAAAAGTGACTTTGGTTTATAATATTTATAGATAACTTTTTAATTTAATTAACACTCCTACAGTAAGTGATACAGAAAATATTTTTGTCTCTTTTAGAACGATTGAAGTAGGACCACAAAAGAACAACTGATGTGGAATTGAATCTAAAAAACATTTAGGTACTAGGTACATAGATGTGCACTTTTCTCTTTTATAAAGAATTTCAAAGGGACCTTTGTATTCTGTCTTGACCTGGTCTAAGCCGAGACTATTTAAGTCAGTTGATTTTATCACCCCTTTTCTACAGTAATATAACGATTACTGCAGTCACAGCATTTAAAAAAGTTTAAAAATTGTTTTTACATTACTAAAACACTTTTATAGTGATCAAGAAAATCTTACCGAAATATTTTATTTTCTGTATTTTTTTGCAAGTTAATGTAATTACCAAAAGGTTATTGAACGTATGGATGGAACAAACATCTGTTATGCAAATTAATATTTTAAAAGATTTTAGAGAAGAAAATCTTAAAAATATTATGATTTCAAAGGTCCTAAGTAATTGGTTGAATTCTTCTATTTTATTCATATTTACAACTAAATCCAGAATCATTTATTTTTAAATCTTGCATTAAACAAAATTCGACTTAAAACAAAATGTCGATCAAAATATAAGTAGGTACTTATTCGAAAGAAAATCTTAATTAAAGAAAATTCTTAGAAAAACAAGTGTCGATCAAATATTCAAGTATTAAAAAGAAAATTAAATATGATACGAACACCGAGCATAAGACAGCGACAGGCATAAACAAATTGATTCTACGAAAGCCACTCTACAGCATATTGTTGGTGATTTCCTAAGGTTTGATAGCAGTACTCGGTTTATTTAGCAGTACAAACAAGACTGTCGTCTCGACGCTTCGACTTTGTAGTGACGTGCCTTTGGGACAATGGCGTACCAAGAGGCAAGAGGTAAATTCAGCAAGAGGTAAATTCAGCAAGAGGTTGGCAGGTTAAGGGTTGTGGATGTAGTGTTTAGACGAGGAAAATTTGAGCGTCGGCGTCGATAACTTGTATTTCTATTATTAAACTGGGAAGATTTTTTGTTGATACTATTTTTCCTAACATAACTATTAATATGTCTGTATTTTTTATCTTTTTATCCTTTCAGTGATAAAAGGATCACTGAAAGGTCCCCCGTAAAATTAAATAATTAAAATAACATTTCAATGAAAGGTTTTCTATTTTTATCCGGAAATAATAATATCTATACTAATTTTATTATTTACTAATCCTATTATATAGGTATATCCTATCCTACTTATCCTACTGATATTATAAAGTTTGTGAGGATGGATGGATGGATGTTTGTTACTCTTTCATGCAAAAACTAATGAACGGATTTGGCACACAGATAGTTTATAACCTGGATTAATACTTTTATCTCGATATTCCCACGGGATTGAGACTGATTTGGGTGTAACCGCGGGGCGCTGCTCACAGTCACTACATATGCTGGCACGACGATTTGCGAAGTGTTCAAATCAAGTCAAAATCACTCTGTTTAACGCATACTGCCGGAACCTTTACACCTGTGCCCTATGGTACAAATACACGCAGCGTGCTTACAACACGTTGCGTGTTCAATATAACAACGCATTCAGATGCATACTGGGTCTGCCTTGGTGGTGTAGTGCGTCCGGCATGTTTGCCGAAAACAGGGTAGATGACTTTTACGCAGTCATGAGAAAGTCGCAGGCCTCCTTTATGAACCGAATACATAAATCTGACAATGGAATATTGAGGGCCATATACGAGGTTAATTATTTCTTCGTATATGGCAATTAATTTTCCAGCTAAAATAATACTTTTCTATTAATTTTTTGTAATATTGATTGTTTTATAATTTATAAATTGTGTTAATTAATTGAATTTGTAATCTGTCGTGAATTTCATATGGGTGTATTCCTGAAATAAATTATTTTTTTGAATTTGAATAAAGGATGTTTGCTTTTAGCAGATAAATATTCTAAAAAAAATCTTTGTTTGTTTGTCTTTGTTTCTCTGGAAAAGTATTAAAATTCCAAAAAGGTAAGGTGCGATGTTTATGTGTGGCAATATACGTACTTTGGTCACGTCTGGATGAGGGTATCTTAAGATTCAATTTTATGGACGACTCCGGGCCAGGCGGGCCGGGCCGGCGATCCGGAGAGGATTGTTACGAACCGATAATGGTGACAAATTCTATGAATGTGGCAATAGATTTTATGAGTTTTGTGAGGTCTATTGGCTGACTGGAGGGACATTATGTAAAATAGCAGCACAGTAATTTGTATACTTACGTATCAAAATAAAGATGACAAATCTTGAAAAGCACTTGAAAAATTCTACTTAAAACTTCTTCTCTTGTTTCATCAATCATCATTTTTGTACTTTGGTTTCCGAATCAATTGATCTTATATTTTTCAACTTAGCCAAGGTTCTATCAGCCTCTAGATTTTAAATTGAATTATCGACAGGCAGTGCAAAAATAATTACCAATCGGGCTGGTGCATAGTGAAAGATGATTGGATTTCTTGCATCTTTATTTATTTATTTTCTAACATGTAAAACATTGGTTAGTAAGCATGTATTAAAATTTCATGACACAGTATTAAGACATGCACCCTGTAAGGGCAGTGCAAATTTTTACTTAACAAATGATTAAATTACACATTAAAATATTGACATTATTATATATACAATTAAATTTTAATAAACACAAATTAATTAATGATTAAATTTTATTTCATGTAAATCGTTATTATTAATTCGTTCATTCATTTTAGTTATTATAGTATAATAATATAGTAAAGTCATTTATTATTTTTCCATTTACGTCAAGGTTATTATTACAAGGTCAATCGATTCACAATTTGTCAGCTTTAAACTCAACGGTATAAGTAGCCTTTCTTTATTAACAGATATTTCAACTGCCTCGTTGGTCTAGTGGTCGTAAGCGCTACTGCTGAGCATGATCCTGGGTCCGATTCCCGGGTCGGGCAATGTGTTATTGGGTTTTTCTATCTGGAATTTTTCAGTAGCAGCCCGGAGTCTGGATTTGTACCCGGTGGATGGCAATAGGCTCGCCCCCTATTACATGGGACTTAAACATAACTGGCGAAATGTGGGTGTACCTACTACAAGTACACCTCTGCCCAACCCTTCGGGAAACAAGGCGTGATGTTATGTTATGTGTTCAACTGCTTCGAGAAAATTGAGTCATTTGGTGGTTTTGGTCATTTGGTTTAAACTTTCCGGTAGCTTATTAAATATATTAGCTAGTCTTGACTATGGGCTTTTTCCGATGACTTTTAAATTTGTGACGGGTAGTATTAGTCTGCTCTTGTTCCGTCGGTTTTAGTTTTTATTTAGCTCGATATTAGATCTTCGTCTGCATCACCCACGCCATGGAAAGAAAGGAGATGACTGGTGTTGTCCATTCTTCTCCATACGAAACTACCTTTTGGAAGACCTAGAATTAATTATATTTTCTTGTGTTCATAAGTGCCTTATATTAGCCTACTTGAAAAATTAATCGATTTTGAGTTTGTGTCAAAACTCAAAAAGTCATAATTTTTCATAACCATATTCAACTTCGATTACTTTTTACGGAAGTGTGTACACGTAGTTGCAGTAATAAAAAATCTCACTTATTGTGGCAATTCCCGTATGCAGCCCCCGATTGTTCGCCAGTCCCGGTGCCCAGCTGGTTCGTATTAAACCAATAAATATTCATTATGAACTTGCTTAATTTCGTACAACACTATTTTACTATTTCACTAATTTAAGCTTAACGGGCTACTGCGGCCGAATGTTTAGGAATTGGCTTTAGATTGGTTTTGTGCGAGTGTTATTGTTGTTTTATAAATGTCTTATACGTGTAATTGGGTTGATAAAATAGAATTGGTAGCCTACTACTAAGTGTTGCTGTGAGTTACAAGCAATTGTTGGGCTGTCTACCTTCTTTTCGGGGGTATCAAAGTGTGAGTATAAATATGGCAAACGATTACGTCACGAGGAAGGGCAGATGAAGCATGAGGTTGGAGGATGAAGATTAGGAGACGATGAGGATTTGGGCATGATGAAGTGGAATTTTATACTCCACTAGCTTTTGCCCGCGACTTCATTCACATGACATTTCTTGTTTTAACATAAACTATCCTATGAAACTCGCCTATACTGTAACTTCCCAATAGTGAATTGAAATTTCGGAATCAGATCAGGAGTTTCGAAGATTACCCCGTACATACAAACTCACAAATTTGACCTCTATTTACACTAACATACATACATAAACTCACGCCTTCTTCCCATGGGAGTAGGCAGAAACTATAGAACGCCACCTGCTACGATTTTTACATACTCCTTTTGCCTCGTTTACGTTCATACATCTGGTCATACACGCACGCCAGTTGCGAGTACTACGCACCTGGCCTTTCTGAAGAACAACCTACCTCTATATAATATTATCAATAGTATATAATATTATATTATTATATAGTATGGATAGTCATTTAACTAAATGATAAGTCCCTCCTTAAAATTCAAAACCTAGTCATAATTTGAAGATCATGTTCACTAAAATTATAAGAAAGATAATATTAAATACTTTGGCATTTAATTTTTGTTTCCACGTAGGCGTAATATAAACGTTTAGGTGTTTCGCGGCTTAGGTCGTATTTTGTACTGATCTGCGAATTAAGAGCATAAAGCTTATTGACTGTTCACAAACTAAATGTGCTGGGCAAATGGCCTGTGTTTATTGAGGTATTAGGGCCGTTTAACTTTTAATCTTTTATTACTTTTAGTTGGCTCGCAGGTTTGCACGTTGTACACCAGAAGTAAAAGTAACTCTTTTTTCAAGGCTTTTAGCCAATCGTTGTACACGTGCACTCTGTGGGTTCGATATACGCAAAGGCCATACAACGCCCTCAGAGTTCAATATAATAAATCCCCACTTGTCCAGGCAGAGGTGCTACAGTAAGTACACCCACATTAAGAGGGAACAGGGCCTGCGATTCTCCATAAAAATGTATTCCCCTTTTTTCTTCCTAAATATTGCCTCCAGTGCAATTTTTTTTTTCATTAAATCAATGTCTGCTGTAGACACGTCCTTGTTATTTCCTTTTTTTCAGCAACTAATTGGTAAAGAAAATAAGACCTTCCAAAAATTACAAAAATCCCCCGTTTTTACCGCCGTGATTAGAGGACGAAAAGTTTTTAACATAAAATAAAATGATAGGAACATAGACATAGTCTTTTTTTAAATTTTAATGTAAAAAGTTATTGAATCGGCTCAGTTTTCGTGGAGAAAAAAGGGGAATACGAAACGTTGATTTCGTCAACATTTTTGTGATTTAATCGGTCTGAGCTGCAGCTGTCCCTGTCGCACTCTACAGGGGCAGACTTGAAGTAAGACGACGGCAATAGTTTCTTCAAATAACAATTTTTCAAATTCCTCGTAGGCCCTGTTCCCTCAAGTTTCTTGTAATAGGGGGCGAGCCTATTGCCATCAACCGGACACAAATCCATACTCAATACTCAATAGTTTATTGCATTCCACATTGTATGTATGTGCTTAGGTGGTAAACATTTGCTTAAGAAACAATCGTGGACCCTGTCGGGCACAAAAGAAAGATAGTAAAGATGAGGACTTATCATTTATCTTATAATCTAACTTATTAAAAAAAAAACATTTATTGTGTATTTTATATGAGCTTTAGGGATTTATCATTTAAATATTCATTTACACTGTAATAACATTTACTTGATCATAGATTTCTTAATTTATTCGTGAATAGATGGAATTTTTTTCTTTTCTGATTGATTCGGGTAATTTCTTATATATTTTTATTGACATAACCAGGGGACTTGTTGAATGTAAAAGTGTTGGTGTTAATGAGCGAATTTGCATATTTTCAAGTATATATATACAAGGCAGAGTTAAAATGTTCAGGTTTATAAAATGGGGTTTGCAGATTTTTACGAATTTCTTTTGAACTGTGAACAGTGTAGGTGCATCTGTACTATTTCCCCACATTATTATGCCGTAACTAAGGCATGCATAAGCATAGGCGTAATATGTTACCAGGGTTGTCTGTAAATTTGTGTTTTTTTAACTTCTCGAAAAGCATATAGGAATTTCGAAAGTTTCAATTTAATTTATTGTACGTGTGACTTTCAATTTATATTCTTGTCTATGGTTATGCCTGTGAATTTGTTGACTGTTTCTATTTTGTGATTATTATAAGTAAATGCTACATTTATAGGATTTTTTTCGTGGGGATGGAAAGTTATGAGTTTAGTCTTTCTAAAGTTAACTTCGAGGTTGTGTTCGTTCATTCAAGTTATTATTTTGCTAAGTAAATCGTTAAGCTGCTGTGAGAGCTGATGAAAAAACCCAACAGCACTTTGACCGACCTGGGAATCGAACTCGGGACCTCGTGCTCAGCAGCAGCGCTTGCGATCACTAGACCAACGAGGTAGACTGAACAAACCCATGTTCTGAATTTCTATTCTTATTAATTCTGTTCATTGCATTATTTCTATATAAATATATTATAAGCTTAAACTAAACTATAGTGATGAGAGCATATGGCTTATATGCTACTATAATAATACCTAATATTATAAACGCAAAAGTTTGTGAGGATGAATGGATGGATGGATGTTTGTTACTCTTTCACGCAAAAACTACTGAACGGATTTGGATGAAATTTAGCACACAGATAGTTTATAACCTGGATTAATATACAAGATACTTTTTATCGCGGTATTCCCACAGGATCGAGACTTATGCGGGTGAAACCACGGTGCCCTGCTAGTATTGCTGTACAGGTCAAATTAAATTAGCTTACAAAACTCCGCAGACGTCACAATATATTGCATAAAAGCCATATTTTTTTAATGCGTCAACTTTGTAAATGAATAAAAAAAAAATCTCTGCAAATGAATAAATGACTTATGAGCTCAAGGGGCCGTTGACCTACGTATTTGATATTAATTTCAACTTAATGGTGCAAGCTGTGGTGGCCCAGTGGTAACGGCCCCGACTTACGAGTTGTAGATCGTGGGTTGGAACCCAGGCAGGCGGTTCCCGACTGCTCTCAAAACGGTGAAGTAAAACATCGTGAGGAAACCGGTATAATATCCTAAAACCAAAAATTCGAAGGCAGTGACATCTACCAACCCGCACTGACTCCGCGGGGTAGATTACAGCCCAATCCCTCTTGAAGAGAGGAGGCCTATGTCCCAGCAGTGGGAAAATTATATTCTGATTATGCTACCTCCACGCGTTCCTGCGAAAAACGGTCTTGACAAACAGATAGACGGACATCGAAGTGATTCTGTAAGGATTCTGCTGTTTTTTTTGAGGTACGGAACCCAAAAAAATGATGAAATACCAAATACACGCCAACAAAGTAACAGACAGTCACTAGTTGGTCATACTTTTGTGATACCCATGGAAAACACGAGTTAACACGACCTTCTTGGACACCTACACACAAGAACAAGCAAGATTTATTAAAAAGAATCAAATAGCAAACTCACTCATGTGTACATGTAACCCACACATACAAAGTACACATATATTCATAGATAGGTACCACGGTACACAGTGAAAGCATAAAAAATGCTCTCTCAAGGAAAGTGTTTGGTCCGGAAAGGAAATTGAAAATCCGGTTTGTACAGTACTGTTTCGGTCTACAGCACTACAGAATATCATAAGTGTAGTGGCGACACGAGCTTTTTCAGTTAAGGTGGCTGAAGTTCAAATACTGGCGGGAAATAAGAAAAGAAGACTGTTTTTTTATATATTTTCTAGGTTATTTATCAACACAATTTTTTTTTCATCTACAAAATTTTAACATCTCTACTTGATGTCTATTTTTAATTGTTGATTATTTGTGGGGTTTGGGGGGTGGGGGGTAGGGGGTAGTGCTGATAGCCAAAATGTAGGCTTTAGCCTAGTTCGGCTACAGATATCTAATTCATTTGTAATAATAAAATATTACCTATAAGACACGTGTGCCATTGTGAATAATTATTGAAGGCTTTTATCTTGGCCAGAGGCTAAGCTTTGCCATACAACGTGGCAATGTCTCTTGGGTACACTAGCAGTCGAGGATGCGGAGGAATTTTTTAACTCCATATTTTAGTTTGCTAATAGTTTTAGTTAGGTCAGATTATTATATTTTTCGTTTTGTTAAATAAAAATTTATTAATCAATAATTATATGCCCATTATTGAAATAAACTTATAATTATATTATAAATTAAAGTCACCTTTTGTTTCTGTCTGTATGACCGCGGTGTTCTTCTAAAACTGTGCAAAAGGTTTTGATGGAGTTTTGACCATTATTTAGAAAATTTACTCTGGAAAGTTTATGTGCATTTATATTCGACCTAGGTACTTGAAACTAGTACTTACTATTTATAATTAAGAAATGTCGATGTTTTGTCGTTTGAGAGTAGTGGTGGCTCAGTAAAAACGGCCGTGACTTACGAGATTGAAGATCAAAGGGTCGAACTCAGGCAGCTGGTTTACTTTGTGTAAATTATTTCACTACCACTGCTCTCAAAACGGTGAAGGAAAACATCTTGAGAAAACCGGCATGTCCTAGAACTAAAAATTCGAAGATATGTGACATCTACCAACCCGCACTAGGTCCGCGCTGTGTCCCAGCAGTGGGAACATCATAAGGCTGATTATGCTATGCTATGATGTATTTTTTCGTTTCGTTTTAATAGATAACAAAATAGCCACTCGTGTCCACAAAAACGTTCAATAATCAATCAATCACAATCATTATTGTAGCAGTTACACCGCCATATGCAAACTACGCATCATAGACATGACGTCACACAAATCCTGCATCGCGCACAATTAGAGTTTACCGAGCGAGATCGACATGGATACAAGATTTCAACTTCAAACCGTTGGGCAGTTGCCCGCCAGACACAACACCCGTCTGGTCGGAGGATCCTCTCTTTTCTATTGTGGATGAGTGAACTTTACACCCTGTTCTTCATACCACTAAATTATTATAAGTTTATGCTCATCATAATTATTTATAATTATCATTTCTATTGTTTATTTCATTAATCCGTTGTTGCTAAATGTACCTCTTTTTTTACACAAGTCAAGGGTTTAAGCTGAAAACTAGCGCTTGGCAACCCACTAAGAATCTAAGGATAATGCTGACGCTTAAACCTTTTGCTTCCGTTATTATAGTTTTGTGCATGTACCACTGTTACTTGTTGTAATACTGGAGACAATAAATGTTATTCTAGTCTATTCTATTGTATGATTTTTTTTTGTCAAGTCGTAAAACCGTGCCTAAATAGAGGCTTAGCCGCTAGTGGGATATAAGAGGCTTAGCCGCTAGTGGGATATAAACAAGTGTGGAAGATTTACCTAATACAGTTTCTAAAAAGGGAAGTGAAAGATTAGCTACGAGGTTTGCTTTCGCATGATCACTTTTTCGTCGAATTTTCACATCACTAACACCGTTTGCTTTTGCAACATTTTCATTTGTCATTTCCAAGAAGAACGCACGGTAAAAGGCGTTTACATGATGAACACGAATGTTAGCTGAACTCTATTGTGACACGTTCTTAAGGTCCAATTTCCTTCAAAGCTTATCAGAAATATCTTTGCCAGTTCTTAGAAAAAAATACCACGATGATACGTTAATAGAAAAACCAGCCAAGTGCGTGTCGGACACAATGAAGGTTCCGTGGTTGGGATGAATTTATCCCAAGAACAAACATAACATTGTAGTTGAAAAACATAGTCGCCTATGCATTTCAACTGCAAATGTAACTTTGTACGCATAATATTGAGAGATTTACCATGTTATTTTAAGACCATAGACTTGTAGTTTTCTTGTATTTTTTTTCAAAATGATAGTTTCTATTGTTTCGATAAGGGGGATGGACAATTTTCATCTATTTTCTTAAATATCTTCAAACTCGTATTTTTTAAATATACTTTTTTTTTCGGTTTCATTTTATAATGTCACACATTATATTATTCAAAATTAATTAATTTACGTTACATGTCCGTGTTGGGGTCACAGAAATTCATATGTGTTCCAAATTTCAACCAAAATTTGTCCAGTAGATTCGGAGTAAATTGACTGTGACAAACGGACAGATACACGAGTGATCTTATAAGGGTTCCGTTTTTTCGTTTTGAAGTACGGAACCTTAAAAAGTATTTTTCAAAAGCTCTGTAAGCTACTGGTCGCATGACATTATAATTTTGTAGATGTACAGGCAGGCAAGGCGCGAAGGAGGAGGCGGAACGCGTGAGGGAGAGGCAAACTTCGCGCCCTCACGCCCCTAACCACCGCAGGAGGAGACGCCCAGGGCGTCGGGAATCACAGGCAGATTTCCGGCCACCGTAGGCGCGGGCTTGCGGATGATGAGCAATGGGTAGCTCGCCATCCGATAAGGACCAGGCCCGGGTCGACGGTGCATTGTGTTCCACGCGCGCCTCAAAGAGATGTCAGCAGAATTAACGGGGTCCTCTAGGGCCGATGCCTGCTAGGGTTGAGATGAAAACCGAAAGGGAAATCGTGGCCCCCGGCAACATGGCAACTGAAAGACACGGGTGGGTTTTAGTCAGTAAGAGTCTGACACGCCCTCCCGCTCTGCCCAGAGCGGGAGAAGTTATTTGATAATTTTCCACCCAAAAAAAAAAGGTGTGCAGGCATGCGACCACGGCTTTACCTTGACCGTTTTTGTACCTATGTCCAGATTTATGTCTGAAATATTTTCTTGTTTCATACTTTTTAGAGCGTGATTTTTCAGTAGTCGGGTTTTAGTTTTTATGAAAATCATCATTCTCCCATCCCAATTTATTTCTGGTCGATGCAACATGTATTTTTATTCCAATATTCTCTATTATTAGTCATCTCGGTATTCACCCCCTTACTAGCCATATCATCTGTATGTATCATACTAATATTAAACGTAAATGTAATAAAATAATTTTGATTTTTTGTCAAACCGTGCCTAGCAGGGACGGGTCGCTAATTGAGATTAAAACAGAGAATTATTTAAACAAAGCGACATTCAGTCGTACAATTTCTTGGAAAGAAATTATCTATCTTTACATGTATCTGTGTTAGTAAAATTATGAAGATATGAACATTATAATCATCACGTGATACAAGATATCTTTATCAAGATATCTTTTTTTATATAATATCTTTATTTTAGGTTAAGGATGATGAATGCGATGACGTTATTACAGCGTCATACCAATGCATGTCCATAGTATTATTCTATGAGATTAGGTTATCCTTTATAAGTTGTGTCTGGTACCTACTTATGTAAAAACAAGGAATTAATTGTGTATAAAATTGACACACTACGTCAGTTTGCCGTGTTACAGTCATTTCATGGAACTATCAAGGAATGGCAGTTGTGATTTGAATATATGGACATTTTAAGTTGGTAGTCAATCTGCTAAACATTTAATTTGCCTGACTTTACTTATAAATAAAACGATTTGATTTATCAATATTCAGTCTAGGTTGTGGAGGTCAGATAGGCAGTGAAACTGATCTGACTTTCTGAGAGTCAGATCAGTTTCATGTATGTGAGGCAGCTAATAAGAAAACAAAAGAAAAATTCAAAATTACGACCTTCAAAAATATTTGTAACTGAATTGAAACTTTCATACAACTCCGATAACATTGTGTTCCAGCAGAAAATTTGCCACTCATAAGAGAAAACACATCACAACAGACCTCTTCAATACCTTCATACAAAGATTACCATCTTTTTAAATTAACAGATCGTTGTAAAAGATTTCATTTGGCGCCGTTTCCTCTGCGAGAGAGAAGAGACTGATTCTTATCAAAAGAATAAAACCATGCTTATATTTTCACCTCTATTTTAATAACCCTTTTAAAATAAAACTAGGTTTTCATACAAAAGCTGATTCTTTGTGACTTCGCATTTGAAAAATAAAAATCTTGATCTTTCCATAGAATTCATTTGGAAACAAAATCAAATCAAATTATTTATTTGCTTAATACAGGTAGGTATAAACAGATGTTATATAAATATAAAGTACTGCGTAAGTACTGTGTGAGGCGCGTACACGGTTTTGTGCTGTGGCAATACGTTGCTGGCAACATGGATGTTGCAAAAGTTCCGTAATCAAAAAACATGCTAATGATTAATATTCATGGTGAACAACACCTGCGCAACTTATAATGTTGCGGGCAACAGTTGCGCAACTTTTCCAAAACTTTTTTTTTCATTTAATTTAAGGTTTTGTAGTGAAATACAAGAGTAGTTACCCAGTTTTTGGTAGATAACCTTTGGAAATTGCCTCGTTCCCGGACTTCGGTATAACAAGCGTTATTTTGTGTTAATATCGCTTATTAACAAAACATAACGCCTCGTTGGTCTAGCTAGTGGTCGCAAGCGCTACTGCTGAGCATGAGATCCTGGGTTCGAGTCCCGGGTCGAGCAAAGTGTTATTGGGTTTTTCTATCTGACTCAGTAGCAGCTCGGAGTCTGGTTTTGTGTCCGGTTGATGGCAATAGGCTCGCCCCCTATGACATGGGACTTAAACATAACTGGCGAAATGTGGGTGTACCTGCTACAGGGACACCACTGCCCAACCCTTCGGGGAAACAAGGCGTGATGTTATGTTATGTTATAACGTCTGGTATCTCCGAAGGGTTAGGCAGAGGTGTAACATCGTGGAAACCCATAACTAACTACCGTAAGGACTATTCTTGCTTGCAGCGCTCGGTCGCTATAGAACCGGCGGTATACAGATGTGGTCATCGTGTGCACGGGATTTTGTTTTCAATGTGGTTAGTTATGGGTTTCCGCTATGGTACCTATGTAAAGTCACATTTCGCCAGTTATATTTCTTCGCATAGATTTCTTAATTTATTCGTGAATAGATGGAGTTTTTTTCTTTTCTGATTGATTCGGGTAATTTCTTATATATTTTTATTGACATATCCAGGGGACTTGTTGAATGTAAAAGTGTTGGTGTTAATGAGCGAATTTGCATATTTTCAAGTATATATATACAAGGCAGAGTTAAAATGTTCAGGTTTATAAAATGGGGTTTGCAGATTTTTACGAATTTCTTTTGAACTGTGAACAGTGTAGGTGCATCTGTACTATTTCCCCACATTATTATGCCGTAACTAAGGCATGCATAAGCATAGGCGTAATATGTTACCAGGGCTGTCTGTAAATTTGTGTTTTTTTAACTTCTCGAAAAGCATTTAGGAATTTCGAAAGTTTCAATTTAATTTATTGTACGTGTGACTTTCAATTTATATTCTTGTCTATGGTTATGCCTGTGAATTTGTTGACTGTTTCTATTTTGTGATTATTATAAGTAAATGCTACATTTAGAGGATTTTTTTCGTGGGGATGGAAAGTTATGAGTTTAGTCTTTCTAAAGTTAACTTCGAGGTTATGTTCGTTCATTCAAGTTATTATTTTGCTAAGTATATCGTTAAGCTGCTGTGAGAGCTGATGAAAAAACCCAACAGCACTTTGACCGACCTGGGAATCGAACTCGGGACCTCGTGCTCAGCAGCAGCGCTTGCGACCACTAGACCAACGAGGTAGACTGAACAAACCCATGTTCTGAATTTCTATTCTTATTAATTTCTGTTCATTACATTATTTCTATATAAATATATTATAAGCTTAAACTAAACTATAGTGATGAGAGCATATGGCTTCTATGCTACTATAATAATAATATTATAAACGCAAAAGTTTGTGAGGATGAATGGATGGATGGATGTTTGTTACTCTTTCACGCAAAAACTACAGAACGGATTTGAATGAAATTTAGCACACAGATAGTTTATAACCTGGATTAATATATAAGATACTTTTTATCCCGGTATTCCCACGGGATCGAGACTTATGCGGGTGAAACCACGGTGCCCTGCTAGTATTGCTGTACAGGTCAAATTAAATTAGCTTACAAAACTCCGCAGACGTCACAATATATTGCATAAAAGCCATATTTTTTAATGCGTCAACTTTGTAAATGAATAAAAATAATTAAATCTCTGCAAATGAATAAATGACTTATGAGCTCAAGGGGCCGTTGACCTACGTATTTGATATTAATTTCAACTTAATGGTGCGAGCTGTGGTGACCCAGTGGTAACGGCCCCGACTTACGAGTTGTAGATCATGGGTTGGAACCCAGGCAGGCGGTTCACTACTGCTCTCAAAACGGTGAAGTAAAACATCGTGAGGAAACCGGTATGATATCCTAAAACCAAAAATTCGAAGGCAGTGACATCTACCAACCCACACTGACTCCGCGGGTTAGATTACAGCCCAATCCCTCTTGAAGAGAGGAGGCCTGTGTCCCAGCAGTGGGAAAATTATATTCTGATTATGCTACCTCCACGCGTTCCTGCGAAAAACGGTCTTGACAAACAGACAGACGGACATCGAAGTGATTCTGTAAGGGTTCTGCTGTTTTCTTTGAGGTACGGAACCCAAAAAATGATGAAATACCAAATACACGCCAACAAAGTAACAGACAGTCACTAGTTGGTCATAGTTTTGTGATACCCATGGAAAACATGAGTTAACACGACCTTGGACACACAAGAACAAGCAGGATTTATTAAAAAGACTCAAATAGCAAACTCACTCATGTGTACATGTAACCCACACATACAAAGTACACATATATTCATAGATAGGTACCACGGTAAACAGTGAAAGCATAAAAAATGCTCTCTCAAGGAAAGTGTTTGGTCCGGAAAGGAAATTGAAAATCCGGTTTGTACAGTACTGTTTCGGTCTACAGCACTACAGAATATCATAAGTGTAGTGGAGACACGAGCTTTTTCAGTTAAGGTGGCTGAAGTTCAAATACTGGCGGGAAATAAGAAAAGAAGACTGTTTTTTTATATATTTTCTAGGTTATTTATCAACACATTTTTTTTTTCATCTACAAAATTTTAACATCTCTACTTGATGCCTATTTTTAATTGTTGATTATTTGTGGGGTTTGGGGGGTGGGGGGTAGGGGGTAGTGCTGATAGCCAAAATGTAGGCTTTAGCCTAGTTCGGCTACAGATATCTAATTCATTTGTAATAATAAAATATTACCTATAAGACACGTGTGCCATTGTGAATAATTATTGAAGGCTTTTATCTTGGCCAGAGGCTAAGCTTTGCCATACAACGTGGCAATGTCTCTTGGGTACACTAGCAGTCGAGGATGCGGAGGAATTTTTAGACTCCATATTTTAGTTTGCTAATAGTTTTAGTTAGGTCAGGTTATTATATTTTTCGTTTTGTTAAATAAAAATTTATTAATCAATAATTATATGCCCATTATTGAAATAAACTTATTATTATATTATAAATTAAAGTCACTTTTTGTGTCTGTCTGTATGACCGCGGTGTTCTTCCAAAACTGTGCAAAAGGTTTTGATAGAGTTTTGACCATTATTTAGAAAATTTACTCTGGAAAGTTTATGTGTATTTATATTCGACCTAGGTACTTGAAACTAGTACTTACTATTTATAATTAAGAAATGTCGATGTTTTGTCGTTTGAGAGTAGTGGTGGCTCAGTAAAAACGGCCGTGACTTACGAGATTGAAGATCAAAGGGTCGAACTCAGGCAGCTGGTTTACTTTGTGTAAATTATTTCACTACCACTGCTCTCAAAACGGTGAAGGAAAACATCTTGAGAAAACCGGCATGTCCTAGAACTAAAAATTCGAAGATATGTGACATCTACCAACCCGCACTGGGCCCGCGCTGTGTCCCAGCAGTGGGAACATCATAAGGCTGATTATGCTATGCTATGATGTATTTTTTCGTTTCGTTTTAATAGATAACAAAATAGCCAGTCGTGTCCACAAAAACGTTCAATAATCAATCAATCAAAATCATTATTGTAGCAGTTACACCGCCATATGCAAACTACGCATCATAGACATGACGTCACAGAAATCCTGCATCGCGCAATTAGAGTTTACCGAGCGAGATCGACATGGAAACAAGATTTCAACTTCAAACCGTTGGGCAGTTGCCCGCCAGACACAACACCCGTCTGGTCGGAGGATCCTCTCTTTTCTATTGTGGATGAGTGAACTTTACACCCTGTTCTTCATACCACTAAATTATTATAAGTTTATGCTCATCATAATTATTTATAATTATCATTTCTATTGTTTATTTCATTAATCCGTTGTTGCTAAATGTACCTCTTTTTTACACAAGTCAAAGGTTTAAGCTGAAAACTAGCGCTTGGCAACCCACTAAGAATCTAAGGATAATGCTGACGCTTAAACCTTTTGCTTCCGTTATTATAGTTTTGTGCATGTACCACTGTTACTTGTTGTAATACTGGAGACAATAAATGTTATTCTAGTCTATTTTATTGTAGGATTTTTTTTGTCAAGTCGTAAAACCGTGCTAAATAGAGGCTTAGCCGCTAGTGGGATATAAACAAGTGTGGAAGATTTACCTAATACAGTTTCTAAAAAGGGAAGTGAAATATTAGCTACGAGGTTTGCTTTCGCATGATCACTTTTTCGTCGAATTTTCACATCACTAACACCGTTTGCTTTTGCAATATTTTCATTTGTCATTTCCAAGAAGAACGCACGGTAAAAGGCGTTTACATGATGAACACGAATGTTAGCTGAACTCTATTGTGACACGTTCTTAAGGTCCAATTTCCTTCAAAGCTTATCAGAAATATCTTTGCCATTTCTTAGAAAAAAATACCACGATGATACTTTAATAGAAAAACCAGCCAAGTGCGTGTCGGACACAATAAAGGTTCCGTGGTTGGGATGAATTTATCCCAAGAACAAACATAACATTGTAGTTGAAAAACATAGTCGCCTATGCATTTCAACTGCAAATGTAACTTTGTACGCATAATATTGAGAGATTTACCATGTTATTTTAAGACCATAGACTTCTTAAATGTTTTCTTGTATTTTTTTCAAAATGTTAGTTTCTATTGTTTCGATAAGGGGGATGGACAATTTTCATCTATTTTCTTAAATATCTTCAAAGGCGTATATTTTAAAATATGCTTTTTTTCGGTTTCATTTTATAATGTCACACATTATATTATTCAAAATTAATTAATTTACGTTACATGTCCGTGTTGGGGTCACAGAAATTCATATGTGTTCCAAATTTCAACTAAATTTGTCAAGTAGATTCGGAGTAAATTGACTGTGACAAACGGACAGACAGCCAGCCAGACAAATACACGAGTGATCTTATAAGGGTTCCGTTTTTTCGTTTTGAGGTACGGAACCTTAAAAAGTATTTTTCAAAAGCTCTGTAAGCTACTGGTCGCATGACATTATAATTTTGTAGATGTACAGGCAGGCAAGGCGCGAAGGAGGAGGCGGAGGGAGAGGCAAACTTCGCGCCCTCACGCCCCTAACCACCGCAGGAGGAGACGCCCAGGGCGTCGGGAATCACAGGCAGATTTCCAGCCACCGTAGGCGCGGGCTTGCGGATGATGAGCAATGGGTAGCTCGCCGTCCGATAAGGACCAGGCCCGGGTCGACGGTGCATTGTGTTCCACGCGCGCCTCAAAGAGATGTCAGCAGAATTGACGGGGCCGCTAGGGCCGATGCCTGCCCGGGTTGCGATGAAAACCGAAAGGGAAATCGTGGCCCCCGGCAACATGGCAACTGAAAGACACGGGTGGGTTTTAGTCAGTAAGAGTCTGACACGCCCTCCCGCTCCGCCCAGAGCGGGAGAAGTTATTTGATAATTTTCCACCCAAAAAAAAAAAGGTGTACAGGCATGCGACCACGGCTTTACCTTGACCGTTTTTGTACCTATGTCCAGATTTATGTCTGAAATATTTTCTTGTTTCATACTTTTTAGAGCGTGATTTTTCAGTAGTCGGGTTTTAGTTTTTATGAAAATCATCATTCTCCCATCCCAATTTATTTCTGATCGATGCAACATGTATTTTTATTCCAATATTCTCTATTATTAGTCATCTCGGTATTCACCCCCTTACTAGCCATATCATCTGTATGTATCATACATTAATATTAAACGTAAATGTAATAAAATAATTTTGATTTTTTGTCAAACCGTGCCTAGCAGGGACGGGTCGCTAATTGAGATTAAAACAGAGAATTATTTAAACAAAGCGACATTCAGTCGTACAATTTCTTGGAAAGAAATTATGTATCTTTACATGTATCTGTGTTAGTAAAATAATGACGATATGAACATTATAATCATCACGTGATACAAGATATCTTTATCAAGATATCTTTTGTTATATTATATCTTTATTTTAGGTTAAGGATGATGAATGCGATGACGTTATTACAGCGTCATACCAATGCATGTCCATAGTATTATTCTATGAGATTAGGTTATCCTTTATAAGTTGTGTCTGGTACCTACTCATGTAAAAACAAGGAATTAATTGTGTATAAAATTGACACACTACGTCAGTTTGCCGTGTTACAGTCATTTCATGGAACTATCAAGGAATGGCAGTTGTGATTTGAATATATGGACATTTTAAGTTGGTAGTCAATCTGCTGAACATTTAATTTGCCTGACTTTACTTATAAATAAAACGATTTGATTTATCAATATTCAGTCTAGGTTGTGGAGGTCAGATAGGCAGTGAAACTGATCTGACTTTCTGAGAGTCAGATCAGTTTCATGTATGTGAGGCAGCTAATAAGAAAACAAAAGAAAAATTCAAAATTACGACCTTCAAAAATATTTGTAACTGAATTGAAACTTTCATACAACTTCACTGTGTTCCAGCAGAAAATTGCCACTCATAAGAGAAAACACATCACATCAGACCTCTTCAATACCTTCATACAAAGATTACCATCTTTTTAAATTAACAGATCGTTGTAAAAGATTTCATTTGGCGCCGTTTCCTCTGCGAGAGAGAAGAGACTGATTCTTATCAAAAGAATAAAACCATGCTTATATTTTCACCTCTATTTTAATAACCCTTTTAAAATAAAACTAGGTTTTCATACAAAAGCTGATTCTTTGTGACTTCGCATTTGAAAAATAAATATCTTGATATTTCCATAGAATTCATTTGGAAACAAAATCAAATCAAATTATTTATTTGCTTAATACAGGTAGGTATAAACAGATGTTATATAAATATAAAGTACTGCGTAAGTACTGTGTGAGGCGCGTAGGTACACGGTTTTGTGCTGTGGCAATACGTTGCTGGCAACATGATGTTGCAAAAGTTCCGTAATCAAAAAACATGCTAATGATTAATATTCATGGTGAACAACACCTGCGCAACTTATAATGTTGCGGGCAACAGTTGCGCAACTTTTCCAAAACTTTTTTTTTTCATTTAATTTGAGGTTTTGTAGTGAAATACAAGAGTAGTTACCCAGTTTTTGGTAGATAACCTTTGGAAATTGCCTCGTTCCCGGACTTCGGGATAACAAGCGTTTTTTGTGTTAATATCGCTTATTAACAAAACATAACGCCTCGTTGGTCTAGCTAGTGGTCGCAAGCGCTACTGCTGAGCATGAGATCCTGGGTTCGAGTCCCGGGTCGAGCAAAGTGTTATTGGGTTTTTCTATCTGACTCAGTAGCAGCTCGGAGTCTGGATTTGTGCCCGGTTGATGGCAATAGGCTCGCCCCCTATGACATGGGACTTAAACATAACTGGCGAAATGTGGTTGTACCCGCTACAGGGACACCTCTGCCCAACCCTTCGGGGAAACAAGGCGTGATGTTATGTTATAACGCCTGGTATCTCCGAAGGGTTAGGCAGAGATGTAACATCGTGGAAACCCATAACTAACTACCGTAAGGACTATTCTTGCTTGCAGCGCTCGGTCGCTATAGAACCGGCGGTATACAGATGTGGTCATCGTGTGCACGGGATTTTGTTTTCAATGTGGTTAGTTATGGGTTTCCGCTATGGTACCTATGTAAACCCACATTTCGCCAGTTATGTTAAAGTCCCATGTAATAGAGGGCGAGCATATTGCCACCAGTTGGGCACAAATCCAGACTCTAGGCTGCTACTGAGAAATTCCTGATGGAAAAACCCAATATTTTTGCCCGACCTGGGTGTGGAACCCAGGATCTCATACTCAACAATAGCGCTTGCGACTACTAGACCAACGAGGCAGTAAACTAGGGATATTATTTATGTTAATCCTATGTTAGTTCTAGTCTTAGCGTACCCTACACATGCAGATGATTGATCGAGGATTACCCGAGTTATAATGTAATATCTAGACTTAGTAATATTAAATCGTGTGTGTTCTTTGTGTATTTTTTACGGTGAAATGTGTTTTTTGAAGAGAAAACTTCTTTAGGCGCGTTGGGCATTTTTGAGATGGGACTAAACCATTGATTTCGCGACACCGTAACGACACCTCATTTTTGTAAACGCTTTTGTTCTCTTTATTTATATTACGTTACGGATCAATGTTCTATGCAAGTATTTTTACTTTAGAGGTTTTGTAAACGAGATTATGCTCTTTATTTATACTACGTTACGGATCAATGTTCTATGCAAGTTTTTTACTTGAAAGGTTTTGTAAACGCGATCGTGCTCTTTATTTATATTACGTTACGGATCAATGTTCTATGCAAGTATTTTTACTTTAAAGGTTTCGGAAGTTTTTTTTTTTGTAAACGCTTTTGTGCTCTTTATTTAGATAAGGTTACGGACCAATGTTCTGTATAAATATTTTTCTTCCACCACGGCAATCTTGTTCAAGTTTTCACTTCTGTTGGCACTCCCGGAGTGCCACCACTTTTTTTTGTGTATCTTTTACTGTGAAATGTGTTATCACTTCAATAAGTATAAGTATAATTAATTTGTTCAAAAATATACAACAATTTAGGTAATGTTTATGGTGATACACTATATGACATTTGTTTCTATGAATAGATTTTGACAACATCTGTGTCTGAAATAGATATAAATTATCTGTATTTCAGACATCAGCGCTCTCCCCTGTTGTAGGCGACACTGAGCAAATAACTTTGTTTGACCTCTATACACATCTTATAAACAGAACATTTTTGATTAAAGAGTAAGAGGAAAATAAAAATAAAAAGAAGTGACAAAATGTAGGGGAATAATCTTAAAATAATAATATTTGTGTAGTGATATAATAAGATTTTAATAAGTTCATTGAACTCAACACTGAAGAATTACTTAAGTATTGTTACACAATATGTAAAAAAAACCCTGTCCGATCTGAAAGGGGCTCATAGGGGGTTAGTAGCAAAATTACCCGAAATTCATTAAAAATTAGCAAATTTTCAACAGGGGTCATAAGTTATGACTTGTAGACACCCACTAAACGATGACCGCCCGCGCCCCACGTAATAACCCGGTAGAATTCGTGATTCAAAAAAAATTTGACGATTTTTTTCGATTTTCTTTAAAATAACCAAATAAATAGACTCTCAGTACGATACCTAACAACACCCTCACGGATCGGACAGGGTTGTATAGGTGTACAGCTCTTTTGATACTACTAGAAATACTAAGCAGATGAGAAACGCGTATTGCTAGAAAAAATATAAAATCTTGGAAATAAATACGGCAGTTCACAAACAACTGCAATCCTATCGTA
Organism: Agrochola litura; assembly: GCA_949152395.1. Classification (NCBI taxonomy): domain Eukaryota; kingdom Metazoa; phylum Arthropoda; class Insecta; order Lepidoptera; family Noctuidae; genus Agrochola; species Agrochola litura. The sequence goes on along the minus strand of OX424492.1, from coordinate 16,044,774 downwards.
TCAAATAACTTTTCATACCCTAGAATAAAGCCATCATCAAGAATAGAAAGAAGGTCTCAAACTTCTGCTCACATCATAGGGAAAACGGGCGTGAAAATACAAAATATATGTTGAGGGAACTCCATAAACCAGATGTTGCTTTATCTAAAACGGCTATACGCACTCGTCTCCCGAAATAAGTTCGGCTACAATCGACTTACCGGGATTATTGAAAGTTCCCGATAGTTCGGAAATCTTTTGCTACTTAGATACGTGCCTTCGACCAAAAGTTTGCTGCTTTTGTAAGAAACTTCGGGATGATGCCTATTAGCGGCCGGGATCACTTATTTGAGGGCAACATAATAATTTAAGTAGCGGAACTTTTTTCGGGGTATTTTTGGCTTGTGTAAATGAAGTTGTTTTATGGGCTGTTTACTTTGAACAGTTTGTTTTTAGGGAATGTTTTTATATCAAATTATCAACTCTTATCAAACATGTACATTCAGAACTCTTGTTGTACCAATAGTCCTCTAGACCGAATTCAGCCATGGTGGCCATTCTCAGTGGAGACTAGTCTTCGGCGCGAGAGAAATTATAGTGCACAAGTGTATGTGCAATTGTGCAGACACAGGTGCACTCTCTCTTCCCTCACTCTCATAGTCCGTTGGGATGGCAATCCGACACGACCGGAGAGAGATCAGGCGCAGGACCAACGGCTTAACGTGCTTTCCGAGGCACGGGGGTATCACACCGCTAACTTCCAAACTCCGGGAAATGCAAATGAAAAAACCCAATAACATCTTGCCCGACCTGAGAATCGAACCCAAGACTCAGCAGTCGAGCTTGAGACCACGAGACCAACGGGTCTCTTCTTGTAATAAGTACTATAGAAGACACGCATATCTGTTCACTGTAAGGACTATTGTTGCTTGCAGCGCTCGGCTGATAAAGTAACGCTTACCTACGAAAACGAAGGGTCATGTGCATGGGATTTTGTCGCCAAAGTAATTAGATATGCATTACCTCCATGGTACATAACATAACATCACGTCTGTATTCTCCGAAGGGTTAGCCGAAGGTGTACCTATAATAAATTCATTTATTTCAGATAAATAACACCCATAGCCAAACAAACATTAACAAGTAAGATAAATTAAAATAAAATAAAATACAATAAAATCAAACACTAATTAAAATAAAATCAAATCAAATGAAAGCAAAATAAAACAAATTATATTAAATCAAATAAAATTAAAAATAAATACATAACAAGCACAGACAAAAACGAACACTCATAAGGTAACAATATGTCTGCTGCAGTATTGCCGGATATAAGGGCAATCCAGTCTGTTGGCGATCATCGCCAGGACGGTGTTGGCGCTGCCGCGCACTCTGCCCACCAGTAAGTACATTTTTATTACGCCAGTTATGTTTAAGTCCCATATAACAGGGGGCGAGCCCATTGCCGGGCACTAATCCAGACTCCGGGCTGCTATTGAGAAAATCCAGTTGGAAAACCCTAAGAACACTTGACGGACCCGGGAATCGAATCCAGGATCTCATGCTCAGCATGAGCTGTCCTGCCTACGAGGTACTGCTACTTTATACAAACCTTGAGCTAACTATTCGTAAACTGAAAAAGCTCGTAATGATAAGCTATACTTATGTGGCGTCATTTTCGTGGTTTTCAATGTTACTAAAATAATAAAAGGACACTGACCACTTCGATTTCTGAAGAAAAATAAGTTGGCTAACCAAGTGTATTTAAAAACTATACAAATCATATTTACTTTTGTGTTAGTATTCCATTCTCGATAATTTTATTGTCATCATCATCATCAGCAGCCTATAAATGTTCCCACTGCTGGGACACAGGCCTCCTCTCTGTGAGAGGGAGTGGGCCGTAATCCACCACGCGGGCCCAGTGCGGGTTGGTAGATGTCACATGTCTTCATGTCTAGGACATGCCGGTTTCCTCACGATGTTTTCCTTCACCGTTTTGAGAGCAGTGGTGATGAAATAATTTACACAAAGAAAAGTGCCTGTCTGGGTTCGAACCTACGACCTAACAACTCGTAAGTCGCGGCCGTTACCACTGGGCCACCACTGCTCTTTTTATTGTAATGACATGATATTATTTTATATCAAAGCAAGCTATTTTAAAAGTTAAAAAGATCACCCACAATATGCATCGAAAAATCTAGTAGCTGTTGTCTAAAAAGTGTTTACACGGATACATTTTATGAGCCTTTAATACCGAGCAGGCACCAGGTAATAATTTTTACTTAAAAGTTTAATGAAATTTATGGTATACATGGAAATTTATCGCATAAGCTTCTCTCAGCCAATTTCGGAATACCGACAAAATGTAACTTAATTAATGTTTTAGAGTATTATTTCTATATCAATATTAAATAGAAACTAAGCTAGTACCAAACAGTTCCGCGTATTATTAGATTCATGAGGCTTCCTATAATAAGGGAATATTATAATTAATTTTAATAGGAGGTAGGTATCTGTTTTGTTGGACTGAATTAAGACATCACTTAAAGTAACCAAAGGAGAAATTACTTAGGTAATTATATAAATAATTGTAATATGCCAGCAAAATTAATAAGGTATTTATTTATTTTTATCTAACGTTTAATTTTATTCTGTTTATAATATGCCTAAAATTGATTTTTTAAATCATAATAACTGGGAATTAGCGAGTAGATTTGCCCTCATCGTACTAAGTCGCGCGAAAAATTGTCCATACTGAGAAGAGTGAGCTCGCACAATAATAATGACGTTTCCATGACAATCAAGTCAGGTCTCTGTGACATTGTGTGTCTCAGAGGTATCAAAATGCGACCATTTTTTGACGCGGCAGGGCCAATTTACGATTGAAATTTGGAAATTAGTCAATACCCAGATTGACAAAATGTAGAAAAGTCATTTACCATGTTACAATGCTTGAATTTATGCAGTTGCTTCTTGTTCTCTCTATTACATTTATTAAAAAGTTTAAAGAACTATAGATTTTTCTAACTTGATCACTCTTTTTGGCTATCACCACTTTTAAGTCATACAAACAAAATCCCGTCGTCTAAAAAAAATACTTTTATAACGAAATAGCCAAACACAATACAAATAAAAACAGTTAGTAACGCAATCGCAACGGCTCGTTCATAATTGAAACATGTCAACAAGTCTTTGATGTTTCGGCCCGCTAGATGGCTGTCTTTGTCCGGACTGATGGACAGATATGTCAGTCGAATGTATACGTCCATCGGCATCATGTCAGCTCTGTCCATACTCGATAGTTCGCATTCAATTTCCGTTGGTGCTATGTGCGAATACCGTGCCAGACAGCGGCGTATTATTGACTGAAACGTATGAAGATTTTGATAGCAGTGCGATTTACTGGCGAGGGTTTTGAACGTTGTTTTTGGTGTAAAGTGAATTGTGGAATTAAGTTGGTTGTGATCTATAAATTAATACGTGAAGCAAAAACTTTGTACTCCTTTTTACGAAAATTACGCGGACGAAGGAGTTTGAATTTTGGCACAGTTTAAGTTAAGGTACATGGAGAAGCAGTGCAGAAAGCAATTGTTTTTATATAATATGCATTAGAAATAAATTATTAAAAAAATTATACACACGCGTTTGACACACACACTCTTCTGTTTATGTTTGAAGATGGCAGCATGAAATTAGTATGTACTATCATGGAAGCATGGAATTAGTATGTATATTACAAGGAATAAATATGAACTCTCCTAAACGATCCTATCAAACTTAAAATTTTAATGAATTATGGGGCGACCACTAAGTAGTTTAATTAAAGTAATGAAATTATTATTTCTAGATAAAAATTAACTGCACTCAAGAAATATAGTTGGTTACACCCTTTGCTAAGGTGTACGTGACAGGTATACTGAATTAATGCATTATTTTGTAGGCACTTACAAATAAAACAACTTTTTTAAATAACACGTTGTGCTTGTAAGCCCATCTCACGTCTTTCCATAAATTCATTTTTATCAAAAACTAAACCAGTATCGAATATTACAGAGCATTTTTTAATAAAATTTCATAAAGTTAAGTCATAGATTAAAATAACGCTCCGAACAATACTTAGAAAGCACTACTCATAACTTGGATCTCATTGGTATTCAACATGCGAACTGCGAGTGGAGCAAATTCTTAAAATTGAATCTAGGGTAGAATTCAGACTGTGATACAAGCACTATACGAACACAATGCTTGTGGATTTAGAAAACATTGTTTTTTCCCCTAAAGCCATTAAATATAGTAAATAATAATTTTATTTATTTATAAAACAGAATCAGCCAAGAATTAAAACATTACAGAATCAGCCAAGGCAACGTTACAATATTCTAACCCTTTAAAAAAAAGGACTTGTTGGCAAAATTTCAAAGAATTATAATTTAATATAAACTGGCCAACTGCGTGTCGGACCACGCACAATGAAGGGTTCCGTAGTTGGGATGAATTTATCCCAAAAACAAACTTAACTTTGTAGTTGAAAAATATGTTCTCCCATACGGAATGTATAGGAAAACATGTTTTTTCAACTGCAAACTTAAGTTGGTCGATTATTTCTCGTTAACTTGTAAAGCCTACTTAGCTGTGATAATTTTCCTTTTAATTTCGTTACATAAACTACTGCTGTGATTTTTTTCACACATCCAAAACCAACCATTTAGCTGGCAGGGGGGGGGGGGGACACTTGACTCTAACAAAAATTAGCACTTTAAAGCTTAATATTTCGCAAACAGATCCTTGAATCCAAAAATGTTATTCACAAACTCACAATGTTTTTGAAGGACCTTTCCAATGATAACCCAAACCATGGGAAAAAAATAACATCAACTTTGCGTGTAGGAGAGGTACCCTAAAAATGTTTTTCATAATTTTGTTTTACCACTTTGTCGGCGTAATTAATATGTATACCTATGCCAAATTACACCTTTCTAGTACTAGGAGGTCTCGGAGCTAGACCGCGGACAGACAGACGGACATGACGAAACTATAAGGGTTCCTTGTTTACTACGGAACCCTAAAAAACTAACTATTGTGCCATGGGTTATTATTATTAACTACGTTCTAAATTATATCAGCCAGTAATTGTCTCATCGCCAATGATGAAACGATGATAGATTATGATATTTTTGAATAAAATCGTCGAGGCGGACTTAATGTCAATAGGTATTTTCTACCAGACAACCTTTGGGTGATGCGAATCACGAAAAATTTAGGAATAAATATTTGTTTAAATACAAAGATAAACATTCCTATTACAAAGTACAATATTATTTCTTACGTTTTGTGACGTGATAACGTCTTATAAATCGATGAACGCCGGCTGCACGCACGAAAAAGTTTCACGTTCCGCCTGAGCCGAGCGTGCAAGCGAGAGCGTAGAATAAGCGATAGAGAGGCACGATTGGCCTAAGCGTTTGGCTTGTGACGTTATCACGTAAAATTATCGCCCGTAAACCGATTTTACAGACAACCAATTTTTGTACTCAACTTCAAATTCTCAATTCAGAAACCGCGGTAAGCGTGGTGATCAATGATCATTCATGTTCTTTGATAAGACGCTTTTACCCTGCAGTCTAATCGGGACATTTACATACTAATGTTGTAAGCGTTTTAAAGTTCTATTTATTTTAGAACTTAGTTTTAAGAGTGTGGTTACAACGGCTTACAATTAGTGTTTTAAGTACTTTTCTCACGAACTCATTTGCTGTAAATGGAATCATAATAAAGACTTTATTCGAAGCCATTTATTTTATTACGTAAAGGTTACGCTATAATTATTTTACTACGTGTTATTTGACACATCTATTTTACTAAACCAACTATATAATGCTAACATCGCTTATACCTCTTATCTCCTATCATATTATCGCCAGTATATATTTGTAAAATAATTTAAGTGTGAAAATTTCGATTTTAATGTTTAGTTTTGACACATAGACATAACATCACGCCTTGTTTCCCCGAAGGGTTGGGCAGAGGTGTCCCTGTAGCAGGTACACCCACATTTCGCCAGTTATGTTTAAGTCCATGTAATAGGGGGCGAGCCTATTGCCATCAACCGGGCACAAATCCAGACTCCGAGCTGCTACTGAGAAATTTCAGATAGAAAAACCCAATAACACATTGCCCGACCCGGGAATCGAACCCAGGACCTCATGCTCAGCAGTAGCACTTGCTACCACTAGACCAACGAGGCAGTCAGTTAGTTTAGTTTTGATTTTAGTTTTAAATTCAATAATAGATTTTAAATTGGAATTTTGCTGAAAAAAATATTATGTTCGGTGAGTATAAAAACTCATCTAATTTTAAGTAGGCACTAAACAATAAATAAGTAATGCATGATGTGCTTACCTGTAAGAAATTGTTACACTAGTCTACCAATGCCAAATGCCAATAGCCAATTGTTGGTGAGCCAAATAAATAAAATAAATATCGTGTAAGAAAATATAACGAGTTCCAAGAAGTGATTTCTGCTGAGCACAAAGAATACAAAGTCTTTTTTTAGTAGAGCGTCCCTAGGCTTGTAGTTGTTATTTTTATTTTTTTGAAGGCATGAAATGAGAATCGCTTATGCCTTAATGTTAATAAAATACCTACACGAGATATTAACATTAAAAATTCTAGCAGACACTGAAAAAATTTAGGTACTGTCAAAAACAAGTGCTTTTGTTTCATTTACGTAAAAACTGGGTTTAAAAAACTGGGCACAATTATACAGGGCGTCCCAAAATTATGGGACATGAAGGGAAAGTACCTTAAATATCGTAGATAGGGTATTACGCTAAAAGAAGACTGTATGTTATTTTTAAAAGTTAGTAATTCTGCATTCAAAGATTTTCTAAAAATTATTTTTATTAACTGTTTTTATTTGCCTCGTCTGGGAATCGAACCGACTTAATGTAAAAAAAAAACACTCCTACTTTTATGATGCCAATCGAAAGAATGGCCAAAAATAAAAACTCTTCATAACTAACATAGTATTTAAAAAGAAAGGAACAGCGTGAAATTAATCATTTTAATCAAATTAAAAACATACATGAAAATGCCGTAGTCAATTAAGTTGGTATTTTTTTGTAAATTAATTAATTAAATGCTCAAAATGTGATCCCTCTTGTCTTACGCAAATCGCCAATCTTTTAATGAGTCCGCTGCCTGTTGATTTTCTTATCATTTTATGGTGAATACTCGAAATGATATGGCACAATTCTGTTTGTAACTCGCCCGTTCTCGTATCGTTTTTTGTATAGCATATCTTTCACGTATCCCCAAAAGAAGAAATCTAATGGTGTAAGGTCCGGGGATCTGGCCGGCCATCTAATCGGTCCATTCGTACCAATCCAAGTAGGAAAACATTCACTACTTTTCGAACGTCGTCGTCGGCAATCAATAACTTTCTTGAAATTTCACTCAAACATTTTACGTTGTTCGTTTCTTTTAAAATACTATGTTACATAAGAAGAGTTATTAGTTTTTGGCCATTCTTTCTATTGGCATCATAAAAGTAGGGGTGTTTTTTTTTTACATTTAAGTCGGTTCGATTCCCAGACGAGGCAAGTAAGTTTTAGACAATCTTTGAATGCAGAATTACTAACTTTTAAAAATAACATAAAGTCTTCTTTCAGCAAAATACCCTATCTACGATATTTAAGGTACTTTCCCTTCATGTCCCATAACTTTGGGACGCCCTGTATAGGAAGTCTATGTAGTCGTTACTAATTTTATTTATATTGAAACTGTGCTAAAATATCTGATATCGTCGCTCGGCATCCAATACCGCGAATATGATTTTTTTTACGAAAATCAGATTTTGTTTTATTTCATTCTACACGTTCAAATACGAGTACGTGATCCTGCATTTAAAAATGATTTTCGTCAAAAATGTCACATTCGCGGTATTGGATGCCGAGCGCCAATATGGAGTCTTTGATGAATGTCTCTATAAAGGACACGTATAGAAAATAGGGAGGTCTTCGCCCTGCAGTGGGACACATGCTTTTAATAATAACTAACATTTGCCCGCGGCTTCGCCCGCTTGGATCTCGGAAAATATCCCACGGGAACGTACTACCGGGATTAAAAGTACTCAGTGTTAATCCAGGTTATAAACTATCTGTAAGCCAAATTTCATCCAAATCTATTCAGCTGTTTTTGTGCCAATCCGGAACATACATCCAGACAAACGGACAAAAATTCTTTGTTAATATTTAATTATAATGTACCTATCTAAACTAATATTATAAAGCGAAAAGATTTGATTTTTTGTATGTTTGTTTGTTACGCTTTCAGACTAAAACGGCTGTACGGATTTAGATGAAACTTGGCACACGGGTAGACCATGACCTAGGTTAGGACAAAAAATACTTTTTATCTCGATATTCCCACGGCATCAAGACTTATGCGGATGAAACTGCGGGGCGCAGCTAGTATTAGATAAAGACACATGACTAAATTTCCATCTAAAATATGAAGGTCATGCAGACACGTTCAAAAGGAACATGATTATGTAAACAACACTCCAGCCCCTTGTAATATTACATCAATTCATTAACTCATATTGTAGGTACGTAGTCCTGATTCATTTACTTTCTCTCATTATGCCCTGACGTAAACGATTTAATGTCTTCATTTACTGCACAAAGAGAAATTAAAGAGGCTGCTAAAAGCTTGACATGACAAAGTGCTCTTTCTATTATAACTTTTAAGACCATAAGCTTACGTACGTGCTGTAATTTTCCTAATTACTTTCGTCGTTTAGTTTGGAGTAATTAAAATTCGTTAGGCATATTTTTGGGTAATATTTTGGGGAACCATCTTTTTATCGGTGTAGGTGGTGTAAGAGATTATACATATGAAGGGGAAGCAGTATACTTCTACTTATAACAAAAAAGTAGCCTTTAAAAACATAAACCTGTCTTTGCTGTCGCGCAGTCGGGTAAAATTAACTCGGCTAAGATTATTATTATTCATATATACAAAAAAAAAAAATATGATTAATAATAATAATGTTTTTTTTTTGAATTTACAATAATCTTGAACTTAAAACTATACCCCACAAAACTGTTTTCACGTTTTGTCTGTGAAAATGGATGGTATAAAAATAATTTATTGAATATATAAGACGGTTTATGTAAGTAATCTTTATTACCTTTATTATGTAAGTAGGTATTTATCTATTTACATAATAAAGGTGCACCCATATACGCAAAATAAGTTATTTGGTTTGTAGTCATTTGGAAGGCCTTTGTTCAGCTTTATATTTTTACGCCTGACGCGATGAAAATCCGTTTATTGTGTGAAAAATTAATACTGTTGCAGTTCCCAGAATTAACAAATAATTTTCTATATATATTTTTTTAATGATATTCTATGGAATTTGTTAGTTTTCCGTCAGCACAACGATTTTTAAAACTGTTGTAAACTTGTAAACTGGCTGTTGGTTGCCCATTATTTCATTTAGGAAGTAGGTACCTGTGGCGGCATCTACACCGCCACATGCGTACTGCGCGTCAAAGACATGACGTCACACAAATCCTGCATCGCGCAGTTAGAGTTTACCGCGCGAACGACATAATATATATGACCATCCGACATCAGTCTTTGGGCAGTTGCCCGCCAGACACGACACCAGTCTAGTCGGAGGATCCTCCCTGTTCTATAGAGGATGAGTGAACTTTTCACTTTACAGAGTCAGCCCAGAACTTGGCCACGAGTTTGACACCTTCAGTAGCGTTCACCAGTTACTGCATTGTGGTATAATTTCCAACCTCCACGCGGGCAAAGCCGCAGACAAAAGCTAGTGACATAATAAAAACTTAGTATTAACTCACAAACCCTTCAAAGTATTACGATATTGTTACTATCAGTAGGTACCACCATTTTCCAAAGAATACCCTATACCAATATAGTGAGTCTGAAATAGGGGGGCGTTTCTCGGAGCTGCGTGCTAAAGATACCGCCTGATATTGCTATACTGCACTGAATAATGATAAGTAGTGCCGCAACTCAGTACGATGCTGTGCGAAATGGCCATAGCATTATATGAAGCCTATACAGTGTACACAATAGTCGATTCAAGCCACATTTGAGCGACCAACACGATTAGGAAAGTCACTAAAACAGTATTCTGGTGCAAACTGGGGGGAGACTTATGTTTAGAAATAGAGTGTAGGCAAAGTTGATGGAAATAAAGTACCTACAAATGTATTAAACCGAATCTCAAATAATTCCCATTTCGCTATACAAAAATATAATTGAACACTCTAATATAATGAATGCGCCTCTTTTTGTGAACCTCAAATAATTTCTACATTGTTTCGGGTTCTAAAAATATTAAGTAGTAACTGCGACCAACTGTGAAAAAAGGTTAGAAAATTAAAAAGTGGCTCATTTACTTTAAAAGTGTTCATGATTAGAAGCCCAAAAAGTTCATTAATTTTAAAAAGCGTCCATTGTTAGAACGTCAATAAGTTTTTTGAGGACCAGTTAAATAATTCCCAATTGGTACCTAATAAACATGATATTTTAAGGTACTTCCCTATTTAAAAGGTTGCCTTAATATACACAATTATTGCCAATTTTAAACATAACAACTTTTAGCTGTGATCCACCCAATTACCTACAGGTGAGCGAGTCAATAAAATAAAATATTCAACATCGATCGCCAATTCATACGACCGAACTTCTCACAAACTGTTGACGATCGTGTAATAGCATTGAGGATATCTCCTTTTTGCGACGGTACATAAGGAGAAAAACATTAAGTTACCTCCGCTAGTAAAATCCCAACATAAAGTTCAATCAGACTGTAAAAGCATGGTTCTCGTAATGAAATTCCCAACAGCGTTTATGAATCGGAAACCAAAGTTCTATTTGTAATAAGGCAACGTTGCCACTGTTTATATTTCGACGCACGGCCGTGCTTTGCTGGTTGAATATCAATTGGTGAGCATAGTAACGTTATTCGCGGTCAGTATTAGTCTATGTCATGGTACCTATACGGAGAAATTCGGACGACGCGTCGCTAGTAAGTTTAAATAATAACTGAATTCTAAGTTTAGCTGCGACATTGGTAGCTTATGGAAGAGTGGAGTAACATTGTGACCTATATAGAAAGAGAGCCCTATGTCGGCGAGCGTTTGAAAATTAAATTTTTCAATTAACGAATAATGTTTACTTATTACATTTTTATGATTACTGGCCACTAGCCCTACACGTGTATTAAATTAATGTCGGCGCGTTGTATGTGCTTTTTCTGAAATAAAAAAATATTATTATTTTAATTTATTAGTTTGTCATTTCGTGCACGTGCTATATTTTGTTAGTGCTACTATTTGTGAAAACAGAACCCCTAATTTTAAGCTGATCACACGGTGAAGTTGCAAATCTAACTCAATAATTATGTTTATTTGTGTGTAGAGGTATCTCATAAATATGTCTATGTAATACATAAATAAAATTGAAGTGTCCATTTGTAATGTCAAAAAATAGGTTTTTTACTAAATGCGTGAGAATGTATATAGGTACGGTATTTATAACAAAAAAACAATTTAAACAATCTTTGTCTTCTTGTTTGCTCCGGCTAATCTCCGAAACGGTTGGACCGTTTTTGACGGGACTTTCACTGGCAGATAGCTGATATTATAATAAGGCTACTACTTTTATTTTAGAAAAAAGAATAAAGTTCCACGCGAGCGAAGCCGCGAGCACTCGCTGGTATCTCATAAAATTAATTAAAAAACATTTCTTTGAAAACAATAAAATATTTCGACTTATTTAAAATAACATGCACCTACGCAGGTCAAGAACTATAAGGTCAAACGTAATACGTTCATATATATTTCAATCAATTACCAAAAGAGTTTTAACCCTAATAGAGAAGATGCCTGGGTAAAAAAAAAACAGAGGCACTCCAGGAGTGCCGACAGAAGTGAAAACTTGAAAAAAAATCGGCATCACGGTAATCAACACGTGCATGTCTTTTATTGCACGCACCGCGGTTATCAACGCGTTGATGTCTTTTACTTCATGGTGTCGGTAAATTGCGTTACAGTGTCGCGAACTCATTGGTTTAGTCCCATCTCAAAAATGCCCAACGCGCCTAAAGAAGTTTTCGCTTCAAAAAGTAATTCTATTTAGTCGTCAGTTAGTTAATAAAAAAAAATATTAGACACGTATTTTTTGCTTTTGCAGATAAAACGCATTAAAGTTCCTAGTAGGGGTCGCTACGTCAGACAAGTAAGTATAAAATCTACATGCTTGTCACGTCAAGGCACATTTTAGCTCAATGTATCGCCGTAATCATTTGATTACGTAAAAAAATAAAAAATACGTGCGTGTCCAATGTTATTTTAATCACATCTATTCAAAAAGAGCTTGTTTATTCTTCGTAAACAGGGACTAAAGTAGCTTTTTAATCCCTAGGGATTAAAAGTGATTTGAATTTCGAATGTGTATATTGTTAGTAAAAGTTCCAATCACCAAAAAGATCAAACACGAACATTGCATGAACAAGTAACAGGCTGTTAAGAGAGAGAGAGAGAGAGAAAGTGCGAATTTGGTCAAAATGAAAATCCAACATGACGGCTACAAAAAAATTCAAATTTTTCATCATGGGTGTCGTTTTCATAGTTTTCGAGGGTGCTAAAGCCGATAATGAGGTCAAAATGTAAATCCAAGATGGCGGCTGCGAAAATTTTGTTTTTTAAATCATTCGTGAGAAGAAACTTCGTTCTTAACGAGGGTCGGATCACAGACGTTTTTTTTTCTCATAGAAGGTGATAAAAAGTAGAGTGTTCACCTCGGGCGCAACACTATTTTAAGCTCGAGTGACGTACTTTGAATCCCTTGATGTGCTTAGGATTCTACTTTAGAATCCCTCGCTACGCTCGGGCTTCTACTCTAGAATCCTTCGCTCCGCTCTGGATTCAAAGAAACACTCTCGCCTTAAAAATAGTTGTTTGCTCCCTTGGTAAACCATTTACTATTATAATCTACATGACGGACAAAAACATAATTTTTAGTCATCAACCCTATTGACTGCTGTTTTAGCTACCATCTCGTGCCAAACAGACTCTATCCCTTATCACAGATAATATAATTCTACCCCTTACTATCACTTTTTTTGCTTTTAGTAACCTTTTTAAACTTTCCTGATGATGATGCTTGTTGATAATCTGCATCAGGGTCGTTTACACACAATAATTGAATATTTAATATTCCCCCAACACTTTTCCCCCTACTCGGAGGAAAGCCTGTCATTTCACACAAGTTGCGAGAGTTAACTAGGGGAATGGCCCATTGTGGTGTCCATTGCGAGACTAGCGACCTATTACGGCCTGTTGACTGCTGCTATTGCAATTCCTAGCCTCAAATGTTACGGCTTTGCAGAGTTTATACCGGTCAAGTGGTTTTAACTTTCGTAGATACGTTATATACTGAAGAAAGTTACGTCGAGGTAACTTTAGAGGGATATTAACACTTTCGACTCCACCCATTTTTCATAGAACTCATATGCCATGCCGCCATACATATTGGAAATGAACCTTCCGGGAGGGTTTACGTTTGCGCTAAAGTTAACCATTGCAGACGGTCAACGGCATTAGTTTTAAAATCGTGTTATAAAACACTAAAACGAAGTAAAATTGTGTTTTCAGGGGTTCTTGTCGGTATACGTAGTTTCCAACCTTTTAAATTTTTAGTAAGCGTAACAAAAAATTAAAATGATTTGATTTGAAAACCAACGCATATACTAATAAATCTTGTTAAAATGTGCATCAAATTTTATTTTCACGGTTTATAATGCTATATTCGCTAAGAAAAACTTACATTTAAAATGAGCCCTCCGCGAGGTCTCCCGGCATCCCATATGCGACTAGGTGAAACCTCCAGGAGGGCTCCAGGGGACTCTCAGTATCGGGGTCCGCTAGGGCCAATGCCTGCCGGGGCTGCGAATATGGGCCGAAAGGGACATCGTGGCCCCCGGCAACAGGGCAACCGAAGGAACACGGGTGGATTTTAGTCAGTAAGAGTCTGACACGCCCTTCCGCTCCCAGAGCGGGAGAAGTTATTTGATAATATCCCACCGAAAAAAAAAAAAAAGTATGATTCTTAACAATACCCTCACGGATCGGATAGGGTTGTTGTTACACGCTGTATATATGGTCTTGTAGAGAGAGGTCTTTGGTCTTTGCCAAGCAATGGACTGCATTAAATTAAACTGCACTCCAATTGCGTAACGCACTTCAATCACAATCCGAAGGGTTTTGAAGGAAGGCTAATCCATTGCTTCATGTGTTTGAAAAATTCGTCTTCCCAACAACGTAAATGACGCAATGAATTTTGTTGTTTACTGCCATTGTTAATGTGTTACGCGATTACCTCGACGAATTATTATATTTCTAAATTTTTACTTAAGTTTCCCAAAATTTTTCTTTTTGGCCAATCCTTAACCCTACATTACTACTCATGTTGCGACGTACAAAGAAACTACTCATACGCCGCAAGGCGTATCAGTTTGACTAATGATTTTATTCAAAACCTATAACTATGATTAATATGTTTTGACTGTTTATATAATTGTGTATTTTATATTACTAAAAAGAGAAAAACACAATTTTAAATAATATTTATATATTTTTATTATAAAATCTTTAATCAAATAAATCTTAGGAACAAATGTTAGGAACTTAGGCAATTAAACAGTCTTATCATTAAAAATAAAAATTAAACAACTTTTAGGATACACTTCTCTTAAAAAATAGTAAATTATGAAGTAATTAACTAAAAAAAAACTAACAAAGTAACAAAAAAATATTTTAGATGCATTCCATACATACATGATTAATAGTGCAAAACTTACATACAAGCTACTCATACGTCTTTGGAGCGCCAAGGGTAGTAATATCAAAAAACTAGCACACTTACCGTAACGCAACCACCTTCCTGCGACACGTGCTGGCGATGACTAAGATGTCCTTGAACGTGAATGCCATACGCGCGAAGAATAAAAAGAGAGAACAATATATCAAAAACGCGGGCGCCTCTGCGGCGTAGATTATGGGTTCTAGGGTTAATACAACATTAGGACAACAGACATTTACTCTACTCATAACAGAAGAGAATCACAATAATGAACAATCTTGCAGTCTTACTTCACTAAGTAGTAGGTACCTATAGGTAGATTTAATTATTATTTTACGTTCCGCGAGAAAATTCATCTTGAAAGTGTTACATACTGGTCTATGTAGGTGAACTTAGTCTTCTTCTTCTTCGTATCGCTTTTGACAGAGCGGTCGTGGTCACAATGAACTGTGTCAAATCGCAGGTGTAGTCGTTGCCCGCCTCACGATCTCCCTCCATCTGGTTCTGTCACATGACAGTCTGGCGCATTCATTAACAGGGCCTCCAACCGCGGATTTTATTTGATCGGTCCACCTCATTGGTGACCTCCCGCGTGGCCAATAGGCCAATTACCTTCTACTCTGCCCTGCACCACTAGACGCTCTATGGAGTCATTATTCCGCCTGGAGACATGATCAAAAAACTGATACAGCTGTACTAGTACTAGGTGAACTTATAACAAACACTATTTTCAGTACTTTCTGAAAAATTTGAAAACATTAACACACCCCATTCGCTAAAACCTTCACGTAGTCTAAGAACTAAACTGTGTGAAATCACTTTCAGAGCATAATCTCTTCAGCTGCAGTAGTTAAATTGTACAAAGACTAGGATTTAATGCCCGTGCCGACTTATCCAAGACTTTAACTTGTAAGACTTAATACCTTGATTTTTTCTTGTCCCTCTCTGGATAGTTAAATAAGATTAAATAAGTTCACTCGGATATATAAGTCCTTGTTCCAGTCTAATATTTTGTTGAGACTTTTGAATTGCAGTAAGATTAAAGGTAAGAATACAGGGTGTAAAAAGAGCCCTAACGAAGCCATTATCTACACATTCTGAAAGGCACTAGGAAGTGGTGAAGGGTGGACGTTTTGGGGGACTGTCTTATATAATTTTGACGTTCGAAAAGTGCTGATTCTCAGCCTAGTTTGAATAAATGACTTTTGAATTTTCTGTACATCAAACTGAGTAACTTTGTACAAAAATAATTGCTGGGAAACGACTTTTATTTTTGGTTTAATTCACTGTTTACGGTAGTGTGCCATGTAACGCACGCAAAACATTGTTTTTATGGGTGCAAGCAACAGTACGAGATCGACGGAGTATTTAAAGTTAAGGAATAACATTTAAAACTAGATTTTTTTTAAAGTTAATGTAGTTGGAACTTTGACCTTTAAATTCGGGCAAACTTTGACCTTCAATATCGGGCATAAATCTTTCTTTAAGACTACTACACTACCTAAATAAGAAGAACGGTTCAGAAACGAATTACCTACCACTGACCACTGTATGTATACTTGTGATTATAATTACCGACCAAGAAAATGTATAAATAGCAACCGATAAACATCTATACTCCGTTTGAAATAAGATTAGACATTTAAACAAACCTTTTTTACAGTCCGTTCAACCGATTCTGATTTCTATACCGTAGGCATAAGGATGGCATTAAAAGCAAAAAAGTGGTTACAATACCAACTGTTTACTGCAGCTGCCATTTGACATGCCACCAACGCAATAGAAGTCAAAATCGGTTGAACGGGCTGTAAAAAAGGTTTATTTAAATGTCTAATCTTATTTCAAATGGAGTATAGGTAAAATTGAATCGGAAAAGCGAGTCATATTGATAAGAGAGAAAATATTTTGATTCTCACTGATGAGATCTCAATATATATTTTATAACAAGAAAACCTATTGAAAGAGATGACAAAATAAATCCTATATTTTATTTTCTATAGCGTTGGAAAACAACAAGTTTGTACCTACAAATAACGGAGTTACTGTTTACGATTACATCGTGCACTATTGAAAAGGTGGCTTATTGGCGATTCGCCTGAATTTACTCGCCGGAGAATTAACACTTTTAAATAATATTATTTTTTCTTGAAGCGATTCGCACGAAGTTAATTTATTTGTTTTTTAATAAATTTTATTTTAATTTAAGTTAATTTATTTAGGTGAATCGATTTCTGGAGTTGTTGATTTGCCCGATTCAGGCAAATAAATTCGTGCAAATCACTACTACACCACTCGCCCGAAATAGGCGAATAGACACTTTTAAATAATCGCTATCGAAAATAATAAGCGCTTACCATGGAGTTAATTTATATGTAGGCGAATCAATTTCTTGAATTGACGATTCGCCTACAAATAAATTAACTTCGTGCAAATCACCTCAAGAAAAAATAATATTATTTAAAAGTCTACGTCATCTTGCCACCTCTTCCTGGACCGACCTCGGCGCCGCCATCCATCCTCAGGCACCCACTGTGTAGAGACTGTTGCCCAACGGTCACGATGCATGCGGCTGACATGACCCGCCCAATCCCGTTTTAGCTTGGCAGCCTTTTTGCCTACGTCTAAGATCCCCGCTTTGGAGATGACCTTGACGCATACCGCAAGGGTTGGATGGAGGTGACCCTGGAAAAGGATGCATGGAAGAATTTGGGGGAGGCCTTTGCTCAGCAGTGGGACAGTGTAGGATAATGTAAAAAAAAAAAATGAAAAGTGTTGATTCGCCCGTTTCGGGCAAGTAAATTCGGGTGAATCACCAGTAAGCCGCGCTGGAACACAAAATCGTTAGCGAATACAACACAGGCAGAGTTCTATATTTACGTGGGTAAATATAGAACTCTGCATGTGTTCAAAAAATGTAATTTCATGTGTAAATATAGAACCTACATAATATACAATAGATATATGTGGATATACCTATTGTATATTATGTAGATAATACCACGCGCAACTAAGCTGAGCAAGCAAATCTTTGCATTCAGCCAAAGATATGAAAGTTCAAACGGGCCTTATAATGTCCCCGATCCCACTTAAGTTTAAGTTTTTGGGTCAAATAGGGATCGTTAATACATCGCTTTCATGTTACAGGGATCTCCAGGATAGTTTGATAAATCTTGGGACGATAATTTAGATAATAATGCAGCTGAAGTAACCTTAAAGTATACATTTATATATAATTGTCGGAGACGAGTATGTGACTCTCGTTACTATCAGCGATCTTTTAACTACTGTGGGCGTAGTGTGGGTAGTGTTGGTTAATGCGCAATAGAAAAACAGTTTGCAGTTCAGATCACATTATAATTTACTATCAAATGAATTACACTAGCTAATTTATACATACACTGGGTGCGACGGCGTTTATTAAAATCACCAATTAACAAAATGATCACAAATTACAACTAACACAATAACTGAGCACCACGAATCGAGAACAGTTCCGTGACGTCTTGATTCCAATGCGACCCGAGGCTGAATGCTCTCCTCGCCGTGGCCTTCAAACATCACGACTCTGTAGAAGCGCGCCTTTTTTGTTGTAGGTAGTTCACTCTTGATGTCGCCAGTGGCGCGCTTGCGATTCGTTTCGTGTCCGTACTAATGACCGGATCCGACATATATTATATTTATCGTTCTGAATATTATGATAGCAAATAGGTTGGACTGTCCTTATGTGGGACACTGCTGTGACAGACAAGTTACAATAGTGCTAGTATAGTCGCTCGAAAGAGACTATTGTAATGAATATGAGCTAAATTATCATTGAATATGAATTTGAACTTGATTTATCTAATTTATGTGTTGATGTTGTATTTATTTATGTGTGATTTTGTATTTACTATTGAATAATTTAAAGATATTTTCTAATATGGGATATAATTATGTGGTACCTGATGAATGGATTTTAATTTAATTAAAACATACTATCACGTCTGAATTTCTTCAAAAGATTATTTTGTTAAGTACACATACATTCGCCAGTTGAGTTAAATACATAAGTCCCGTGAAATAGGGGACAACCCCGTAGCCATTAAGAGGACACAAATCAATAATTTGGCGTAGAGATTGCCCGACCCAGCGATCGAACCCAGGATCCAAAGCCAGACCCATGAGGTAGTAAAAAGATAAATGACGTTAAATGTTTTGACTTGAATAATATAATTTAAAAGATATGAACCTAATTATGAAGATGATTTGATAACATTTTACATCGGTGTTTACGTTATAGTAAAATACAATTTTTATCGTATTAATTTTATCGAAGATTAATTGACATTAATTTAGGAGGTCATCTTTAGTGGTTATTTCCACTGACACACTGATTTATCTTGTTTTTGATTATTATTAAAACTGCACCTTTATGGAAATGAGGATTTTGCAAAAACAACGCGATCGTCATTTTAATTCGGTAAATATTATTATAATCTAACCCAAATACACGGTTTTCGAATTGATAATTTGATATTAAGAACTTGTCAAACTCTACTTTAGCATTACTTAAGGTGATTTCATTCAACAAAGCCATTATGAATTTCGCGGGCTTTCACCTTAAGTAATGCTAAAGTAGAAATTCTTAAACCAGAAACCGAGTATCGGTGTCCAGAATCAAAATGAATTTCATATATCTATTTTCAAACGTTTTCAACTGTTGTAGCAGGCAGTAGGTACTGTTATGTTGTGTGTTATAGTGTGTGAGTGGTACAAAACTCTCTGTCTAATAAAATGAATAATAAAACACTACAAAACTCTCGGACTAATAAAATGTACCATTATGTTCTATTATAGAGCATGATGGTACATTTTATTAGTCGGAGAGTTTTTCAGAACTTCAGAAACTTAATACCTACTACTTCTGTTATTTTTAACTTATTTTATGCAATATAAGTCATAAGTCTAACTTCTGGTGCCCATATATAAGTACGTGGTATCTATATTAATAATAAAGATGTAAAGATAAAAAACCGTAACTCAATAAAGACAAAACAATAAAGCTGAAGAATTTGGTTTTTTTGTTTGAACGCGTAATCTCTGGAACTATTAGACGGATTTCAGATATAAAAAAATCATTTTTGCATTTGATAGCCTAATTCTAGAGGAAGGCTATAGGCTACTTAACGTCATGCTAAGACCCTTAAGAGCCGAACAAAATGAAAAAAAATTAGAAATAACGCTAAGTGAAAACTAGTAACGCTTGGCTCAAACGAGCCACCGACCACAGCCACCGGTAGCCCAGCGACAATTTTGTTACTGCAACCAATTTCGATTTGTCACATTTCTAACCTAACTTATTTGGTCGGAGTGCCCTAATAATTATATTACTAGATCGTGGTCGTATCATAGCTATATTCCTAGAAAGACAGTTATGAACCGCTTTCATATTACGGTATATAGCTATATCTATAGATATCCTTTATTATTATATTTTTTTGGTTTGGAAATTATCAAATAACTTCTCCCGCTCTGGGTGGAGCAGGAGGGCGTGTCAGACTCTTAGTGACTAAAACCTACCCGTGTTCTTTCAGTTGCCTGTATTGCTAAGGGCCACGGTAACCCTTTTGAACAAAACCGCAACCCCGGCAGGCATTGGCCCTATCGGATCCCGTCAGTTCTGCTGACAACACTTTGAGGCGCGCGGGGAACACAACGCACCGTCGACACAGGCCTGGTCCTTATCGGACGGCGAACTACCCATTGCTCACCGTCCACAAGCCCGCGCCTACGTTGGCCGGGAATCGGCCTGCGACTCCCGACGCCCGTCTGCTGCGGTGGTTAGGGGCATGAGGGCGCAAAATTTGCCTCTCCCTCACGCGTTCCGGCTTCTCCTTTGCGAGCATTACTGCTTCGCAGAAGGAGGTGACGGCCTCCCATGCCCTCTCACTCCGTGCCATGGCCTGGACCAAGGCTGGATGCGAGAGATCTCCGCCACCATCGTCTCCACGATGCTCCGCCCAAGCCGGGCAGACCTCCACCGTGTGCTCCACCGTGTCCTCCGGGCGATCCACACAGTGGTGACACCCGGGCGTTTCCTCCCGCCTTATCCGGAACAGGAACCTCCCGAAACAATAGTGTCCGATGAAGACCTGCGTCAGGCGGAAGGTGAGGACGCCGTGGTGCCTCTCTAGCCACACCTCAAAGAAGAGACTTATCGCCGCAATTGTAGCGTGCCCAGCACTGGGTTGCGACAATCGCACTCTCCATGCGATCCCGCCGGAGCTCTGTCCACTGAGCCGTTATTTCTCGCAGCAGCGGAGTTAAGCCCCAGCGTTCCGCCGCCTCGCGCCACTCCCAGATGTGCGCGAGGACTTGTGCCTCCAGATCCCAGGGTGGTAATCCAGCAAGGAGGCTCGCGGCCTCGCAGGAGACCGTGTGGTATCCTCGGACTAGCTGGATGGCCATGACCCTTCGAGACGCGTTCAACCGGCGTAGGGATATATATAGTTATATCCCTACGCCACGTCACGGCTTCAGCCATTTTACTGCGACATATTATTATATACTTATAATGGTGAAAAAATTTCAAGTGTCGTAAGGGACATTGTATTCCCTGTCCCTTACGACATTTGAAATTTCCACCGTCGATTTATGTCTATTTATTGACTTTTACAATAATTATTTTCCTAACCAACCAACCATCAATTTGTTTTCATCTTTTACCTACTAGACCGTTTTGGCGATCTAAAAATAGATAGGTATACCAATTTAACTTTATTACGTTTTTTTCTATCAGGGAGTAATAACGTTGGCCTTGATTTTATTTCGAGCTGGTCGATTTTTTTGAAGAATTATTAAAATAGTTTTTATATTAAAGGACATGTCCTAAAATGGTTTTTTATTATTCAATAATTCTAACCAGGATAAGTTAAATATATTTGAATAGACATCCCAAAAACTAGTGGTTCTAACTATATCATACATTTTTAAAGACCTCCAATTTTGAGTAAAATCTTTTTTATTTTAGTAAGAATTTACTCCTAAAACGAACAAACCTTTCTAATTATTTAGGATAATATAGTGAACACACCCCATAAAATAGTAAACTTGTCAAAATTGACACATAGTACTGTCATTACTGTCAATGAATTGACAGAAATGACAGTACTATGTGTCAATTTATGTCATATTGACATATTCAAATAGTAAACTTGTCAAAATTGACACATGTTACTGTCATCACTGTCAATTGATTGACAGTAATGACAGAACCATGTGTCAATTTATATCTTATTTGTCATAGTTGCCATCAACAAATAAAATATTTGTACTTTTAAATAGTTTATAATTTTTCTCATAAATGGAGGGGTCTAAAAATATTAGTTCAGTGGTTCCTAGTTCCATATTTTGTCGTTTTTATTTAGATGTAGTTTGATGCTGGTTAGATTTTTCTCGGAATAACAAACCAACGTCCCTACAAAAAGCGGACATCTCCTTTACCTTCAGAAATATAATTGTTAACGTCTTTGTATGCTTGATTTTGAAGAGCAAAATTTAATTAATTAATTTAAATCAGGGATAGTGATCCATATTTATGTTAGTATAGCTACTTAAGAATTACGTAAGTACTTAATCAAAGAAGCCACAATAATAATTAAAAACTAAAATAAAGAACTACATAGAAATTGAAATAGGTACCTACATAAAATCAAATTGTACAATAAATTATTAAGTTAATCGCTTCTTTAAATTAATTAAAATCTTTAAAATAATTTATATTCTTTAATATTCATGAAAATGTTATTTTTATCCCCATGAAAAGATCATTAATAGAACAGTAGCTAATCGTTACAAAGCAAAGACATTCATTCAACCAATTCGACTACAAAAGACAGAAATCCCCAATTACGACATTCCAAAAAAAAAAAAGAAGTATCAATCTACCAGCTAACCAATAAAACTCTTTAAAGGCCAGATTTGTCGTAAAACAATCATAAAAGTCATTGTTAAAATGATAAAAATCTCGTTCCGTTTTTCGAGTTTGTATATACCCTGCCGTGTCGCATTCAACTCGTTTCCCAAAATTCAATTTTGGGAATTTGTTTCCTCCCGTCGAACGGTGTACGGAATACTGATGGGGCTTGAGACATCCCGTAAAGAAGTGCTGTTTACTTATTTTTATTTTAACAACATAAAATATGTATCCACTTGGCACACTTGACAGTTTAACGCAGTAGAGTTGTTTAGTGAAGTTGGATTTTCGGAAAAATTAAGAATGAGAATAAGAATAATTTATTTATTCAAAAATATACAGACATAAATAATATGGTGATACACTATAATATACTTAATTCTATGATCAGGTATTAAACATCTGTATCTGAACTATGTAGATATAAAATATCTTTATTTCAGACATCAGCGTTCTTCCCCTGTTGTATAGTTAAAGCAATGGCAAGTAAAATTTAATCGGAGAGCCAACCGGATGGCGAGTGGTAATCTGAGTATTGAAGTGATACCGAACCCCCTTGTACCGTCCGCATGGACCCCAAATGGACGGGGGCAGAGATATGGGGGATGGGGGGTTTTTTTTTTTTTTGAGTGGCATTTAAAATTTAAGCTCTATTATGTGCAAAGAATTTGTGTGTATCAATACCATTCGGTTGCCACCCTCCAACATCGTTAGAATTGAAATTATGTGTATAATTCTTGAAACTCCTTGCCGATGAATTATCACTGAAAATGATGGTTAATTTTATCAAAACCAGAGGGCATTGAAACACACAAATAAAAAATAAAAATATAGCAAAAAATTGGAACGCCACGTCAAAAAAAAAATTAGGCTCCCATTCCCCATAATATATCTCCGCCCCCGTCCATTTGTGGTCCATTCGGATAATATGGGGGGGTTCGGTATCCCTTCAAGACCTAGATTACCACTCGCCATCCGGTTGCCTCTCCGATTAAATTTTACGTGCCTTGAATAATAGGCAACACTTATTTTTTTTTTTTGTTTGACTTCTATACACATCTATACCACATTTGATATTCTGTGCATGCGTAATTCAATCTAGTTAGTTTACGTGCATCGAATGCAGTCCTGTGAACATTTTATGCTGAGCTTAATCACAGGCCAAAATTCTCGATATAGTTTAAAGAATAGGAAAAGCCCCAACTTACTAAAAATAAGTCCAAGGATCGTGGCAGGTGGCGTTATGTATTTTCTGCCTACCCCCATTAGAAGAAGACGTGAGTTTATAATAAATAAATAATAATAAAAATACGTCCAAGTTTCAGACAGTTTCAGTCAATCAGCGCTGCTTAAGAAAAAATCAATTGAGAAATGATTTAAATAAATGTTCTAAGTCTTGAAATAATCATAGAACAGTTAACCTAGCTTATTATCACATCAAGTTTAAAACTCCATCTTTAACCTATAAAAAAGAAAGATTATTTGAAAGTAAAATAAAGATTCAGCTGTGGTGGATACTTATTCTTCCGGACTGCAGTGCGGTGAAACGAAGGCAAACTTTATACTTTATGTCCCTGATTTGATATGTTACCCAGTTTTTGAACAAATCTTTAGCTACATCTTATTTAGTAGTGTAAGCATTTTTAGTTGAGGTTTCGTTTTTCTTACTGAATGTATGTTATACTTAGTATTTTTTTAAGTGAAAACTTCTTTAGGCGCGTTGGGCATTTTTGAGATGGGAAAAAACAATTGAACTCGCGACACCGTTACCGACACCTTATTTTTGTAAACGCGATTGTGCTCTTAATTTATATTTAGTTACGGATTAATGTTCTATGCAAGTATTTTTACTTTAACCTCTCGAATGCCGTAATTACAGAAACAATTAAAAAACCATTGTATCTCGCTTGGATCTACATACCAAGGGTTAAAGGTTTTGGAAGATTTTTTTAAATTGTTCAAGTTTTCACTTCTGTCGGCACTCCCGGAGTGTTTGCAGTTTCAGTTAAGTAACTAGTTTGGCTGGCTTATGGTGTGAATCAACACCGTGCAATGTTGCCAAATAAATGTTATTAGGTAGTTCTTTGAACAATCGTAAACAATCATTCAGAATCATAATCGCATCATTTACTAAATTTAGTGTTGATTCCACTATTAATTCCATGATTAAACTATTTACTAGCAGAATTTGCACTATATTAACAATTGTTGCAGTTTTGAACGAGATGTGGTTTTTGCCTTGCATTGAAACAATTACAGGCTGATTAATTTTTTAAACAACTATTAGCAACCTTATAATTAGTAATAATAGAACCATTAAATAGTTATACGTAGTCTACATCAAAGCTATTACGAAATCTAATTTCCCACCTCCGAATCAATGCGAACCACCCACAAACACCTAATATCACAGTATTTATTTAATCGCCCATAGTTAATGTACTATGGACAATTATACCCTCATTGGGCAAACTAATTACCGGATCTACCTGGCTTGTGCCTAATGACAAGTAATATGCAGTGCATTATCGCAATGCGACGCAATATTATAGAGTTATCCTCAGCTTTGCGAGTAATGGACGGTCGGTTCACACCATCTGAGACCAACGTTGCACTAAATTAATAGACTATTGTTAATCCTACGGATCAGGATTGAAGCGTAAACACACTACATATAAGAGTTAGCTCGATTTAGACGGTTCAAGTGTTTAGTAGTGTGTAACGTGTCTTTTTCATCGACTTCCAAAAGGAGGAGGTTCTCAATTCAACTGTATGTTTTTTTTTTTTTGTATGATAGTTACGCGATTACTCCGCCAATTATGAATTGATTTTAACGATTCTTTTTTTGTCTCATATAATTTTTTATAACTTTTCTTGGGTAGTTTTTGAGTTAGCTTCAATAATACGTATTTTTTCCCACTTAGTATGTGGATGATATGTTAAGTTCCTGTCACTGTTATTTACATAGCAGGTAGTGGTATTCAAATTTGTGTGGGGTAAATACCACAACTAAAAAGTGAAAAATAAAAACTTTTTACAAAAAAAAAATCAAATGACTTTTTAAAATATTTTCAAATTGAGATGTTGGAATACAGAAAAAAAAACGTAGCGGCTTTTTTACTAGATCTGGGCAAGAAGAGAGATTGCATACAATTTCAGCTCGAATTTTTGATTTATTTGGTGGATGGTGCCTTCGGAATGCAATGTTACAACTAGACTGTGTAGTTAGTAGAGTGCCTGATAACGGTCACATTTTTGTTTGGTAAATATACTTTTAACTTTTATTTTTTAACAGACTAGCTTCTGCCCGCGACTTTGTCCACGAGCCTATAACCTTCCTCAAGAGTTGGGCTATCCAATGCAAAAATATTTTTTCAAATCCGACTGGTAGTGCCAGAGATTACTCTCTACATACAAACAAACAAAAACCTCTTTATAATATTAGTATACATACTTTTTGTTAAATACAATAGACGTGGATATATTTAGTAACTTGTTCCGCTTAGCTATTTCTAAAGAGCCATAAAAAACTCCTGAAAGAAATCGACACGTGTTTCACCTCTCAACGAGGCATCCTCAGGATGACGATGGACTTGTTGCGAACTCGAACACGGCGTGTTGCCACACCAAGCGCTGAGTGCAACACGCCGTGTTCGAGTTCGCAACAAGTCCATCGTCATCCTGAGGATGCCTCGTTGAGAGGTGAAACACGTGTCGATTTCTTTCAGGAGTTTTTTATGGCTCTTTAGAAATAGCTAAGCGGAACAAGTTACTAAATATATCCACGTCTATTGTATTTTATAATGGATTTCCGCAAGGTCACGCCTGAATCAATTAATTATCTTATACTTTTTGTTTTACATGTCTTATATCAAAGTAATTAGTTAACATTGGGTTAACATTACTAGAGCGCCTGTCAACACAACTCAAGTACCTAGGTACTAAATTTCAGAAGGCACGGATACTCTCCTGAATAATAAAGTCGTGTACATCGGTCTTAATAGTCAGTTTAACAAGATTCAAGTTAACTCCCACCCTTTTGAGATATCTATGCAGATTGGAGTCAGTGTGTTTGTCGATTCAATCGTCTTAGGACAAGATTAGTAGCTATTGATCTAATCTAGTTACGGGATTTGGAGTGCTGTCATTTTAAACGAAATGTAATTGTTTATTTTATAAATAGGACTTTGGAATCACTGTTACAAGTCACAATAAAAAAAACAGTGGCACTCCGGGAGTGCCAACAGAAGTGAAAACTTGAACAAGATCGCCTTGGTGGAAGAAAAATACTTGTATAGAATATTGGTCCGTAACCTTATCTAAATGAAGAGCACAATCGGGTTTACAAAAAAAAAAAGTCTTCCAAAACCTTTAAAGTATGCGTAAATCGCGTTTATAAAAATGTGGTGTCGGTAACGGTGTCGCGAGTTCAATTGTTTTTTTCCATCTCAAAAATGCCCAACGCGCCTAAAGAAGTTTTCACTTCAAAAAAATTAAAAATAAGCTAGACGGTGTCAACATTTCCTATCTGACTACCCCTGAAAAGAAATAGCGAAACAAATTCAAAGGTCAAAGTCTCTTTTAAAGTCCAGACATTTAAATCTTGATTAGGCCATATGAGGACCATGTAGATTAGTGTCTGAAATTGTCTTTTGAGGAAAGAACCAAACATATTTGAGTGGACCTGTCCAGTCAGTTCAAGCATTTGTCAGTAATCGTGTAACTCAACTCAGAACTTAAGGAGCTCAACGACTCGACGAATAATACCAAAGAAAGGATATTTGGGTAGACTGGATAAAGTACTCAAACTGCCAGACCATCACTAAAACTAAGTGAGAATAAAAAATGTTTCACATAGTCCTCACAGTCACAATAATTAAAGATAAATAATACTTAACTAATTGGTTTTTGTAAATAGATTAATATTTTATGTATTAACATGTATGTACAGGCATGTTTAGAAAATATGCAGCGATAGAAAAATGATAAAAAGACTGTTAGGAATTGTGAAAATGTACCTACAAGGTACATTTTTTCGTTCATCTTTAATTTGTAAGTTTCAACTATTTGAGGTACATGAACTCCGATCAACATTTTAATTTATTTTAATTTAATTAGAATAACACTAACTTTCTTTTGCTTTTCTATTTAAAACATTGTTTGTTGTGATTGCCGCCCACCACAACTGAAATAAGTAAATGCATCAAACCTTCATAAATTAAATATGAAAATAATTTCCATGTTTCAAAATAAATTGTTTATTGTTGTTAAATAAAAAACACTAGACAGTGTAAATTTTTCTAAAATCTGAATATTAACTAGCATTATTTAAACCAACAAATAAAATTGAATTTACTATCAAATAAGTAGGCAACGAACTCAATCAGCTTGTATAACCCTTCTCAACATCAAAGGCAATATTTTGTTTTTGAGTAATTACTGTAGAAAATACAACGTTCTGTTGAATATTTTTTTGATCGTGATCATGATCACAGACAAAACCCTAGGGGAGGGGGAGGGGGAGGGTTTTGAACTGTCTATTACACGTATTTTTTTCTATAATTTCATTTGTGGTAGGTATGCAGTTAAGGCAATGGCGCGTTTTAAAAGAAGATAATTATAATAACAAAAATTAAAAATAGTATGCTTAGATGGTTTGGTCATGCTGAGAGGATGAGTGAAAAGCGACTAACAAAACACATTTATAAGGCAGATGTGAGTGGAAACGTAGGGAGGGGACGCCCTCGACATATAGTGACCTTATTGGTGATGTTCTTCAAAAAGGTCAGGTGCGTCGTACTCGCAACCGGCGTGCGTGTATGATCAGAGGCCCTAGTGTGTTTCTTTTAACCATCTCGACTTCACGCTTTGACCGCGTTCGGCGCTCCGATTGGCTCTTCACCAGTAAAGGCCGGTGAAGGGCCCATCGGAGCGCCAAACGCGAACGATCCGTGAAGTCGAGATGGTTAAAAGAAACTCACACTAGGGCCGCCTCAGATGTATGAACTTAACGAAGCAAAAGGAGAATCATCGGAGCGCCAAACGCGATCGATCCGTGAAGTCGAGATGGTTAAAAGAAACTCACACTAGGGCCGCCTCAGATGTATGAACTTAACGAAGCTAAAGGAGAATGTAGCAATTGACGTCCTGTAGTTTCTGTTAAACCCCATGGGAACAAGGCGCGAGTTTATTTAGTACGAATGTATGTGTAGTTAGGAGTAATAAAAGCCTAATCACCCTATATTCTAGTTCAATAAAGCACTATTATTTATAGCCGTAAGAAACATAATTCGAACAGCTCATCTAATAGTGGAAGAGTCCAATAAGCTTTGACCGCAGGGCTCGCTTCAGACAACTTTTCTATTATGTATAGCTATATGCTAATTTCACAATTAAGGCCGCAACTTTCATTGTTATTTTATTTATCAGTGCATTTTCAAAAGTGTAACGTACTTTGCTCATTTAGATTAGATAATTACACTTGCTATAGACTTATTAGTAAAGAAAGAAAAGAAAGAAAAGAAAGAAAAGAAAGAAAAGAAAGAAAAGAAAGAAAAGAAAGAAAAGAAAGAAAAGAAAGAAAAGAAAGAAAAGAAAGAAAAGAATGAAAGAAAAATGTGATTATTGGCATTACAGCAGAAAAATACACCTTATAACTATAAAAAACAGAAAACTATGATTATAATGCCAAAAGGGCATCAGCTCAGCATATTGTCAGATGACAACACAAAGTGTACCACCTGACGCTGATTTTCAGCTGCAACCCACGAACGCCATACGTTAGAATAATAAACAGGGAAGTGTGTCCGTTTTAATAAATTAGGTATCAGAATAAATTAAAGGTAATGTAATAAAAGAAAGGATGATATAGAAAAGGAAAAAAAAACTATGTACTTTAATCTGGAATCTAAAAATTGATGTTGAATGATTTCATTTTTAACCCAATCATCATTTTTTCGCCCTGATTTAATAGTAACGTAACATCACGTTGGTAATCCCCGAAGGGTTAGGTAGAGGTGTACACCCACAATTTCGCCAGTCATGTTTAAGTCCCATGTAACAGGGGGCGAGCCTATTGCCATCAACCGGGCACAAATCCAGACTGCGGGCTGCTACTGAGAAGTTCCAGATAGAAAAACCCAATAACACTTTGCCTGACCTGGGAATCGAACCCAGGGTTTCATGCCTGCGACCACTAGACCAACGAGGTTTTTGATCTGATTAATAATAATTGATTGACTGCCTCGTTGGTCTAGTGGTAGCAAGCGCTACTGCTGAGCATGAGGTCCTGGGTTCGATTCCCGGGTCGGGCAAAGTGTTATTGGGTTTTCCTATCTGAAATTTCTCAGTAGCAGCTCGGAGTCTGGATTTGTGCCCCGTTGATGGCAATAGGCTCGCCACCTATTACATGGGACTTAAAACATAACTGGCGAAATGTGGGTGTACCTGCTACAGGGACACCTCTGCCCAACCCTTCGGGGAAACAAGGCGTGATGTTATGTGTTATGTGTAATAATAATTATTGGCACATTTTGTTGAAATCCTTTAGACTCGGCTTATTGGTGATTAGTCCGAATTCACTCACCCGAAATGGGTGAATCGACACTTTTAAATTTTTTTTTTTTCTTGAGTCTATTTGCACGAAGTTAATTTATTTGTAGGTGAATCGATTTCTGGAGTTGTCGTCCATACCAATGCAGCTCCTACATGAGAAACAATTGAAGAACAAAGAAACAATTGAAGCACGTCTAATAAAAAATATCCAATAAATTCACTTCTTGTAGTTGGTAAACAACTCAAAACGTGGTACTTAGATCCGGTTCATACTTGCGGATCGTTCACAAGTTAAACTCAACTCCAAGTGCACTCACAGGGGATTCTTATAGTTTTATAACGCAATAACGTTACGTCTCTAACACACTCGGATATTATGGGTGTTCCCAACTTTTACTGTACGACCACTACTTTATGATACATTGAATTGTTAATAAAATGCACTGATGTTGTTGTGTTCATGCCTTTCTTAGGAATAAGTACGGTAGTTGGAATTGGCAATTGTTTTAAAATAGCTACTGTTATGACGTAGGTTTTGACCACAAGAATCGTGAGTAATCTGCATAATTAGGAGCAAATTCTAAGTACCTATTGCTCATGTTAATTAAAATTATCCAGACGCGGAGTTTGGACCGCGGTCTTACCACGTGACCGTCTCGTAACAATCCATTTGTGTCGAAACTACATGGTTGAACAATCCAGTATAAAATAATGATGCATCTAAATCTTGATTAATGTGGTTTTCATTTTTTTTTTCATAGCGAAAAGAGTAAAAAAAAACTTCATCAATAAAAAAATAAAATGGAAAAGGTGACTTTTAATTGCATAATGTACATATTGTATCTGCATCATGAATCCCATTACTGGAACAAAGAAAAAATACACACAAACACATCAATAACAGTTAGGTATCTGAACGATTCAAGTGTTTATATTTTAATAATAACATAACATTAATTGATAAAGCGCAATACAAATATTGTGGAGTGTATAATCAATACTACTTTTCGTATTATCGAATTAATAGAATGCGACACTATACTAATTTATTTTCACTCTTTTTAGATTAGATTATAAATAAACAAATATTTTTGTTCACTCTCAATAGTGCTATCTTTAATAAACAATGCGAACTTACATAAACAACAAATTATATTAATAAAGCCGTGTACGAACATCAAAGGATTTTTTTAAAACCAAGGACTTTCTTTCCTAGCGGCACACAAAAGTTTTTCCTTTAAAAAGTTTCCAAAACTACACACCTTCGTGGACGTCAATGGACTACGTCCAAGAAGTCTATAGAGTTGTTTCAGTTGTCTATGCCCGAAGTAAGGAGGGGAGCTATTACCGGCGCTATTGTTCGAAATATAAAAGCACAAGTTTTACAGAACTGAGTACACCCCTGGAAACAACAGATAGCTAGTATTTAAAATGTACTTCGACAAAGTTTATTAAGTGGTTATGCCTAAATATTGTTTTGAAGCGATAAGAGAAATCTAAATAACAGACGCACTCCAGACTTCAAGTGAACATTGTGAAAGACTTAGTTTCTTTGGTAACTTTAATCTTGAAAACTGTTTATTG
This sequence comes from Agrochola litura, assembly GCA_949152395.1. NCBI lineage: Eukaryota > Metazoa > Arthropoda > Insecta > Lepidoptera > Noctuidae > Agrochola > Agrochola litura. The sequence goes on along the minus strand of OX424492.1, from coordinate 16,012,793 downwards.
GAAATCAAGTAACTCTGGATACCTTTGTCTATTAATTTAAGTACCTAATATTCTGAAAATGAAGTGATGTTTTTACAATCAATTAATGGTTCGGTAGTCAAATGTGTAAAAAATAAGAAAAAAAATCAGTGTATTAAGAAGCTCCATCGCTGAAACTTAACCTGTAAAATGAAAACCCACAGACTACCGTCACCGATATTTATGCAGATTGCACACACACTCGACACAGCTAACATAAATTACTAAGTAAGTGCACAAGACGACGGGAGTCAGCACGAGTGTGTCAACAATCCCACACCCTCTGCCGAAGCTGTGACGTCAGCTATCCTGGGCTTGACCTATTCATTGATCTACAATTATTGGTGCAAGCTAGAAGACTTCAGTTAGGTGCGGTCCGAATTATGGTACAGGAGATTTGGAAGGAGAATATGGATATTTTTTTAGAATGGAACAGTTTTTAATTGTGATCACAGAATTATGAAGCTTGTATTAAATCAAATAATTTATTTGTCGAAATTATATTTTTTCGATAAAAATACAATACTTTTTTTCGTTTAAAATCGAAATAATTCTGAATTTTTGACAGTTTTCCCATACCAAAATTGTCAGATATCAATTTAATCCCACGGATAAAACATATTTAGATAGGCGTTAGAAAAATCATAGATGATTAGTTAGCGGCCGAACCCAATAACCTATTTTCAGTAAAATACACTATTGATGGTAGACAGTATAATTCTCTCTGTTTTTGAATGTCGTCCGATAATTCCGTAAGGTCCTTATTCTCTGACAGATTATTGGGACATTAAAACCATAGATAGATAGGCTTTTCTATCTCCATGCAGTATGCCAAAATTGGTGATAGATAGGTTATTGGGCTCGGCCGTTAGTAAAGTTCCTATCTGGAAATTCCTATCTAGAGTGGGTTCATATTCATTATTTATTAAACTCAATATATTGTCTCTAGTGCAGAGTGCAATTGTTGAAGATCGAACTGACGATCTCTATCACTTGCTTCTAAAACGTTGAGCTTGATGTAAGTCGCAAAAAACTTTTACTAGTAGTAAGTTTATTTTCTTCAAAGAATTATGTAAGTACTAGCTGCGCCCCGCGATTTCACCCACGTAAGTCTCGATTCCGTAGGAATATCGAGATAAAAAGTATCCTATGTGTTAATCCAGGTTATAAAATATCTATGTGCCAAATTTCATCCAAATCGGTCCAGCCGTTTGAGCGTGAAAAAGAGACAAACATACACACACACTCACAAACTTTCGCCTTCATAATATTAGTGTGATTATTTTATTATTTTGTTTTTTTTTAGTATCGAGATTATTACTTCTCGGCATTGTTTGCAGACACAATGATGTTTATTCATTTTAAGTAAAAAAATATATTTTGTGTTCAACTTTAATTATATTATCATTTTGCACCTAAAAATTGTTTTAATAATATTTGACGATGAGTAGATATTTCGTTATTTGTTTTCTGCCCATTCAATGCATGTCACTCGCTTGAAATAAACGTCCATTGTAAATAAAAACTGCGAGGCTCTTTGTTGTTTTATGAAAGCATTTTGTTTTTCAGTAGGTACAAATTTGAGGACATGAAAACTCGAATTATTTTCATTATCTCCATTCAAATTTTATTTTTAAAAGTTTATTGTAGATGAGTTTACAAGTCGCAAATGTCTAACTTAATTTTGTGAGTAAAATTATCGTGCCTGTTGCGCTCTTTACTTCATTGAAATAATAATGACAAAGACAGGTACCTAATTCATGTTTTAAAGATTTTGTTTAGCACTAGACACTTTAAGAAACTCATCGAATTTTACCGAATAGGTACATACATATTTAGTAAACCTACATAATTTCCCAGTCATCATAATCAGCCTATAATATTCCCACTGCTGGGACACAGGCCTCCTCTCTTTGAGAGGGAGTGGGCTATAATCTACCACGCGGGCCCAGTGCGGGTTGGTAGATGTCACATGTCTTCGAATTTTTAGTTCTAGGACATGCCAGTTTCCTCACAATGTTATCTTTTACCGTTTTGAGAGCAGTGGTGATGCAATTATTTACACAAAATAAATTGATTTTCGATCCCACGACCGCCATCACTGCCCAATACCTAAACCATAATATTTAAACAAAATATCGTAACGATGGCACTAAATTTCGGAGCATAGCCGAAGCAGTTAACTACAATGTACACTTGCACCAATCACCGAATGGTGCTATGCAACGGACAGCTCTGAACTAGAAGGAGACTCAAGATTAGCACTACCAATGAACCACAAACGATTTGCTGAGGATTGAAGAACAGTTAATGGAATTGTGGTGAAGACAGATAAAAAATAAGTTAATTGGATGAGAGTAAAGGATTAATTGCATTTAGTAAAGGATTTCAGGTATTTTCTTGTAGAAAGGTATATTTCTTTTTAAACTATTTATGCCTGAGTAATTCCCTGGTAGAATAGTAGTTAGAAACTAAGGGTGTAGAAAAATTTTGAAATAATTATTGAGCACTATTCTCACAAACAATAATGTCGCTACTAAGTGCAAATGTTAATTTTAAATTAAATTTTCTATGTATTTAAATTGAATTATGAGATTTTAATTATTAATGTTATGGTTTATCAATCTGTTTTTTTGTAAATATATTTAGAATGTAATTTGGGTCAGTGTGCATCGAGCAGTGGTGGCCCAGTGGTAACGGCCGCGACTTACGAGTTGTAGGTCGTAGGTTCAAACCCAGACAGGCGCTTTACTTTGTGTAAATTATTTCATCACCACTGCTCTCAAAACGGTGAAGGAAAACATCGTGAGGAAACCGGCATGTCCTAGAACCGAAAATTCGAAGACATGTGACATTTACCAAACCGCACTGGGCCCGCGTGGTGGATTACGGCCCACTCCCTCTCACAGAGAGGAGGCCTGTGTCCCAGTAGTGGGAACATTTATAGGCTGATGATGATGATGATGATTTAGAATGTAATTTAATCATTATCATTGCTACACATTAATTAATTATTGAATAACTTTATTTGTAAATATCATTTATTATATAAAACCATAAATAGTGCATGTTGTGTTAGCCTGTAAGTCATTGTTGCACTTATAAACATACTATTAAGGAATTTATTTTAAATGTATTGTGTAAACAATTGTTGGCTCTCTTAAATAAAAAAAAACGAATATCGATTGGGTTGCGCTAATATGGAATATATGGGCGACTGCGTATATTCGACGCCTGTGTCCTTTTGTTTGTGATTTTGTATTTATAACTAACTATGCAATAGTTAGTTAGTCATTTAATTAATGGACTACCAAATGTAAAGAATTCGTTGTATAAAATTAAATATGGGTATAGGGAAGTGATTTCAAAATTAGTAAAATGTGTGAAAGAAAATTCAAATACCGTTTAAAAATGTAGTATTTCAGTACAAGAACTTCCACCATTGGCTATATTAAACATGTTCTAGGATCTTAGGCAGTCACCCTAAGAACTAACTTTGATTTGTAGTTAATATTTTAACCTTTTTAAAAAAAGCCTTTTGATTTAAAAAAAAAAAACCATCATTATCATAATTTCAGCTGAAAGACGTCCATTGCGAACATACGCCTTCCCCAAGCGTCGCCACATCGACCAGTCCTGTGCTTCAGGCAATAGCGCACAAGCGGCCATATTGATTTCGTTGTCGATTGTACTTGGGAGTGCGCGGCCAGGTGCAGGTGCTCTATGGCGATATCATACTAATGTATCTATTTAGCTGGCCGCTTAATCACAATCACATAAAAAAATTGAAATCACATTTTTAATTCCCCAAAAAAAATAAAAACCCAGACACGATATTTTAACGTTTCCATTTGTCGTCTATCAACGAAATTGTACCCGACTCTCATTAACAGAAAAATCATTCGAGATTTTTTCGCGATAAAATTGAATACGAAAAAAGTTGTTCGTATCGCGTACTTAAACAATCACATCACGGTTGATTGTAAACTTTTTCGAGCTTTTTTCATTGTTCCAAGTTACAATGGCAATCATTCAACGAATTCGGGCCAGTTTTCAAAGAAATTTTAACGTGAAAAATAAGGTTTCTTGTTGGGAATTAAAATGATGGAATAAACGTGACTGAAACTTCATTGGAAGTTAGTTTGGAATTAGATTTTTAGGTTGAATTTTCACTACAAATCCTAGACTAAATTACTGTTACGCCGATTATATTTTAACTGTTTTTTATGAAATGAAAAATAAATTATAATAATAGTCTCCACGGGCTAGAAATAATTTAACCTAAATGCGGCGCGTTGTTATGACAAGTTCTGTACAACTTAAGGTTTAAGGCAGTCTTATGTTTTTGTTTTATTGCCAATAAAATAAATATTCATCATCGTCATCATTTCAGCCGAAAGACGTCCACCGCTGGACATAGACCTCCCCCAAGCACTTCTTCGACTGGATCCGTGCTTCCCGCATCTAGCAGATTTCTACGGCCTTCACAAAGTCATCGGTCCACCTTGTGGAAGGCCTTCCAACGCTACGTCTTCCGGTATGCGGTTGCCATTCTAGAACCTATCGGCCCTATTGGCCATTAGCCAATTAAATATTGCATAATGACAAACATACAAACTAAAGAAAGCCAACACAAAACAACAATTCAATCAATCAAACAATATTCTTTATTTGTAAACATAGGTTACAACAGTGTGCAAGATGTTACAATATTATATATGTAGTGTGAGTCTTTATAATGTGTACATGTCGAAATGAGGGAAGCTATGCTTAATTTTATCGACGGAAAAAATATTTAACTTAATATATTTATACCTAGGTAGGTATATATTTTTTTTGTTTTTTTTTTTGTTCTGTTTGGCGTGTTAAGGAGAAATTTAACGATATAGGTTCTCTATATTTTGCCATTTGGCGTAAAAATATTCATTTATTGGGGGCTTTTGCCAAGTAAATTAAATTATTATAATTCAGTACCTCTGCATCAGTGCTCTGTATTCAGTAGTCTGCCTCGTTGGTCTAGTGGTCGCAAGCGCTACTGCTGAGCATGAGGTCCTGGGTTCGATTCCCGGGTCGGGCAAAGTGTTATTGGGTTTTTCTATCTGAAATTTCTCAGTAGCAGCTCGGAGTCTGGATTTGTGCCCGGTTGATGGCAATAGGCTCGCCCCCTATTACATGGGACTTAAACATAACTGGCGAAATGTGGGTGTACCTGCTACAGGGACACCTCTGCCCAACCCTTCGGGGAAACAAGGCGTGATGTTATGTTATGTATGTATAATTCAGTAATATCAATGGCATCAATGTCAATTTTTTAGATGTAGGCTAATAAAATGCAATAGGTAATGCCAGTAATGAAAATATTTAACGAATTGCAATAAGTAATGTCAATAATAAATAATTATAATGCCAATAATAAATAATTATAATGTCAATAATAAATAATTATAATGTCAATAATAAATAATTATAATGTCAATAATAAATAATTATAATGTCAATAAATAAATAATTATAATGTCAATAATAAATTACAACACATTAGTACACACATACATACAATTTGTTAATTAATACACATTATTATGGAACAAAGATTAAAGATAATTCATCATTCTCTTGCCCTTATACCAATTTATTTGTGGTCAGTGCAACATGTCCCTTTCTTCCATACTTCTCTATTAGTCGTCATCTTGGTAGCCCCCCCTTTCTAGCCATATCATCTATCGCACAGTCCATCCATCGTTTCTTTGGTCTTCCCCTACTCTTATAGCCATCGACATTACTCAAAACTTTCCTCACGAAATTTTCCGCATTCCTCCACATCACATGCCCATACCATGATAACCGATTTCCGCACAACTTTTCAGTCAACGGTGCCATTTTCAGTTTTCCTCTTATGTACTCATTTCTTATTCTGTTCATTCGTGTAATACCACACATCCCTCTTAGCATTCTCATCTCAGCTGTATGCAATTGCCTTTCATTCTACCTAAATGAATTCTAATTCTATCGTCCGCCGCCATGATGCACAACAAAAACAAAGCGACATAAACGCCTCTACCGGTGGATAATCTAACTATTTTATGATATGATCACTAATGTTTGGCCACATCATGAAGTAGTCGTGCATTTAACTGTGCATATCGTCAAACGTTGAGTATTCAATGATCTGGCCAGACCATATCATGATGTGGCCAGCGGTCAATGTTCTATTTCATGAAACACGACCATTTCATGAAATGGTCGATCATTTCATGAAATGGTCGATCATTTCATGAAATGATCAATTCTAAGATCTGGTCACGACATATACATCTTTTTGAGGCTGACTGTACTCTCAAGTATTTTATAACAATAAATATTTACTATAACAATTGATCTTGTTTTTTCTCATATTTCTTAAGAAAACACGCATATTATTGTTTGTAAATGCTGATAATTTGTAATCTATATTGTTTGTGTTCAATGCAAATAGTATGTGCTGTAGAAGAAAGAATGGTGATTCAATAGTTAAAATCCTAAGCATAGCTGACATTATAATACTTGATTATTTTGCAAGACTTATTTTTACAACAAACATATTTTTAACAAAGGTTCTTTAGCAGCTAGCCTATAATGTTCCCACTGCTGGGACACAGGCCTCCTCTCTGTGAGAGGGAGTGGGCCATAATCCACCACGCGGGCCCAGTGCGCGGATGTCCCATAATTAATGTCTTCGAATATTTGGTTCTAAGACATATGGGTTTCCTCACGATGTTTTCCTTCACCGTTTTGAGAGCAGTGGTGATGAAATAATTTGCACAAAGTAAAGTGTCTACTTGGGTTCGAACCCACGACCATGAAACTCGTAAGTTGCGGCTGTTACCACTGGGCCACCAGAGGCCTAGCAGCTATAAATGTTCTAAAATCAAATCATCAATCATCAAAGTGAGTAAGTATAGCAAATTTAAAATACAAAGTTTATTTTAAATAATAACAACCAGTTCTGTAAACAATTTCAACAAATAATAAAAACTCACTATCAAAACAAAACACAAAAGCCCTCTTTGCACAGAAAATGCAAATGAAGGTTTAAAAAAAAAGTGAGACGCACTGGTACCGTACTGTCTGCGAAGTTTGTCTTTGAAAAAGTTTGAGAACAAGTGAACAACGCACCTGTCTGCGTCAATAGGCGTTCAAAAGAGCGCCGTATCTTTTGGGTGTTTCTACCCGACTGCAGTAATAGCCTGCCCCCTTGATGCCATAAAAAGAGCTACAGCTGTTGATGATCTCGGAGTTTTAACGAATTTGAGAGTTAAAAACTTTTGATTGTAGATATTTATGGACTCAGTTTCTTGAGTACCTAATAGGTAATGGTTACTCTACTTTTAATTTAGGTTAATAAAATTGACTGCCTCGTCGATCTAGTGATCGCAAATGCTAGTGTGTGAGGTCCTGGGTTAAATACCCGGGTCGGGCAAATTGTTATTAAGTTTTTCCATCTGAAGTATCTCAGTAGCAGCCCGGAACCTGGAGTCTAGATTTTTACCCGGTTGATGGCAATAGGCTCGCCTCCTATTTTAAATAAAATGAAAGCAAAAAAAAAAAAATATTACACGGATAAGATCTAATTTAAATGTTTAGTAATAAGCTTCCTCTCTCCTGCATATTTAAAATGTTGCTGTGCCCAACAGGGTCCTTAACTGTTTCAATTTATTTATTCCTACCACCTGTATGTGTACACTATGGATAGCAATAAAAATAAAGATCAAGATAAATTCAGGCACGGCATTTGAAGATCAGACTATTGTCGCTGCGTGGAAGTAGTCCACTTAGAGCACCCGTCCGAATAGCACCTGCGACTCAGCAGCCTACTGCTGGGATGTATTTGTTTTACAGGACGTTATTAAATAAAAGATATCGATAAAACAAATTTCGTATGTACGTAAGTAAGTGTAATTAATAAACATTCTAGTGATTTTTATCGATATGTAACGTCCTGTAAAACAAATACATCTCAGGGCTGCTGAGTCGCAGGTGCTATTCAGACGGGTGCTCTAAGTGGACTGCTTCACTGCGTGTATCTAATTAGATTAGAATATATAACTTTTGTTTCCCGGTAGCCAGAACAGGAAAACTTGAGTCATGATTGAATAGGTTACTTCTAGGTTATTTACCCGTGCACTATTTTTACTGCATCATCCGTTAAGCTGTTATCAGACGCTTCACACAAGTGAAATGCTCATTTCTGTTTCATTCTACGTTCACACGACACCGACAATATTACAGTGGCATAAAACTTAATCTGCACCTTTTATTTTATTTTGCCATCATTCGGTAGGCGATTGAAAGTTGCCGAGTACCGAAATCCATCATTGGATCGGTTTTCTAGTGAATTTATTTATCACTTTTGTATTCAAACGTTTCACTTCGAGTGAAAGATGCCGAATAAAAGACAACACAGTACAAAAACTGAAGCGTCTGATATCTGCTTTAACGTGGTGGGATATTTTTCCTTTTCGTTCACAACTAAAATGATATTCCACATACTTACAGCAATGTTAGGGCTATTTTTTAAACAGTATGCACACTCTATAGTCTTGATATTGAACCGATATCAATATGCTTTCACTCCGATAAAATAGTTTCACGCTGTATGCGATAAAACAATGACAGTATTCCGACCGATTCCGTTCCGGAACTGACACCATTCAAACTCCCTTCCAAAAAATAAAATGCGTCGAGCAATAACGCTGAGAGTAGTGATATGAATATGTACTAAGGAAAAATACCTACTAGCAAAGTGGCGTATTGTTTGACAAGCCGGGGTCAAGGGGCTCATGGATAAATAACAACAGCCGCACGGGTCGATCGAAAGTTAAGCTACACTTGTCGCAATCGGTTCATGGATGGGTGACCATCCATTTCATATAGAGACCCGTCAGTCTCCGGAAAGCACGTTAAGCCGTTGGTCCTGACTGTCATTCGTAAATCTTTGACAGTCGTTACGGGTAGTCTGAAGCCCAAAAGTCTGACAACCAAGGGGTATCGTGTTACCCAGTTACTGGACTGTGGAGGTCAGATAAGCAGTTGCTCCATTAAAATACTGGTATTCAGATGCATCCGGTTAGACGGGAAGCCGACCCCATCATAGTCGGGAAAAAGGCTAAGTAGATGGATTGTTTGACAAGCCATGTGCCTGATGGGATTTCTCATCGGGAAAATTACGAACTTTCATAAAACTTTATCCACTATTTCACCCCTTTTTATTTATTTATTAGATTTATTTGATCCCCTTAATGTAGTTTTTAACTACTCTTTTGTGTTGTGTACTTTTTTATTTTTATTTATTTTCTCTATTTATTTGTTAGTAATGTTAGTGTAGTATTTAAATATAAGGTAAGTATTGTTTCCTTTTGCGGTGAAAGCCTCCTCCAAACCACTTCACCCCTTTAAAGGATGAATTTTCTAAAACCGTTCCTTAGTGCTTATCTTCGTTATATAAAGAACACTTTTAGACCCAGCGATTTAAAATGTGGGTTATCTGTCAGAGAATGAATTTAAGATTTTTAGAAAACTCAAATAAAAATGTATTTGAGTATAGCGCGTTAACCGTGACGGAAATTCCGCTGCATGTGTCATTTAGTCATAAATGCATGATGCATTCGGTCGCCAATAATTTGCTGATATTCTGCCGCAGACGAACTATACCTACCTATCCTAGGCAGGTAGATAATTTAGGTATACTATGGTATAATCATTCAACAAAATTAAATTAGGTAGATACCAATCAAAATAAAATGTTGAATGTTGTAAGAACATTCTTGTACAAAATCAGAGCTTCTTAATACAGAAACATCTATCACAGTAAATAGCTGCTAAATTAGATAAGTAGTTCCTAAGTCCGGACAGATAGTTTCTTGATGACTGGCAATTCAATGTCTGGCTATCTGTAATGGCCGGGTGCCAATATAATGCTGTCTGTGAGACACGGCACGGATTAGTGCCAAAACTCAATACCTACCTAAGTAGTTTCTAAAACATATTTGGGTTACACTCCGAAATCGTTTTTTTTATGGTTCAATTAGCAAACCGGTATATTGTTCGGAGCAGATATTGCTTAGAATACTGAAAAGAAAAGAAAGAAAGAAAATTCGTTTATTTGCGGTAAACATGACGCAAAGAAAGATTAAAAAAGAACACGTAAATAACAAATTGGGGGAAAATATGCGTCACATCCACGCAAAACGGCCATCGCTCAGCATAAAGCTGCGACCCCATGCGAGACAGAGCCCCAGCGCTGGTTTTCAGCGATAGCCGGCGCTGACATGATGACGTCAACCGGTGCAGCATATAGTCAAATAACAAATCAAAAGTAAAATAAATACAAAACTAGTCCTAAATGTTTATACAAATATAATATTTAAAATGGCAACATTTCTTGCCGTCGGCGACTCACGCGCCGCAGACTTATTACGACTTATTACTGGACACTTCTAAGTAGCCATAAAATGTTTCAGAAATAATATTTTTGCTGTGAAGGAATGGAACGCAATGCCGGAGTCTTGTGTTTCTCGACGGCTTATAATCTGGAAGTCTTCAAACTTATAGTGAATAGGCAGGTTACTGCTAAGCAAGCGTACACTATCCTGGATGTTATCACCACTTACCATTAGGGGTCTATTTAATAAATCTGATAGGTGACAGGTGACAGGCGACAATCCGACAATTTCACAAGTTTCTTTCATACATTTTCTGCTTAATTAATGCACCTGTCGTGAAAATGACACATTTTCGTAATATTTGACAATTATGTCGCATTGGCAGTTACCTATGTTATTAAATAGGGAACATTTTTTTTTTACACAATTTCGTAAACTATTATGACAAATTTGTTTCATTTTGACAGTTCAATAACATTCATTGCGATATTTACGCTGTGGAGCAAATTTTTTTTTCGAACTTATAAAGCAATGGATTATCAATCTGTTTCAAATCGAAACAAATTGTGATTGATCGTGTATTACGCAATTACTGGTAAGAAATTTTCTCATTAAAAAGGACTAAAATAAAAACTAGTTTATGCACATTTTAGTTAAAATAAATAGAAAGCTAACTATATTATATTATTTTCAGAACTCTATTTTAGGCAGGTACGTCAATCAATGAAGCTTTCAGTGGTATTCAATGCGCTGATAACGTTCTTTGTGTAGATAGTGTTAGGGATTTACTCATCTCCTGAACGAGAAGTGATTGACAACCTGATAAGTCTTTGGTGTCGCTCTTATCAGTCATCTTTCAATCAACACTATATTTATATATAACATTACAATACGCTTGTATTCCGAAAGGGGATAGGCAGAGTTGCATCTGTGCAGTACATCCACATTAAGCTATATCATCTACCTAGCTGTTTCCCAACTATGTTGGGGTCGGCTTCCAGTCTAACCGGATGCAGCTGAATACCAGTCTTTTACATGGAGCAACTGCCTATCTGACCTCCACAACCTAGTTACTAGGTAACACGATACCCCTTGGTAAGACTGGTTGTCAGACTTTTGGGCTTCTAACTACCCGTAACAACTGTCAAAAATCTACAAATGACAGCCGGGACCAACGGCTTAACGTGCTTTCCGAGGCACGGAGGGGTTTCGGTATGCAAAGATGATCACCCATCCATGGACCAACCGCGGCAAGCGTAGCTTAACCTGACCGATCAACTCGTGCGGCTGTTATTACTTAGCCACAAGCCCCTCATCCACATTAAGCTATAGTTATCTAATAAATCGAATGTAACTTGGGATGGTAGCATATTAGTTTTGTACTAGAATTATTAAAGGTATTTAAAAAATTATAATAGTGACAGTTCAATCAATCTGCCTAGCCTTTTCCCAACTATATTAGGGTCGGCTTCCAGTCTAACCGGATGCAGCTGAATACCAGTATTTCACATGGAGCCTATCTGACCTCCACAACCCAGTAACTGGGTAATACGATACCCCTTGGTAAGACTGGTTGTCAGACTTTCGGGCTTCGGACGACCCGTAACGACTGTCAAAGATCCACGAATGACAACCGGGACCAATGGCTTAACGTGCTTTCCGAGGCACGGAGGAGTCTCAGTATGTAAAGATGGTCACCCATCCTTAACCGTAGCTTAACCCGATGAATCGACCCGTGCGGCTGTTATTACTTAGCCACGAGCTCCTCCTTATAATATTAACAGTTATTGTTTTTAATATGTTATAACGCCCGGGTAAAGATAAGCTAGCACATCACCACCACGCTACTCAAGATTTTACACACTACGATGCATTTTCATGTAAAATTTTCAGCTGAATTTATAAAATGTCTGACGGTTTCAAACCACGGTACAGCGAATAAACAAAGCAAGCGGAAATTAGAAGGTATGTTAAAATTCTGAAGCCGGTATTCTGATGGCTTTTAAAAATGGAAAATATAAGATAAATAAATTAAGTAAAAGGAACTTTAAATACTTTCAAAAACCGTCATTTATAGTTTTGGCAAAGCATTGTTCTTTAAATAAGTCGTCAACTACAGTCTGTATAACTATTCAACTTTAGATTTCGCTTAAATTTCGAAACAAAATGTTCAAAATTGTGTTGTTTGAGAGTAAATTGCATTAAAGTTTATGTCAGAAGAAACGAATATTGCTGTGGGATAATTAATTATTGGATGTAGGAGCTTAATTGCTAAAAGTATTTAGAAATAAGACGAGGGATTGCCAGTCTGTCTGGCTAAATAAGACAATTAAATCCATTTGGATTTCAAAACT